>VDFB02009790.1:0-80872 GCA_007258455.2 Sequoia sempervirens | reverse complement strand
AAAAAATCTTGGACTATACTATTTTTGAAACATTTTTGTTGATATGGGATCTAGGAGCATATTATTGTTTCTATACAAGACATTGAAATGCCAAGATGTTTGCATCCTTGTTTGAATTTTCTAGACCTTAAAAGATTTTTCAGTTCCTTCACAAAATTGGAAAGATCTCCATTCTAAGTAGATCTCTAATGCCTAGCCATGAAATGGGGAATGATATAAATGGAAATTTATTTGTAGAATATTTTGAGAGCATCGTCATCCTGAAAACATTTAAATTATAACTATTAAGATTATAATAAATAAAATATTTAAATTAATTTTATAATTGATATATTAAATTTATTTATTTTTATTTGTAACAATAGGATATTTCTAGCTAAAGATAGTTTTATATTTAAAAAAATAAAAAATTATATCATTTTATTATTTTCTTCTTCAACTAACAAATTGATAAAATCAGTCTTTTGGATTAGTTTTAGTTATTCAAACTTTGTATGGGCTGACCATTTCATTTTTGTGTTTGACAGTCTTTTTGTTAAACCTTGTCCAATTAGATTTAGTAGATGTACCTCTACCACCTTTTATTTCCTCTTTTGAAAATTAAACTATCATTTATTTAATTAATAAAAAATACTTAAAAATAAATAAAAAGCATAAGTACCATTACCACTTGAGATTTTAAGGGAATCCATTTTGTTAAAATTACCTGATAAACTCAGACCCAATTGCACCTATTATAGGAATTGAGCTGTGGTGGGGATCTCATACATTCTTTTAACTAACTGGTTCTTGCCCATCCTTGCAGGTGCAGAAGCACAAAGCATAGGAGTATGCTATGGAACCGTGGCTGACAACTTACCACCTGCAGCCGAAGTGGCTGCCATGTACACTTCCAACAAAATTGGCAAAGTGAGAATATACAATCCTGATCAGGAGGCTCTCCAAGCATTCCAAAACATAGGCATAGAAGTAACAGTGGGAGTCCTCAATGAGGACCTCCCTAACATTGCCTCCACCCAAGAGACAGCAAACCAGTGGGTTGCAAACAACATTCAGCCCTACTACCCCTCAACCAAGATCAAATACATCTCAGTGGGCAATGAGATACTACCTGATACAGCCTACACAACCAGTCTCCTTCCTGCCATGGAAAACATCCACGCTGCACTCCAATCCTTGAATCTACAGGACCAAATCAAGGTGTCTACAACAATGAAAATGACTGTTCTTAACAATTCTTATCCTCCCTCTGCAGGAACCTTCAGCCCTGATATCACCGCTATCATGCAGTCCATCTTGAACTTCCTTTCACAGACAAATTCCCCCTTCATGGCAGATGTATACCCCTATTTTGCCCATCTCTCTAATCCCACAGACATTCCTTTGGCTTATGCCCTGTTTCAAAACCAGACCCCCAATGGAGTGGGCTACACGAACTTGTTTGATGCAATGGTAGATTCTCTCATTTACGCCATGGAACCGTTGGGTCATTCTGACATTCCTGTTGTTATTACAGAAACTGGGTGGCCTTCTGATGGGAATGCTACTGGCGGTGCAACTATAACCAATGCATGTAATTACAACAATAACTTTATCCAGCATATTTTGTCTGGAAAAGGGACTCCCAGGAGGCCTAACCAGGCCATGGAGGGTTTTGTGTTTGCCATATTTAATGAAAATTTCAAGTCTGGTGACCCCACCGAGAAGCATTTTGGGCTCTTTCAGCCTGATAAAACACCGGTTTACCCTGTGAACTTTACAGGTTGAAATATACCGGATTGCACTTTTCCCCTCCATATTCTGATATGTATGCACTGATAACTATGGTATTGCGCTTACAAACAGCATGCCAACTCCAACGTTCTCAATAAAACTGTATACTCGATTATGCATATAATATGATAATAAAATGTCTATTAAAGAGTATTGATTAGCATATGTTTATAAGAATTAAACAATACTATATTTTTCTGATATATAAAAAACTTATTATATTAAGTGTTTAGGTTTTTAAATGCACTCATCCAGTTGTAACTTAATTAATATAAATATTGAAAAGGAAGACATATTTTTCAAGTTTGATTTATGTTAAATTTGATAAAATGTATACATAAGTAATAATAAATTTCAATTAAAAATAAAGAGTTGCTGCAAGCTTAACCTATATGTATACTTATAATAGTTAAAAAAAACAGTTGGTGCAAGTTTAATCTATATGCATACTTGTAACCGTTAAAAAATGAAAAAGAGGGACAAGAATATTTTGCTATATGACTGAAGAATTGAGAAAATTAATGGAGATAATTAATGAAGACCTTGAATGTGTTTATGTTTTGTCTAAGAAAGTGCAACTGTAGTAAACACCTCTAATGTTGTGCTTAGTCTCTACTTAGTTAAAGAATAATATCTCAAGTTTTGTACAAATATGTAACTACAACCTTGTCCTTTGTTTGCAAACTCATTCTAGCCACATCTGACTTTTGCTCTTGTATGAGTAAATATGCAAGGGAACTATACTTCAATCAACCCCTCCATAGCAACAAGATCAAATACAATAGACAAACACCAATAATATAGGATTTGGTATTCATTTTAAAGCACAAAATGCAAGTTTTTCACAATATCACATACAAAAAGAGAATGATAGAATATCAACATTTACATTCATAGAACCTAAAAGAAATGAATTTAATAATTAATAGCCCAAGCACAATAATTGATTAAGTCACACTATTCACTTGTTCATATTAAAAACATTAGTTAAATAGGTTGTTTTAAGTCTACTATTCATATCTAACTCAAAATCAACATTTTAGATAGCTCAAATTAAATTTAATATTAGCATCTAAATAAATATCGCATTTACCATAACTAATTTATTTTGCCCAATTATTTTAGACATAGTTAAAATTTTAATATAAATTATCAACTAATAAATTGAAATTAGCATCAACATTAATCCAACAAACTTTTAAAATGAAAAAAACTACATAAGAATTTATAATGACTAGTTAGGGTAAGCATGAAAATCTAATATTCTTAAACATTGATAATTATCATTTATAGAATTCAATAGTCAACTAACATAGTCAAATGTGAATCATGTGAAACAAAATAATATCAAAGAGTAAAAATAGGGTTAAAAAAGGACTATGATAAGGTTCACAAAAATAAGCGAGCTTTATAGAAATAACTTCAACATATACAAATAACGGACGCCTTGGAACAGGGTATGGATATCCATCAAAGTATAAATGAAAGGAGATTTTCTTGGATAGAAAATTAGTCACCAATGCTCTGATAGAATGCATGTAAAATGTGCAACCCTAGTGTAGGCACGTGAATTGTTTGACGAAAAGTTGTATGCAAAATGCGGCAGCACAGACAGGGCACATGACTTGATTGACAGAAAGACTCAACAAATTGTGATCTCGATATGCACAAAATGGGTTTGACAAAGGGGTTTAGGAATTTCCCACCAAAGGCAATTGCCAGATATATAACCACACTCCTCGACTGTTGCCAGCATACTGCTTGTGTATGCCAAAATGGGTGCTCAGAAGCAGGGTATGGAGATGATCCTGGAAGGAGATTCTTGACGGAGAGTCCAGTTGCAGAGCTCTGGAAGCCGTGTATGCAAAATGTCATTGGTCAGATATCAACATCAATTCTTGAGAGGAAATGGAACAAGGAGTCTGGGCCTGCTATCAATTTTAATGCATCATAATCCTCCCGCTGCCTTATGGAAGGATAGTGATGATAAATATAGATAGTTGCCTATCTGATCCTTCATTTGGAACTTGTATGGTAAAGTTTGTTCCTCGTGGTATGGGGCAGCTGGATCAAAAAAAAACATCTTTCCAGGAGTTTCTTCTCTATTGTACCCCATGCCTGTAACATTCCTGTAACAAAAAATGCATATCAGCTTAATGCAGACTCCACTACAAGTGATTGAAAACAATGAGATTTGACAAAAAATAAAGTGGGGACTAACCATGTTTTTCTATGACTCTCTAAACTAGACATCTTCTAAGAAGATCAATGAGTATGTATTGTAGTGAAGGAAGTTAGTGTATGAGAAAGTTTCAGACACTTTGCCATGCATCTTCATATAAGTTTTCCTTAGAGCATGGAAATATTAAAATATAGAAGTGCAAATCATTGTGTATCATCTTGATTTGGCTTAGAAAGGTGACAAAATCAAACTGCAGAATTTGAAAATGGAGACATTTATCAATTGCATTGCATCCATATGACTATCTAAATTGTCATGTGGTTGTGACATTCTTAAAATTGTAAGAAGTAGAGGAATTCAGAATGAAGATCTCAATTTAAATAAACATTGACACTTGATGAGTTTTATCACAGTCAAAGAGTACGAAGCATCCTTCTGCCTATTCCAATGTCTTTCAGCAGCAACTCTATTTGTACTAATGTACATGTATGACACTTTAATCGATTTGTATAAAAAAATTATTTCTGTTATACAACTTGTCACTAAAGAGGTGTTATCAACTAGCATTGCCCAACTTAGATACCTTTGTACAAGGTATGTGGATGATAGTAGACTACTTAAAACAATCTTACATAAGATAAAAGCATATTACCAACCTCAGCATTTTGGCTATATAAATTTTTCACTCCATATAAATCTACAACTATTGGACCCAAATGTAATGCATTAACACATAGGATCTTTAGCTAGCTGCAGAGCCATGTGCGCTAGCTGCAACAGATTTCCAAGTTTTGAAAATGACATTTGATAAACATATAATCGCTAATGCTCAGCGTGTAGTGCTAGCCTGTGCATATGTCATTGACTTACTTTTTGAATGCCATGATACATTAGATCAAAAGCTAATGCTCAGCGTGCAGTGCTAGCCTGTGCATATTGTTAATATTAAAATGAGCAAAGAAATAGAATAGAAAACAGAAAAAATAAATAGTAAGACACGAGACACAAATTTTATAATGGTTCGGCAATTGTCTACATCCACTTTCAACAGTAGGGAAATCTCTTTATTAATTCTGAATTACAATACAATACACACAGCAGTAGTATTTATAAAATGGTCTCCACTCCAATAAATGGAAAAATCAATCTTTGAAAGAAACTTGCCAATAAAGGCAAAAGGAATCCTTATCCAATTTGTTTGAGAAACTTGCCAATTTGGGCTTCACCAAACCTAACAATCTCCCACTTGAAGACGAAATTGCTGCTCAGAAATCTCCCCACTGCAGGCATTTACATCAGCCACAATGAAGATTTGAGCTTCACCAAATTATGTTCACAGATACACCGAATAAATTGCTTCTAGGCTTCCTAATCAAGCACAACACCTTCCCTTATTACTTCTCCGATTATCAAAAGGGAAACATCAAAAAGTATCACCCCCGAAAGCAAAAATCAACACATTTTTCTCTTCCATTCTGGTCTCTTGCATCCTCACCCGGGCAATTAAATTTTACTCCTCTACATACAACCAATTCAGGGCCTCCTCATTCTGAGGATCTCTATGAGCTTCAACTGCCAATGGAATCACCCAAATCTCTAGAGCCTTATCTAAAACCTGAATACTAAAATCTCCGTCCATGGCGACATTGGACGATTCCTCAAACATAAATTGCACGTAATCCGCAGAATCGAGGTCACCCTCCATCATCATCTTTTGTTGCTGCTAATCTAAATCCACCGCAATGCTTGCCAAATCCAGCTCAGTGAAAAACGACCCTTGCAAAATCGTATTCACATAGTGAACTATGCACAATTTTGACTCTTGCATTTCATGGTACAGTGGCCCCCCGTCTGTAACATCTTGTCTTGCGCCCTTATACTTCTTACTCTGCCTCTTATCACAAACACAATCAATCTGCCCATTCTAAGCATATGCCCCAATCATCACATTCCATACAACTAGATCTCTTTCAGGAATTTTTTCAAACAACTCCTCTGCCTTCTCAAGTTGCCCATACACATGCTATTTATGTTGCATTTGTTCTATACGCATGAAACCCTCGCCTCTGCATATCCTCAAATGAATCCTGTTGGAAAACTTAATCTCCTTTTTGGGCTCTGTGTCAACCAAGGTAGGCTTTTGTAGATTATACCATTTCGAATTCACAGTCTTATAGTCAAGCCGCTTGGAAACAGTCCCTAGGGGAATAATACACTTACTAATAACCTCATCCTTGCTAGGTGCGGACTGATCCTCCACGCTGAGCACGAGATACTCCTCAAACAATTCGGCCGCCACAAAAACGAGATCCTCATTCCACAAGGGACTCGTAATTTCTATTTTCTTCAGAACCTGTGCTTGGCGCTCCCATGGTGTCAGCTCCACGGGATTCTCCATGTGGTGATTGAAAAAAATGCCCGACATCATATCCTTGCTAATGTTGTCTTCAAGTTCTTTCTTAGGAAGATAATCTCCTCATGCTGGAAGAGCCTCTATGCTGTTCATATCCGCAACTGGCTCTTCGGACCTTTGGTCAGGACTTTTCATCCTCTTTGCCTTGGGCTCGTGGCTCTTGGGTCACTCATCCTCATCTCGCACAAAGATCGACTATAATGACTTCGGTGTCTTTGCCTCCCCCACTGGAAGTACGTCAAGTTGCTCCGATGGCACCACAGGGACAGTATCAATTTCCTGGCCAAAAACATTTATATATTCATCACGAGTCAAGAAGGAAACATACCCAGCATCCTCCTCATCTACTACTATACCAAACCCCTCGGACGTGAATAAAGGATTATCATAAACCAGTTCTATTTCGGGCTCAAATAATGGATTGTCATAAACCATTATTTTTGCCTCTCGATTTTCAGCCTCTTCAACCTCTTTTTCGGCCTCTTCCTCAAGTTCATCATCATCTTCACTCGCCTAGATCCAGACTGCATCCTCCTCATCTTGGAAGGAAAACTCCACAGTCTCTTCAACCGAATTCTTCTCATTCGTCCAACCATGCCACCAATGAACATGGCATTTCATTTCAGCTTGCACTTCCACAACACTACTTTCTTCTGAATCAAACTGCCAAGAAATTCTTCAATAATAAAATCAGCTTCATCATTTCATTCATCCAAAAACATCTAATGAATAGCTCCCACTTCATCAGGACTCAAATCAGTGGCACATGACCAAGACATAAGAGCTCGAGCCCAATCATCCTGTCTCTTCACTATATAAAAGCATCTAGCTCTAGGATCTAAAACCCAATCGTTTTCCATCTCTGCTCAAAACTATTCCATAGCTCAGGAAATTCTTCATTGATTTCCAGCACTAAGTTTCAGGCTTTGATACCAATTGTTAATATTAAAATGAGCAAAGAAATAGAATAGAATACAGAAAAAATAAATAACAAGACACGAGACACAAAATTTATAGTGGTTCGGCAATTGCCTACATCCACTTTCAACAGCAAGGAAATCTCTTTATTAATTCTAAATTACAATACAATACATACAATACATACAACAGCAGAATTTATAAAATGGTCTCCACTCCAATAAATGGAAAAATCAGTCTGTGAGACAAACTTGCCAATAGAGGCAAAAGGCATCCTTATCCAATTTGTTTGAGAAACTTGCCAATTTGGGCTTCACCAAACCCAACACATATTTCATTGACTTGTACCTTGAAAACAATAGACATGGCAAGAAAACTTTAATAGATAATGAATATAAAATCAATTGCAAACCTACAACTTACTTTTTAGTTGACCAAGATGCTTTGAATACTGGTATTCCACATCATAGTCGTGTTGGCGTACATGGTCTTCCAGCTCAGTTTGTTTAATCTTCCCTGCCACTAATGCCAGACTACTCTCCAAATATTGCATTTATTCATTCCATTTTCTACTATTTTCTTTGATGTATCTAGATTATTCTAGTGTGTACGTATTCGAGAAGCTTCTCCCATCACTTGAAGATGAACTTTGTTTTCTAAGAGAATGGGGCAAGTTACTCTATATTTGTATGAAAGAATAGAGGCATGTTTGTAAGAACACGGGAAGCTCTGTTTCAGAAAAATGGCATGAATGTATCAATGGAAGAGCACTGGCAGCTCTGGCATTATTAAAAACTCTTTTCAATACAAAACATTGTTCTGTTTTTATATTCTTGGCTGCATGCTATATATTGTGTTTTGTTCCTCTCTGTTTTGTAGAAATTGTGCATTCTGTTTGACTCTGTATTTTCCAATAAGTGGTATTAGAGCAAGGCGATCAGGGATAGAAGATCTCAGAAGGTTGAAAGCTATCAATAAAGAGGGCAAGTTGGAGATATCGGTGTTGCGATCCATACCAGTCTGCAAGAACAGATGAAGAGCACAAGGGCATGTCATGCCACCCCAGGAGGAGGATTTTATATCCTGCAAGTGATTGTTGTTTGTTGAGGACATCATTCAGGTTCCTTAGACAAGTTTGCCACCAGCTGCCAAAGGCCTTTGTCAACCCTCAAAGGAGATGATGATGTTTAAGAAAGGAGGCAGCGCTGTTTTCATCAGCCACTCTAAAGAAAAGGTGATTGAAATTTTTTTTGAGAAAAAAGGGCTTGATTATGTTTGAAGATCATAAGTGATATATGTAAAAGTAAAGTTGTAATTTGGAAAATCTTAAGGAGGAGTAAGTATTGTTTGAAGATTTAGTTTGCAGATTGAAAGATGTTATGAATAAAAGAGAAAATCATATCAAAAGGAAGACCAAGTGTGTTAATAATCTGTTTTCAATAAAATAAGGTGTAGAAAAGATAATGTTGCAAAGGTGTTCTTAGCTATCAAAGGTAAAGCAGATTGTTTGTTTCTATGCTAAAGTTGTAGTTGTTAAGGTGTTCTTAACTTTGAAGAAGAGTGAAGGAAAACAGAGGTAAATTGGTGAGTTTAAATTATTTGAATTAATGGGAAAAGTTGAAAAAAGAGTAAAAAAAGAGAAATGTTTTGGAGGAGGAATTGTTAGAAGTTAAAAAACAAAATTTTGAAGTGTTAAAAGATTTTAAAAAGGTTTCAATTGAAAAAACAGGACAACTGATAAAAATTTATGATCTTGAAATTGAATTGAATAAACTTAAAGCAAAGAATGAACAGTTAGAAGAAAAAGTGAAGATGTATGATGAAGTTAAGAAGAAAAGTGAAGACTTAGAAGTAAAGCTAAAGTTGTTTGATGAAGTTAAGAAAAATAATGAGAACTTGGAAGAAAAATTAAAGAGATTAGAAGAAGAAAA
Source organism: Sequoia sempervirens (assembly GCA_007258455.2). Classification (NCBI taxonomy): domain Eukaryota; kingdom Viridiplantae; phylum Streptophyta; class Pinopsida; order Cupressales; family Cupressaceae; genus Sequoia; species Sequoia sempervirens. The sequence continues at coordinate 71,655 of VDFB02009790.1, read as the reverse complement.
TAGTTTGCAAAAGGAAGAAATATCAAATCTGAAAGAAGAAAATAAATGTTTGAAATCAAAACCATTGGTGTATGATGCATCATGTGGCACAGAAGATTTATCAAATGGATTGTGTAACTTTGCTGAAGTAATTTGTGATAAAGAATATAAGCATGAAGATAATATGTTTGAATCTACAAATCTTGTTAAATCTGATGAGAATGAGAAGAGGTGTAATGAAAACAATGTTGGATTAAAAATAATGAAAAGAATGGGTTATGAAAGTAAAAAATTGGGCAAGAATGAGCAAGGAATGAAAGAGCCAATAGAACCAATTATAAGGCCAAAACATGAAGGAAGTTGGTATGTAATAGGCAAAGGAAATAATATAGGCTCAAGAAAATTTGTTTGAGAAACACAATGTATTCAATGTTCTTCTTGTAGCAGGAAAGGGAATACAAAAGATAAATGTTGGGACTTACACCCATGCAATGTGTGTGGTTTGAAAAATCATTGTGAAAAGAAATGTTTTTTATTAAGGAACAAACAGGTTTTGAAGGGACCCGAAACCCTTTACAGACAGATTTTGAATGCATCTGGAACCCTCAAACAGAAAGTTGTCCTAACAAAAAGACCATGAAAGCATAGGCAACCAAGGATAAAAGAGGCATCCAAAGTCAAAGAACCACAACCAAAATCAAAGCTGCAAGAAAAACAGTCTACAGCCAGCCAAAAACCAGCCCCCAACCAAGAACCATCAAGATTTACATTTAGAGCTACTCTTGTGGGAGCGAAGAGTCATGTCAAAAGAAGGCTTAGAGGACTTTGCCTTCTTGCCCTTTACAATAATCCAACCCTCTTCCACTTGCATTGCCTTATCATGCCAAGTCAGCACACCATTATCCTAAAAATGAAAGCCTGCAGCCACTGTTTTCCACTTGCATTGCCTTATCATGCCAAGTCAGTGCACCATTATCCTAAAAAAGAAAGCCTGCAGCCACTGGTTTAAAGATTACTTCAATATTCCTCCCTAGAGACGTTGTCTTATTAGGAGAGCCACCAGAAGTAGCAACCATGGGCCCAATCTCTCTCTCTTTTGGGGTTTCAACATGGTAATCTTCTACATCAACAACCCCACCATTTGAGACATCCAGAGAGGATGCCCCAAGACCCTGTGATTCCAAAGCAACCACTTCAAAAAAACTCCCATGTTGCTCAGATTTTTTCTCAACTATATAATGTTGTTGAGAAGCACCTTTCCACCATGTAGCCGTCATTGCCTTTTTCTCAAATCCACATTGTGCAGTAGCATGACTTGTTTTAAAGCATCTTCTACATTGGAAGGGAATCCCTTCATAGTCCAAAGATTAGACCCAAGAACCCTTAGAAGATTTAAGCAAAATCTCAGCAAACAGCCCTTTCGAAACATCCTTTTCAACCAATATGCAGGGAAAGGTGGAGTGAAAAATATCAGAGGATTCATCATCCACCGGCAAAAAATCTCCAAGAGGCTCACCCACTTCCTCTAAAAGAGGATCAGCCCATAAATGGAGGGGAAGATTAGAAAGCCAAACCCAAATCGGGATCTTATTGAAAGTTTCAGAAGAAGGGTTGATATCAGCATGCCAAGGCTTAATCATCAACAAAAATCTGTCCTCCCAACTAAAAAAATGATCACATAAAATTTTATTTCTATCCTAAGTATTGTCAAATTTAGCTAAAAAAAACCCCTTGGCCATGGGGAAAATATGGACTTTACCAGTAATTAACCATTCTTTTGAGATCCAGGAGTGCAGCTGAAGGAGGCTAGGCCAAAAACCCCAAAACAACAAATCACCCCATGTAATGAGAGAATAGAAGCATTATGATCAATTTCCTCTACTGTCTCAGCTTTCAAATCAACAAAGATTGCATTTGCAATAGGGATGAAACCTCCATTCGGAATTCTCCCATGCTGAAACCTCTGTGTCGTCGCCTTAGCAACAGAGCCATCCCATTTAAAATGTCTATCATCCTTCTCCGTCACAGACCTGCCTCCACCAAGGACACAACCGTTGACACCCTTGTAATCTGCGCGGGCCTCCAGGGGAGGGTCTCTCCTTCTGCACGATCCACCAAATTAGGGCCTCCAGCATGACCACGGGAAGTGTCTGCACAGGGAGCATTTTCACATGTAGGGTTTTCATGTTTAGCGTCTGCCATTTCTTCTCTACATTGTGAAAAGAAATGTTGGAATAATGTCTCAAAGAAAGATTCTATGGCAAGTTGTAATAAAATGGATTGTGTATGGAGTTGTGGATTAAGTTGGGAAAAACTTACAAGTATGATCAAGAATTTGTTCAAGTATAAAATTTCACATGTAGAAGTTGATAGCAATCATGGCAAGTTTGAAGGCACGACAAATACTTTTGGCAAGGCATCAAAAGATGGCAAGTTTTCAGGAAGTTGCAGATTGAAATTTTGAAGAATTGCCGCAGCAGTGGGAGAAAAATGAAAGAAAGGCATCATGATTGAAGAAAAGATATGAAGATCGTAAAGTTATTGAGCAAGGAAAGGTAATAAGTCTGAAGACTTGGTTGTAACCACAAGAAAAAGAAGACTACAGTCATTAGTAAAGGAATTGGAATAGTAGACATATATGGCAGTGAAGATTAAGGGGGAGTGTTGGCATATGTGGTCTTCCAGCTTAGCTTGTTTAATCTTCCCTACCACTGTTGCCCAACTACTCTCCAACTATCGCATTTACTCCTTCCATCTTCTACTATTTTCTTGGATGTATCTAGATTATTCTAGTGTGTGCGTATTTGAGAAGCTTCTCCCATCACTTGAAGATGAACTCTGTTTTGTAAGAGAATGGGGCAAGTTACTCTGTTTTTGTATGAAAGAATGTAGGCATGTTTGTAAGAGCATGGGCAGCTCTGTTTCAGAAAAATGGCATGAATGTATCAATGAAAGAGCACTGGCAGCTTTGGCATTATTAAAACCTCTTTTCAATACAAAACACTGTTCTGTTTTTTTATATTCTTGGTTGTATGTTGTATATTGTGTTTCGTTCCTCTTTGTTTTGTAGAAATTGTGCATTTTGTTTGAGTTTGTATTTTCCTACAGCCCGCAACAAAGGAAATCAATGCTGATAAAAGTAGACAAATAAACTCCAAACTGAAAAAAAGATTGAAATTTTATCTCTATAAAACACAAACTATAAACGACAGCAAGCAAGGCAACTTAGTGAAATGTGAATAGAAATGAATGGAAAAAATTGCATACCATTATCAATTTTTTTTTGCAGACTTGTGAGTAGAAATATTATTTTCGTCTTGCTCCATGGCCATAATCTCTACTCTTAAAGAATACTACAATATTTGAACCAGACACATCAGTATCCATATTTCAAAAATCAATCAATTAATCACATGATTTAATCTTAAAAATTAAAATCAAATAGTAGCATATTTCCAACCACTGTAATGCTTTGTCTAGATGAGCATCCAAAGAAGAGATGACGTGAGGCATTTGATGCAGCAGTTGGTAAAAGCAAAATATCAGGGTGACAAGTTACAAGGCAGTGCTCCAAGCAAAACCTTAATCTTATATCAATTCAAGGCACACTTGTTCAGTGTTTTCGATACTTGGTGCTTTTCCAAGTAGATTCTTTGGAAGTCTCACAAGGCCCTGCACTATACCCATAGCAAAAATTAAACAACGGATTCCTTTTTTTTTTCTAATTTGCTAATAAACATGCAGCATTCTTAGTAACAAGCATTACAAACAATTCTTTTATTTGCAGCTTAATGAACTTTGACATTTTAAAAAATCGCAGAAACCATTATAAATAATATACAACACAATCTCTAGCTCAAAACTGCAAGTAGCTTGATATTTAGTACCATAACAAACACTAGAAACAAAACTTCCTAAGAACTGCTAAAGGGGCATGCAAATGATAGAAAAGGAAAAGTTATGCTTAATTTGAAAGAACTTTACAGCTATATAGAAGAGGCCTAAAAAGAGAATCTAATTGCATAGGGAAAATGCCATGCGTTTAAAAGCACAAAAGCAATCAAGATAAACAAATAAACAGGCAAGCAAGAGCAGAAATTGGGGCTGCACTTGAGCCGGCGATGATTCTTGCATTAAGTGAAGCAAATTGGATGTTAAAAAAATAGCTTGAGATATCTGATCAGAAACCATGCCCTTTGTTCCTTCACGTGTTGACTTTACCTTCTCTTCATAAAATCCAATCTGCGAACAGACATGCTCGTTTTCAGAGAACGGGACACCAAACTAAATCACTATTCCATTTTATTTGCTATTAAACATAGAAGTTTCAAACTCTATTACCAGTTTCCTGGGAAAGTTTGGGTTTGGCTTGCACTGGGTATGGATAGGGCCCGTTACTGAGAAACGAAGCAATTCCTCCAAACCAACAGGGCAAAAATGCCCCTTTTGAAATCAGGGTTTATGTAATCGTGAGGGGATTTTCATCACAATTGCACTCATAGGCATGTATGAAAAATGTGGAAGCATACACAAGGCACGTGACTTATTAGAGACTGCCACAAATAATTGTATTGCCACGCGCCCAATTCCAGGGCCATGTGTCCTTCCTTGAAAAAATAGACAAAACATCAGCGAAACAAACATAATACTTTGCCCTCTCCCAATGATTGGACAACCTGTTTAAAATTATTGCTATAAAATGTAAACCCTTAGGAAATTAGGCACCCCCCAATGAAGACGAAGATAAATAGTAATTTTCCTCCTAGCAAAATAAATGGAAAATCAACACTTTGGATTAACATCACATTATATCCCACACTTGGTTTTCAACACACAATTAAATTTACTCTTTGCTCAATTGAAAACATTAGTCCCCTGCTGTAAAAGGGACTAATAACTTCAATATCTCATTCATGAGTCTCATTAAATCACTCAATGCATTCATCAATCTAAATAACATTACTAGCTACTTATATTATTTTGTTTAAAAATGTATCATCCATTTGTCACCCTTGTTTATTCAAATTTGATGATATCCACATTTTATATCAATGCATTCATGAAGTATAGAACCCCACTTTAGAGATAAGTTCTTTTTGTAGTGAATACATGTCAACTTTAGAAAAAATCATAACAATTTTTTTCAAATTATCTTCACATGATTGATTTTTGTTGGCCAATATGCCTGCAATTTTAAAAATAAAATAATTTTGTAACAATTTTTTTTTTAAATAATGTTAGTTTTTATTGGTGAATTTGTCCAATTTTTTCTTTAAATGTGGCTAACAAAAATAGTATATGCTAAATGATAAAATTTATATCTATCATATCCATATTCGTAGATGGACATGAAATATTGATCAATAATTAATTTTCTTAGAACACTATCCATTAATTTCTACTATGCTCAACTTGATCTAGAGTAATGTGTGCACATGTTGATGTTCTACATGCAATGTCACCACAATCATATCACGTGTGTTGAGGAAAGGGATTAGAAGAGTGAGTTTTGTGACACCCTTTTTGCACACCCTACAATGATGAAGGTAGCCTAATTAGAGTTTTAGGCATCCCTATGTAGAACACCTCAAGGAGGGCCTCCTCAAGGTACATTTATTCTAGGTTTCTAAGTGTAAATGAAGTGGTCAAGCCTCTAGAGTTGGACCTAGTTCCTAAGAACAACTAATTTCTAACTAGACAACACTAAATTTAATTTTGAAATTTTTATCTAATTAAACCAACATTTAAAATACATTTAGTTACAAATAAATAAATTAACCACAACTCTATGAATGATTAAATATACTAATTTTAAGTAAATATTTACTATAACATAAAGTTTACTTTACTAAAGAATTTAACTAGCCTAAAATTAAATGATATATATATATCTTTGATAGATATTTTAAATTTTTCATTTAAATTAATTTGTAAAATTAAAAAAATTATAACTTAATTTTGAATTTTTATTTAATTAACCACCATCCACTTAAAACTAAGAAAAATAATATGATTTATCTGACTAATTAAAATGTGAATTGTTACCACAATTAAAAATGTATGTGATACACAATAAATATTCAACTCTATAGTCTTACATTTGCACAACATCACTAATTTATATTTTTTCCTTAAGATTGCAATATACTTAAGTTAAATAAAATTTATCCCACTTAAAAGAGTATTATTTACCTTAAACACACTTTGTGACCCCTAACCATTAGGAGAACACAAGTAACCCTAAATGAGTATTTAGAAGCACTCTCTCTTTCTCCTTTTCTCAATTAACTTTACACAAATTGAGGAAAGAGCTAAGGAATGAGGAAGGAAGCAAGCTATCTAGTCAAGGAATCCCAATTTTTATATGTATATGTATATATATGATATTATATTGTAGACATATTTTTTATTTAGATTTCAAGTGTATAAATAATATATAAAAAATATGTATAATATATAGATATACATATATTATTGGGTTAAAATTACTAATTGTATATTTTTATTTTTCTATGTGCATATTAGAATGTATATATATTAGATATGTATACATAGTATATATGTACATTTTTTCATTAATATGAAACACTATTTATAAAATAAAGTTGTAGGTTATATAATATTTACAAACTAAAACATGTGTTCATAGGTTTTGATGCTCTTTTTAGTTACATAATTTTATAAACATAGAAAATGGTATCAAAGCTCTAATGTTGCAAATTTCTTCCCAAATTTGAGGGTAATTTGTGCATGAGATTTTTCTGGAGTAGTTTGGGGTTTCAAGAACCTCACACTTGAATCCATGGCATTAAAGAAATTTAGATTTTCCTTTTTTTTAATCAAATTTTGTCTCTTTTTTTTTTTTTTATCTACAAAGTTTCAAGTAGGGTTAAAATTGTCAGATCATGGAGGGGGCTGAATTTTTGAAGTACTTTTGGCCAAATCTAACCTACCATCACATCTGGAAGCCCCAAAAACCTGAGTGACTATAAAATTTTCAAATTTGGACACTTTTTCCTTGAGCCCTCAATGGTTTTTCCTCCCCACTGCCATTTTTGTCCTTATAGTTCATACACATGCATCAGCAGGTTTACAATCAACATCATATTTTGAGGAATCTAGTATATTCTTTAGAGAATATTCTCTATGTTCGCATCAGCTTTGTGCATTATTTACATCAGTTTGTAGTATGTCAGCAAGTATGAGTTTTTCAAATCATACATTAGCAGATTTGTTTAATTAAAAAAAGTAGGTTTTTGTTGAGCCCACGACTTTGAGTGGGAAGTCTCATGACTTGCCCCTAGGGCTTAACCATCAAGTGATGCAAGTAACCTGACACCCATATGGATCCTCTAATTTTCGCTACTAGAAGGTGGCTCTAAGAATGTCGCCCCATTGCCACATGTGAGTGGGGTAATTTATTTTCTACCAATGTGAGTTGTGGTCACATGGGTGACCTAGAGCTAGTCCCTAGGGCCCTAATTTTGTCCCTTATAGTCCTAATAGGGTTATTTTTCAAATTTCTATAAATTTTGATCCAAGAGGTCATTTTGGAGATGAGTTATTGATTGAAAGTTGGCTCTATCAATTTTCTAGTGGTGTAGGTTATTTCTTCATATTTTGTAGTTTTATACTTGTTATTTTAGCTTGAAGTTAGATCTTCTTTTCAAGCTTTGAGTGCATAATTTTTTTCTTCAAACTCCATTTTTCTCAATTCTTATGGCATCAAGAAGGTATTCAAGAGAACTTTAGGTTTGTACATGCACGTTTTTCATTTTTTTTCTAGAATTTCAAAATTTTAAGTTGAGTCTAGATTCGCACTTTGGCTTAACTTATACATTTACAAAAAAGGTGGCATTTTATTTGACACAGGGGTTTTTTTTTGTACTATGAGGGGTAATTTATTGTTAGGACTATATTGTAAATTTTTATTTTATCATGGGTTTTCCAAAAGTTATACTTCTTACTCCATATAACTAACATGAATGGAAATCACAAATGGGGGTTTTATTGTTAAAGTTGAAGCTGTAAAGAATCACACTTGGCATGTAGATTCAAAACCCATAGGAGCTACAAAAAAAATGGTTTGATAGAAGGGATGGAGCCCTTGGTACTCTAATGTTGTGCATTTCTCGAAATCTTAAATATCATGTTGCATCTTGTAGTGCACATCTTAATGAAATTTGGACTACATTAGAGAGTGTCTTTGGTTACCTAGTTGAAATGAGGAAAATTAAATTGGAGAATAAACTTATGAGTCTTAATCCTACATATTTTGATTATATCTAAGGCTTCTACACTAAGCTTAATTATCTAAGACTGTAGTTGTATGATTGTGGGATCACTAAAGAGGTTGAATAGTTGATTATTTCTATTTTTCTAATCTAGATCTTTGATTATTCAATTTTTTTCCATATTTTATCTTGTAGAGAAGGGGGGCTCACCAAGTTAGGGATCCAAGTCACGGGAGAGTCCTAAGCAATGGGTTTCCCTAAACTACATCAAGTTTGCTAAAAAATTTAGAAGGGACAATGTATTGAGGCTAAAAAGGAAGGACAGGTGGCCTGCTACTTTCCTTCTACTAAATCGAATGTTCATGGGGTCAAAAGAGCCAGTTTCAAGGGTTCGTCCTCTTGCTCAGACAACTCACTGTCTGAGGATGGCAACATAAATAACAAACTCTAGCACAATGCACTAGTCTCTCAGAAGTGCATTGGAATTCGTACAAATAGAGGACTAGAAAATAGGATGAAACTCAATGAGACTTGCTAACTTCCTAACTATAAGATGTTTTATGTGATGAAAGAATTCTAGAAAGTACATAACTAAAAGTGTAATAAGAGGAAAGTTATGCTAGAATAGACAAAGAGAGGGTGATAAATTAGACCTTTCCACCTACAAATTGAATCTTCAAATAGCTCCACTCACACACATCTACACACTTGAAGACAAAAAAATGTTGGGGGTTTTGTGTAGAGGTCTTCCTCAATTAGTCCCCCGCTTTGGTGTCCCCACCTCCACAGACACCCAAATAGTCATAGAATACAAAAAATGATAGAGATAGAAATGAAGTGGTGGTACTAAGAGAAAGCACTAACAAGTATGCTACATAATAAAAAAATGAGCGAAGAGAAAATAGTGATGGACAATATCACCGTCATAGCTACAAATGCTCAAGGAAAGTAGTGGAAGGAGAATATTTGTGAATCCTCCAATGGGAGCATTATTGTAACAAATTTGGTGTAGGATCTAAAACCATCAACTTGCAACCAAGAAGATAGTGATGTAGAAGCTTGAGAATGAAAGAATGGAGCTAAGAGTGAAGAAGCTTGAGATTGGAGAAGAGTGTGAAGAAGGAATGAATGAATGAAAGTGAAATAATTTGAATGGCGAAAAGGGGGTAGAAGGGTCAAAATTTGTTGGTCAAGGAGGAAAGAAATATTACACTTCACCACCAATGGATAAATGTAACACCTCTATAGATTTCAAAGGTAGGAACCTTGTTAGGATAGTAGTGTGGCATGTGGAAATCCATGTTATGCATGTGCGTCCCCGATAGATATTCCTCCATTGATGCAAAATGATGCACCTAGGTGGATGGAAAAAGGTGGTGGAGGTGGAATTTGCATCATCAAATTTACATTTTCTAAGGCAAGGGTTATGAGTGACCCCACAATAGTGGGTCACACTTTTTGGCTAAACTTGACATTGAACTAAACATTTTTAACTAAATCTTCACTTTTAGACAAGTCTATAGGTACCAAACCATGAGGAATTTGAAGACAATTGATGAGCTCAAGATATGCTCATAATTTGAGTATCATGATGTATTTTTAATATCTCTACTTTTATTGCTAGTGGATGTTTTAACTCTTTTATTAAAGACTTTTTATCTAAAAAATGGGTAGTATCCTGTAGCAATATATTCCTACATTCCTGCAGCCTAACATCTCTATGTGTCTTATTAATTACCCTATTTGACTTCCCGAAATACTGATATAATGCATGTGGATTTTGAATAATGGGATAGATTTAATATGCGATTAATGGATGAATCATTTTGTTCGCCATGCATGTTTTCTTTCGCTTTTGTTGTCATGTGCGTCGCAGGTTGTTGAAGGGAGCATGAATGAGTCAAGCGTAGTAGACTTCGGCCTTGCAGTAAAGTCCATTTGCAGCACGGTGTCGAGGAAATTGTTCTAGGAAGGACTCTATGAATGGGTCATTGGGAAGAAACCTTAATGATCATTTAATCTGGAAAGAGTGGAATGCTAAATCTTCTCCCTGGATCGGGTTGAACGGATATGCTTTCATTTATGAGAAGTATGTTCCTCAGTTTCAGGATACATTTATGTCCATGACTTTCTTTGTTAGAGTTAGGTAGTTATTTTTCTAGTTTAAATAAGTGTTCCTCCTACATGAGTGAGCAATCAGAGTATGTAAAAGTTAGTATTATTAAGAAGAGATGGTTTTCCTGTGTTAGTTTTCATATGAGCATAACAATGTATATCATTCCTAGTTTATGAATAAAAGCTAATGAAGTTCTGAGTTCAATTCTTGCATAATTAGTTGATGCTTGCTAAGGGGGCCCACTTAGTAAGTATCTGTAGTTAGTTAGTTAGTCGTTTATTTTCTATTGATCATAAGTTATATTTCATTTTTGAAGTTTCAATGCAAACTCAGTCTTATATTGTTCCTGCAGCATCGGGAATCTATCCCTGTGTTTGTTCCTGCAGCATAAGGCCAGTTCATAGTTTGTTTCTCAGTTATAGTTGTTATGGTTTATGATTTGATTAAGTTTAGAAGGCTTTGCATTACATTCCTGTAGCATAAGTAGAATTCCTTTCACGCATTTATTTCTAGTGAATCATGACTAAAACCGGTTCTTAGTGCACATACAATGCTGCTCCATTTCAAGTATGTGTTCCCTAGTTTGACAAAGTAAATGAATGACCATAAGAAGATGTTAGTTGCCTACTGGAATGTCCAATTCTCAGGTTAGGATTTGTCATGACTTTTATATCCTTTTGTGGGTGCGACCATTTTTGGCACCGTTGTCGGGGATGGTGTCAAGCTAAGAACCTGTCATAAGTCATTGTTAGCAGTAGTTTAGTCTGTTATTCAAGCATTTTCAAAATTCCTTCAATTCACCATTCATTCTATTGCATGCATAGAAGAAGAGACGCTTTGGGAAGATTCCTCCCTGACCTTCCATTCATTAATAACAATCCTAAGCCAGCTTATAATCTATTTGAGGAAGAAGGAGACCAAGATATCAATCCATTTGCTGAAAACCTATTTGTTGAATTGCCATTTGACCCAGCTGACGAAGAACTTGAAGAAAATCCATTTTCTCTGATACTCCATCAAGCAAATATGGTACAAAATCCACCTAATCAACCTCCTGCTTTTGAGTTTCCCATCATTTCCCAGCAAGATAATGATAACCTTAAAAATATTCCTTCTTCATTGCTTCCCAAGTTCTATGGACTAGTTACAGAGGACTTGGACACTTTCTTGTTTGAGTTTGACATCCTCTGTCACAGCTATGATTACACTTCAAATGCTCACAAGCTAAAGTTGTTTCTTGCTACTTTGAAAGAAGGAGCTCTTAGATGGTTCATGAGTTTGGGAAGGGGTGTTGTTGATAGTTGGGCAACCATGCAAACAAAATTTCTTGAGAAATACAAGGAATATTGTAAGAGTGGTAGTAAGGGAGATGATATATTTAGAATTCAACAAAAGGAGGATGAAAGTTTAGAAGACTATATCTCAAGGTTCTTGTTTTCCCTAGAAAAGAGTTCAGACCATACTCTCAATGAATAATCTCAAAAACTACTCTTCCTAAGAGGAATCAGTGATACTTGTATAAATGCTCTGAACCTGATGGAAGGAGGAGATATAACCCAACTGCCTTGGGATGATATCAAGAAAATATGTCTCAACTACTCTTGAGCAAATACTAAGAAGGGTAGAGGTCATCAAGCCACAGCGGGAAAGTCTTCTACTCATGGAGTTTCACGGATGGAGATCACAAATTTTCTATCTGACTTCAAGCAGGATATCATAAACAATATGGCTACATAGTTGGATACTATGCAAGTTACGAAGAAATATGAGGAAGCTGAAGCAATCTTGGCTGAGTTTTTTCCACATTGTAGACAAAAGAAATGTGACTGCAGATGTAAGATGGTGGCTAACCTGGAGGCTAAGTAGTTACCTACTAACTTTAAGATGGTAGAAGGTGATGATGACCAAGTATTTTTCATTGCACAGAGGCGACCATGGGCTCAAATACAAGGTATGCCTCAAGACCCTTTGACTTTTGGTAATTCTTATTCTAATTACAATAACCAATGACAACCTACATATGGCCCAATTCCACCTTGGAATACTTCTCAACCTCACTGGCCTAGCTATCAAAGTCCTCAATGGAAATCTCCTCAAGGAGGTTGGTTGCAGCCACAAGGACAATGGACTCCACCCCTAGGTAACTGGCAGCAGAATCCTCAATGGAGAAGTCCACAGCAATGGCAGAACCAATCTCCTGGCTCCTTACAGCTTCAACAACCACAAACTCTGGCTCTCATGCCACCTCTTGCAACACCTAGAGAAAATACTGGCCCTCCAAAACAAACCCTTATCCCTGCTCAACCATCGCCAAACCCTTATAATAACAAGCAGCAGGAACAACAGCCTATGTATTTTGCAGAAGCCAATCAATATCCAACTTATGCCCCGAATATTCATGATATCCATCTCAGATCTGGAACCACACTTCCTACTCCACAGCCACCTGTAATTATAGAGATTCTAGATTCTGCATCTGAACAACCTACTGATCCTGCAGAACATATACCTATATCAAATACTATCTCTAAGGAACCTGTCCTGCAGCATCAAGCCAAACCACCTTTTCCTCAAAGATTGCAAATTACTACATCAAAGTCTATAGAAGAGCCTACCTTTGATATTTTGGATCAGCTGAAGAATGTACACATTCAAATTCCCCTTTTTCAATCCATTAAAGATGTCCCAATTTATGGAAAAGCCATTAAGGAGGTCTATTTAAAGAAACTAGGAAGAAAGAAAAAGGATCCCCAAACTATCCATGTTCTAAGACAGTTAGCAGATATTATGTTGGGGAAGATAGTCATTCCAAAATATACTGACCTTGGGAGTCCTGTGGTATAAATATATATTAATGGCCAAATAATAAAGAATATTTTGATAGACCTTGGTGTAGCTATCAATGTAATGACCAAGTATACAATGTAGTGATTGAAAATCCCAACAATTCGGTCTACACCTACCATCCTGCAGCTTGCTAATAGTTCTATAGTAAAACTTGATGGAGTGGTAGAAGATATCATTGTTACCCTTGAGTCTTGGGAATACCCAGCAAACTTCACCATATTATCCACTAAGGCAACTTTGGGAGGATATCCTATTATCTTAGGTAGACCATGGTTAGCTACGGCTGATACTTTTATAGGATGTCATTCAGGAGATATGACAATTTCTAATGGTCAGTCAAGAAAGAAATTGGCTTTATATCCACTTGCCCAACCTCAGCCAAACTTGTCTAAACCAATTTGGCCAGATTTAGGAGAGGAAACTGAAGAAGTTAATTCATTGGCCTACCTAATGATGCTACAAACTAATCCATTTTCAAAGCTCTGGAGTGAGGATGACATGCTTTTACACATTTTACAGTCCAACTCTGGTCTGAGTAGCCCATCTGCTGCAGATAGTTGTCCTCAGCAGTGTTTCCTGCAACAACTGAATTCTGAGAGCATGTCACCTGAATCTCCTGCAGTTTATCCTAACTTGCTTCCACATGAAATACAGACACCACCTTTCTCAGTAGCCTCCATGAATGATCTTACCCAACAAGTAGAAGTGTCTCTAGGCTGCTGTCTAAACATCAATAATAAGCTACCTCAATTTCAACAAGTTGCCCTAGTCACAATGCTGCAAGATCAACACAGAGCTTTTGCATGGGACTATGGGGATATGAAGGGAATAGATCCTCAACTCTGTACTCATAGGATCTACATTAAGAAAGACTATTTACCTGTTAGACAACCTCAAAGGAGGATATACCCAGCACTCAGGGAAATAGTTAAAATAGAGCTCCAAAAATTGCTTGATGCTGGTTTTATCTACCCCATTTCAAACAACCAGTGGGTATCTCCATTGGTGATTGTCCCTAAAAAAGGTGGAAAATGGAGAGTTTTTGTAGACTACAGGGAGTTGAACACAACAACTAAAAAGGATCACTTTCCTTTGCCATTTGTTAACCAAGTACTGGACTCATTGTTTGGGAAAAAACATTTCTCCTTTTTGGATGAATATAGTGGCTATAATCAAATTAGAATTGCCCCTAAGGATTAAGACAAAACAACTTTTACCAGTCCATGGGGTATTTTGGCCTACTCTGTCTTACCTTTTGGACTATGTAATGCACCTGCAACATTTCAAAGGGCAGTGATTAGTATTTTTACTGACATTTCTCATGATTCTATGGAAATCTACATGGATGACTTCACTACTTATGGAGTTACTTATGAAGAAGCATTAGCCTATTTGGAAAAAGTGTTGAAAAGGTGTCAAGAGCAGAATTTTTCTTTGAATGATGAGAAATACTTCATGATGATGCAAGAGGGAATTTTTTTAGGCCATCATGCCTCTCAGGTAGGAATTTAGGTTGATCCTGCAAAAATAGAAGTTATTCTAACTTTGCCAACATCTACAAAACAAAAGGATGTTAGAAATTTCCTAGGACATACTGGATACTATAGAAGATTTATCAAAGATTTTAGAAAAATAGCTAGTCCATTATATGCCTTATTGACCAAGGATTCTGAATTTCACTGGACTGAGGCCTATAACAAATTTTTCATGTAGCTTAAGAACCTACTTACTCAAACACCTGTTCTTCAAGGACCAAAGTGGAGTCTGCCCTTTCATATACACACAGATGCTTTTAATCATGCCATAGGGGCAGTTTTAGGACATAAAGAGAATTCCATTGAGCATGCCATATATTTCATTAGCAAAAACCTTCAAGACCCTGAATTAAACTATACTGTCATAGAGAAAAAATTGCTAGTAGTAGTGAATGCCCTAAACAAGTTTAGGAATTATGTCACTGGTTACCAAATATTTTTCCATACAGATCATGCAGCAATAAGGTACCTCATGAATAAGCCTGCCATATCTGGCAGATTAGCAAGATGGCTCCTATTATTGTAGGAATTCGATATCACAGTTATTGATAAGCCAGGTCAAGCTAATGTGGTGGCTGATTTCTTGTCAAGAATCAAACACCTACATCTGACACTCCTGAGGTAATTGATGATAGCTTCCTTGATGAACATCTATTTTTTATTGCTACTCAAACTCCATGGTATGCAGATATTGCAAATTATTTAGTAGCCAACAAAATTCCAGCACACTTCTCACCAAACGAAAGACAATTGCTAGTTGAGAAAAAATTTAACTTTTCATGGATTGTAGACTGTTTATTTTATACATGACCTGACCAAGCCATGAAAAGATGTGTGAGAGAAGATGAGACCTATGACATTTTGCATGCCTATCATGATGAGCCATGTGGAGGACACTTTGCAGCCAAGAGAACATCTATGAAAGTGCTTAATATAGGATATTACTGGCCCACACTACACAAAGATGTTGAATCCTACACCAAGAAATGTGGCAGATGTCAACGTATGGGGAGACCAACAAGGTTTGATGAAATGCCCCTGCATCCATAAGTGGTAGTCATTCTGTTTGACAAATGGGGCATGGATTTTGTTGGGCCTATTGATCCTCCATCCAATGAGAAATCATACATTTTGGTGTGTACTTATTATGTAACCAAGTGGGTGGAAGTGAAAGCAATGACACATACCCATGACAATAAAGTTGTTGAGTTCCTGTATGAGCATATTTTTACTTAGTTTGGAGTCCCAAGGGAACTTGTTACTAATCAAGGAGCTCAATTTACATCCAATTTAATCACTACATTTGTGAATGATTATAAGATCAGGCATGGGAAGTCTAGCCCCTATCACCCTCAAGCTAATGGTCAGGCAGAGGTTACCAATAGAGAAATTGAGACAATCCTTAAAAAGACAGTCCAATTACACAAGAAGGATTGGATCAGTCACCTTCCTGAAGTAGTCTGGGCCTATAGAACAACAGGGTTTACTCTTTTTGAGTTAATCTATGGTAAGACTACCATGTTGCCAATTGAGTTTGAGCATAGGACCTTAAGGACTACTCTTAAGCTTAACATTGATATTTCTGAGGCTCAAAAGGAATGCCTCCTATAGCTGAATGCATTGGATGAGCTAAGGAAAGCTACCCTGTAGCATACTAAAACTATCCAACAACAAAGAAAGAAATGGCATGACAATTATATTCGAACTAAGTAATTCTCTGCCGGTGACTAGGCACTGCTCTATGACTCCAGATACAAATAAAATCAAGGTAAACTAACCACATGATGGCTTGGTCCTTATGAAATAGAAAATGTATTTGATAATGGCTCAGTACAATTAGCCACAATAGATTCAGTTCGATTCAAGCTACTAGTTAATGGACACTGTCTTCGGTTGTGTCATAAGCCAACATCCAAAGATGAATTTATGCAACAGTTTGTTTCAAATATGACCACTGATCTTCCTGCAG
Source organism: Sequoia sempervirens (assembly GCA_007258455.2). Lineage (NCBI taxonomy): Eukaryota > Viridiplantae > Streptophyta > Pinopsida > Cupressales > Cupressaceae > Sequoia > Sequoia sempervirens. The sequence goes on along the minus strand of VDFB02009790.1, from coordinate 54,975 downwards.
TGAAAGGATTCGGTCTTTCTCCTGTAGCATCTCTTTAAATTCCATGTTGCATGCCCATAATAAAGATTTCATTTTAAAGGAAGCCACGTTCTCCGTTTTCCATCCATCACTGCCATTCATTCTCTTTTCTTCCACGTCATCCATCCTGTCGTACTGCCTCATTCATGGTTTATGTTCCAGCCATCATTTCATGGTGCATTGTGATATTTCCCAGCACGTATGAGCATTAATTAAAAGGTATGCGATATATTTTGTTAATCACATTATTTATTTATTTCATTTATTCAACAATTGCTATGTACATATCAGTCTTTATCACCCATTATTCGCCTGTCCTTTTGCACATGTGTGGACACATGTCAACTTTTAAGTAGGGGGCAGGATAATCCATTTCAAACATTTTCTTATGTCGCTTTCACAACTAATAAGATATTTTTATTTCTTCTTGTACTTTCCAAATATGGATGTGTGTTTTATCTTAAACAATATTAACTGCTTGATATGAGTAGTTCCTAACAATCATTACATGCAATTATCTTTCGAGTCATTCTTGGAAAAGAAGAGAAAGTGGTGGTAGGACAGAAAGAAGCAAAAAGAAGCAGAGCAAAAGAATTTTCTTTTGAATTTTCAAAAAAGGTTTGAGTATTTGGAATCTCAACAGAGATAATTTGTGAATATGGGTGGTCAATTGGTAAGACATGAGCCTGTAGCTCATGAGCTCTTAACACAAAATCTTCAAACAGTTCAGGCATTTAGTAATTGTGGTTGGCTAAACTATTTTTTGAGGTTAAATTTTTTCAATGAGGAAGCTGCTAGTGAATTTTTAAGAACTCTTTCAGAAGGGGAAGCTTTAGTATGGGGTCTGACGGTGGCTGTAATAGAAGAACAAATTGTTGAAGTAACTGGGCTTCCTGCAGTAGGAGAAAATTTCTCTTCAGATGTTGTTTCTACTAGGGCAGAGTTTACAGTACCAACTGATGGACCTTTGGAGGTCTCTAAACAAGGATGTAAACGAGTGTCGCTACCCTTCCCATATTCATAATATGATGCATTCATAATCAGATATTTAACCTATGAGGTACATTTCTCCTATTTACATTCTTACCATTTTAAATTATTGAGCCATATGAGGCATGGGTTAGCTTTTAATGTCTAAATTTTTTTGTTAAATCTCTTAAAACAAAGTGTCCATGAAACCCTGAGGGGAAGGGACAACTCTATTTCCCATCATGCCCTCATTAAATTGTTGATTGAGCATTCCCTGAGGGATGTATCACCCCTTTCTTGGCAAGAATTTGTTGCCCAAAAGGGTCTGAAACTTCCAGAGCCTCCTAGAGAAATCCTTGTAGCACCTACCCCTGCAGCATCTATTCTTGCGGCCTCCACACTAGAGCCCTCTACCAGAGTACAAACCAGGTCAGCTAGTAGAAGAGAAAAAGGAAAAATGAAGGTAGGAGAGTCATCTAGGGTAGAACAAACCCCAAAGTTTGACCCTCATGTTCAAAGAAAACAGTGTCCCTCTCCTGCAGCACCTCCTCCTGTAGCAGTTCCTCCTGCAACAACACCTATTGCCACTACAGTTTCACTATCATCTTCTATTGAGTCTGAACCCTCTAGGAAAGTCAGGAAGAGGAAAGCCACGAGAGTGCCTCCTGTAGCTGCCACATTGCCAAAAAGAGTTTCAACAAGGAAACAACGTAAAGTCACCTCAACGTCTACTCAACCTGAAGTTATAATAATTTCAGAGGAGTCTGAAGAATACATCCATGATGGTTCTTAGAATGTACTTGAAAATGTTTCACATATCCCATCTATTGTTCTTGAGGAAATGAAAAATGAGCCAATGGAAGTTGACGAAGCACTACATGATAGTAATGAAAGGGGAATGCCAAGTCTTGATGACTTGGCTAAGGCAGCTAGACAAATTTTAGAGGAAGTACAATCTCCTCCTGCACAGCAACAAGAATTCATCCTAGTGCAAGAGGAAGAACAATGTGAACAATTTGAAGTTTCCAATGAAGCCTCATTACCCCCTGCAACTTGTCAAGCCATCGTTGTCTATAAAAAGACATTTTTTATTGAATTTTTGGAATACCTTAGGACCACATAGAGACCAGTCACATTTCAAACCTTGAGTTTCCACCACCTAGCCAAGATTGAAATTCAACAAAGTCTTTGGGAGGAAGAGAAGAAGAAACTGAAGAGAGAAATTGAAAGGCAGAAACAAGAAATCTAGGAAATGAAAGAGAAAATGAATGAAATGATGAAAATAACTGGTAAGATTGTGGAATGTAGACCACCGCCTAGAGTTTATGCCATGTGCCTAAAGGAACAATTTCTTTGGTTTCAATTAATGAGAATTTCAAGGAATTTAGATCCTATTATTCATACAGCCAAAGAATTTTATGATGCATACCAAGTGGCTCCTAATTGGCTAAAGAATTCTTTATGTGAATTTTATTTGCATGGATTGATAATTCCCTCTGAAATAGAGTGGAATCCACTTCTTTATATTGGTGATATTCATTTGAGGTCACTTATGTCATGGGAAACCAATGAAACCAATTATGGTAGACAATTGGAAACCTATGAAGAAACTAAAAGGGATGAGCCTATACCACTGTGATCAGAAAGCACAAATCCCTACACAATGCTGAAAACTTGGCTCACTATTGCATATGGGTTCAACAATCAAGTAGAAAGAGTAAAAATATTTGATATCAGAAAGCAAGTGTATGAAGAATTCAAAAGCCAACCATATTTGTTTTGGAAGCTTGCCTCTTCCAGAATTGAAAAGAGATGGGAGAAATTGACTGTTGGGCTAAGGAAATCTGAGCCACATAGCCCCCTAAATTTTGAAGCAGCCCTTGGAAGGACATAAAAGTACATACAGCTTGGTCTTCAGAAGAGGTTCGAGTTATGGTTGCCAATAACATTTTGACCTCTGGTTTTAATGTGGCCACTTTATCCTTACCGAACTACAAATGCTAATAAGGATATAGAAACCCGCAGATATGAAGGATGGCAACATTTCAAAGGTTTCTATTATAAATTTGGGATTGTACCAAAAAGCCATATTGCTCCTACGGATTTCAGGGAAACAACAAGGAAACTTAATGATGGTGGACCATCATTAGGTTAAGTAGGGAGCAGATGATGAGCTCGGGATATGCTCATAATTTGAGTATCATGATGTATTTTTAATATCTCTACTTTTATTGCTAGTGGATGCTTTAACTGTTTTATTAAAGACTCTTTATCTAAAAAATTGGTAGTATCCTATAGAAATATATTACTACATTCCTACAACCTAATGTCTCTATGTGTCTTATTAATTGCCCTGTTTGACTTCCTGAAAGACTGATATAATGCATGTGGATTTTGAATAATGGGATAGATTTAATATGTGATTAATGGATGAATCGTGTTTTCCACGTATGTTTTCTTTCGCTTTTGTTGTCATGTGCATTGCAGGTTGTTGAAGGGAGCATGAATGAGTCAAGCGCAATAGACTTCGACCTTGCAGTAAAGTCCATTTGCAGCATGGTGTCGAGGAAGTTGTTCTAGCAAGGACTCTTTGACTAGGTCGTTGGGAAGAAACCTTAATGATCATTTAATATGGAAAGAGTGGAATGCTAAATCTTCTCCCTGGATCGGGTTGAATGGATATGCTTTCATTTATGAAAAGTCTGTTCCTCGGTTTCAAGATACATTTATGTCCACGACTTTCTTTGTTAGAGTTAGATAGTTAGTTGTTTTTCTGGTTTAAATAAGTGTTCCTCTTGTGCGAGTGAGCAAGAAGAGTATGTAAAAGTTAGTATTATTAAGAAGAGATGGTTTTCCTGTGTTAGTTTTCTTATGAGCAGAACAATGTATATCATTCCTATTTTATGAATAAAAGCTGATGAAGTTATGAGTTCAATTCTTGCATAATTAGTTGATGCTTGCTAAGGGGGCCCACTTAGTAAGTATCTGTAGTTAGTTAGTCATTTATTTTCTGTTGATCATAAGTTAGATTTCATTTTTGAAGTTTCAGTGCAAACTTAGTCTTATATTGTTCCTGCAGCATTGAGAATCCATCCCTATGTTTGTTCTTGTAGCATAAGGCCAGTTCATAGTTTTTTTCTTAGTTATAGTTGTTATGGTTTATGCTTTGATTAAGTTTAGAAGGCTTCGCATTACATTCCTATAGCATAAGTAGAATTCCTTTCATGCATTTATTTCTGGTAAATCGTGATTGAAACTAGTTCTTAGTGTATATACAGTGTTGCTCCATTTCAAGTATATGTTCCCTGGTTTGACAAAGTAAATGAATGACCAGAAGAAGATGTTAGTCGCCTGCTGGAATGTCCAATTCCTAGGTTAGGATTTGCTAACTTTTATATCCTTTTGTGGGCGCGACCAATGATGCAAACTAGTGATTTGTGACATTTTGTCTATTATTTCTAAATATATATATTTTTAAAAATTTTGGAATCAAATTGCATTTATTTTTCCATCTCTTTTGATAACTAGTTTTTAATAGTAAACACCATCTTTAAAGAGTGATGTTTACTATATAACACATAACTTTTTCTCTATGAGGGATAAAATTCTATTTTTTTCAAATTTAGATTTGTACCTACTATATCCAACTCCTTCATTTGGTTTCATAGTGTTTTACTAAATATTATTTTCTTAATTAAGTTTTGAATTCAAGACAATTACAATTTAGACATAGGTGCACCATATAACACAACCTTTTTTGTACGTATCAAAATTCTTTTTTTTTGTTGGATCAAGGACATTAGTACTAAGCACCTAGATATTTTTTATATTTTTTTTATAATCTACTATTTTTCCACATGTGTAGAACAAAGAGCTTGATTTTTAGTGGAAACCTATGTTTAACTAAACTAAAAAAAAACATAATAAAACTAAAATATATTAAAGTTATACTTGATGGAGAGCTCATTTCAAGGACTATAATCCTCCAGCTAGGTTTGTCATCTTGATTCCATTTTGATCCTTCACTAGTACATAAACAACAATATATGAATAAAAAAACTACTAAAAAATGCTTATAAATGACTAAACTTGGTCACGTGACCATTAGTAGTTTATTTTCAGTCATTTATAACACAACCAAATTTATGACTAAACCAATTTTAGTCATTTATTTGGTCATTTTGATTGATCGATTTGATTGTATATTTAGTGATTGATATAGCCATATATTTAGTCATATTATTCACTGAGCTTGGTCATGTGACCATTAGTTGCTAGTCATTAATTGGTTATTTTGATTGATCAATTTGGCTAGTATATTTTTAGTCATTGATTTAGTCACATGTATTCATTAATTTTTGTTAATTGGTAGTATGTATTCACTAATTTCTATCAACTCGTAGTATATTTAGTCATATTTATTCACTGATTTCTGTTAATTGGTAGTATATAAATAGTCAATTGGTAGTTTATTAATTTAATTATTTTTGTTCATCAATTTTTGTCTAGAAGTGCTAGAAATGAAACAATGCTTTTGAGGTTTAAACATAAAACATAGAAAAACATAATGAATCATTCATTTGCACATAATGAAATAGCTATTAAGAAAGAAAAATACTAAAATTTTATTGAGAGAAGGTGTTCTTACAACATATACAAGACAAAACTATGTGTCTTTGCTTTGGAAAATGTGTTACAAAATGTGTTTATTAGTGTTGTGACTAAGAAAACTGAGTTGCAATGCCTTTTGATGCTTATACAGCTCCAAAATAGACAAAAAACACTAAGATACCTTAACAACACATTCAAACTATTGCATAAAGTAGTGGGCCAAGTTGTCTAATAGCTAGTACATGATAAACATCAACTATGTCATTTTTTTCAAATATTTTATTGGGCACCATGTGAAGGTCCCTTCTTTCTCTTTTAGATGGACAACTACAACTATTTTTTCTTCATAAGCAAGGGGTATGTTGTACAATTGGGGTTTGAAATAGTGTTCAAATCATACTTGTACTCGTTCTCATTAACCCCAACAACAAACATTGGGGCATCCTTGCTGGGAGCTTAGATGACCACTTTTTAGCACCTTCCTATGAATAACCAACAAGAAGAAAAAAATTACTATTTCCTACTAAAGTGAATAGTCACCTAAAAATTATTAGTTAAGTTCAACACTCTTACATCAATACATAGAAAATTATTTTAAAACTTATTATTAGAGACATAACAATTTCATTAACAACCAAGGTATAGACTGTAGGATCTATAAAACAAAAAAATGACATATATGAATTGAACCATAATGTCTACACATGAACAACTACTAGCTTTAAGATCATCGAGAATCACATTCCTAATTCTCAACAAAATTAATGTAGCTAACTAGCTACTTGAAAAGAATATCAAATACCTCATATAATAAAAGTATTAGAGACATGATATTTCCATGGTCCATTACTGTGCAAATGTTTTTGTATCAACAAATTACATTATGTGATCCAATCATCAAGATGAAGAATGCCATCTACCAAAAAGATCCTAGAATGATAAAAAAATATTGATACAAATAAAACTTGCACACAATCTTCTACTAAAAGCTTGCTAATTCAAAATTATTAGAGGTCAAAAATGACATACCTTCAAGTGTGCAATTGTTTTCTCTTTATCGGTAAAGACTCCTATTGATTCAATGACATACTTTGCACCAACCTCACCCTAGGGAATTTATTCTAGATTTTTGAAGAATTGAATTGGATTAGACATGTACATAAATACACATAACATAACATCAAATAAAAGAAAAAAATCTAACCCCTGTAACACTTATCTCTTGAAATATCTTATGGAAGCTTATGATTGGACATTTAAAATGACTTACCTGCAACCAAATAAAGCTACGCGTGTCTCACCAAAAAGTAAAGTTTTTTCATCCTTGATCTTCACTTCATGTTTCTTCCATTGGTCATGGACACTATCATATTTGAACATATAGATCTGAATGTAACATAAACAAAGAAAACAATGATGATTACTCTCAAAATCTGATTATGCTAGTAGTTAGTCATTGAAATATATAAAGAATCATAATAACATACTTCATTATGGAAAGTGTAAATCCTTTTAGGAAAATAACTACCAAAGGAAAAAAATAAAAATATATAATTTTTTATGATGGACAATAAAAATTTGTAACCAAAATTTTCCACCATTTCTTACTGAAGATTAAATAACTTCTAGTTGACACGAGACATTTACCACAACATGAGGTCTTTTGGCCAATACTATTGTCTGTGCCATCATGCCGATACTCCTAACGACTTGGTAGAATTAAACCACATTAGTGCTAAGATAATTCCCATAATGACCTAGACCTAGCTTATAAACAGAAAATTCAGGTGGTGCATCAAATAAATATTTAATACAAAAATAAAACTCTATCATATAGATCAATATTACAACAATGTAAGATAGTCCTCAAATTTTTCAATAAAATTTCAATCAAAATATGAAGTTACCATTATTTTACAGTCCATGTTGAACTTGACAACAATGCCATTTATTATTCTAATTGAAAGAATTCAACAATAATGCATGTGATTTGGTCACATTATCCCTTAAAATAAATTTTCAAATGGTGTGTTTCTTTCAATTATACATGCATATATATTATACATAATTTTATCATTTCGACCAAAAACGAAAACTCAACGATAGAAAAACTAAAAAAAAACACATAGAAATCATTTACTAGAATTTAAACATGTGAATATATATCTAACTTTAGAAAGGTCTCTTTCTAATCTAAGGAATATCTTCTTTCAAAATAGTGAATTTATCCAAATTCTTCACATGAATTGGGGAATTTTTCTTCCTACTGTCATGTAGAGGAAGAGATCATGATTCCTTGCTTGGAGCTTAAAATGATAGGTTCTTTGGATGTGCATCTTTTCACCATGTAGTTTGACTTATTGATTTAGTTATAATTTTTGGGCAATCTACTACAATATGACAAAGCAAAACATCTTTGACAACAAAAGGGAATTCCTTCATAATATGGGGGTTGATATCAAGAATAACCAATAACTTTCAGAGTGATGTCTCTAAGGGGACCCTTGGATATGTCTAGATCAACAAGGATTCAAGCATAGGAAATGTGGAAAAATTAGAGTTATCCTCATTAAAAACTGAAAAAAAAACCTAGAGAGTTAATATAACTTCAAAATAATACTTAATCAAAAAATGGAATGGAAGGTTTGAGAGATGAAACCAAATAGACAAGACATTAAAATATTCAAATGAGATATTAAAAGTTTCTTTCCAAGGTTTTAGCATCAATAAATTGTTCCCCCAAACCCAAAAATAATCATATATATAATCTTGATCTTTAGTTGAATAAAATGCTGCAATAAAGAAACCATGAGCATCGGTGTATATTTCCATACCATGTTTTAGGTCCGATAGCTAGTGGTCTTTAATCCTTTTATTTAGGGAAGGGAGGCTTGGCCAAAGTTGGCTAAAGTAACAAATCAAACCATGAGTAGACAAATAGTATTCTACCTCCACAAATTCATCACCAAATTCTAGTATGGGAGATTTTTCAATGTATTTGAGGGGTTCAATCCTTTTTCTCTAGTGCCCAAAGTAGGAAAAAGAATAGAAGTGAAAATTCAGGGCAATGTATTAATGGGAAAACCATCAGAAGGTTTAGAAGGACACATCCTTTCCTTCAAATTGATTAAAAATTTAGTTGTAGAGAGTGTTGCTCCCTCCAAATATTTTCCATATTTCACACTATCCACATTGAGTTCTCATCCAGTTTTTGCATCACTAGACACATAGGGGGTAAAAGGGGCCAATCTAGTAGCAATAGAAAACTCTTAAAAATCTTCTTTGCTCTAAGAGGGGTTTTTTTGTCATATGTTTTAGTTACAAGTACACTGCTAGAAATACATGAAAATATGGAAGCATAGACAAGGAAAATGAACTATTTCAAAAAATTCCTCAAACAAATGTGATCCCGCTCTCCCACAAGCACTTCAAGTCATGCCTGTGGTGATGCAGGGCTTTCTCGCATCGCCACAGGCATGACTTGAAGTGCTTTCGAGAGACCAGTGTATCACTTGAAGGTAAAATATGATAAATATAAAAGCTAAATATCCTAGTAATTCATAATATAAATGCTATATATAGCAATGGAAGATCTTTCCATGATTAAGGCACCATGAGTTCCATCAAATATTGGACATATTTTCTTGATATGTATTATTTTTTCATCATAATACTTTGAAACATTCATTCTATAGAGGATAATTGAAATTGTGGGCATATTATTAGTGAAAAATGATCAAGAAAAGATTATGTTGTGCTTTGACACAAATAAGAAATCTTAGATTAACTTGGCTTCAAACATAAAGGTAAATTGGATAAATATAAAAGAAAAATATCCTAGTAATTGATAATATGAATGGTTTATATAGGATTGAGAGATCTTGCCATGATTAAAGCACCATGAGTTCCATCAAATATTGTAAATTTCATGATATTAAAGTCATTGCACAATTTAGAGACTGAGCCGAAAAGGTTTGAGACCATACATGAAATAAAGAGCTCAAAATATGCCCTGGATAGAAACTGCTAAATATCATGATATTAAAGTCATTACATAGTTCAAAACTCAAAATATCACAACTCTCCCCTAAGCACTTCAAGGAATGCTTGCAAGGATCTAAGAAAGCCCTGCATCATCAAATACATGACTTGAAGTACTTGCAGGAGAGCGGGATCATATTTCTCTGAGGCATTTTTTGAAATAGTTCTCTTGCTTTGTCTATGCTTCCATAATTCATGTATGTCTAGCATTCCACTTGTAACTACAACATGAAATTAATGCTCCTCTCTTAATTCTCCTCTCTTAAGCTTGGCAAGCATGAAATTAAACCAATCAAAGTGATTTAATGAAACTCCTTCCTTTTTCACAATTATTTTCCTTCCCCATGAACTATTCTCCCATCACTTTTGAACCTTTGCTTTCTCCATAGCCTCAATCAACACTTTCCTTTTTTTTTTTTGGTATCATAGGGATCTCAAATTGTATATCAATTAAAGAGAGCCTCTTGAAGTTCATCTAGAATCTCATATTTTTGGTGCATCCACCAAAGCTCGATTCACTTCTAGCTATTCTTATACTTGTGCAAGGTCATTGTCCTATTCTTTGAGATCCTGCTCTAAATTTATGCAAAATAACGACTCATGTTATGTTGGAAGATTGTTGTGAAAATACCATGACGACTTAACCAAAATAACAACTCATATTTTATTATGCATCTTCACAAGGTTTTGTTGAAGGGGTTTTATACAGATGGAATTGAACCTTTGAATATTCCTTTGGTCGCATACATGGTTTTCCTTAATTGCACTCCAATATATGGTGAAGTAAGCATTATAGAAGGGAGTGTATGTAATTCATAAGAGAACTAGAAGGCACTAAGGCTCAATAGGAAAGTCCATTTCAAAGGTCACCTTCTAGAGTGAGCTAGACAATGCCATTAAAATCATGCCAGGGGATAGTTTGTAAAGACCATGACTAGACCTATGAGGTAGATCTCATAAATTTTGTAGAGGTTCTAAAAACATTAGATATGGAATGTAGAGGATCCATAATATCAAAATAGCAATGAAAATAGTCATCAAATACACTGGATGAAGCTCAATGAAAGGTCAATCAAGAGGTGAAGCTTACTTGCACTATATTCATAGATTCCTTATACCATTTTAGTTTCTAATATCTTGAGCTTGTAAGTGGATAATCCATTCAAGAGGCATGAGTAGTGCCATTCTTTGAAAATAAATAGGTTCTTAAAAGAGGAAATAGGGCATAGATGGGATACCAAGCAACAAAAGTGTTAAATGTGACAGTAATTTCAAGTTTTAAAATTGAAATATAAGAATTCCTTATGCCCTATTTCAAGAAAAAATGGAAAACCCTAAGGTTTGACTAATATGATAATGCTTGCATTAAAAAATGGAAGGAGATAAAGGTGTTGAGATTGGGAATGTAAAAACATAAGGAAAGAAAAAAATGGTCTCATACAAATGTATTCAAGTTGCAGAGGGATTTTGCATTGAACATAATTGTTGTTGTGCTTAAAAAATCTCTATGCTAGCCTACAAGTAAATGAAGTGAGGAGGTGCCAGTTAGGAAGGTTCAAGATAATATATAAATTAGTTGATTGGAAAGTTGTTTGGGTATATGCAATTGGTATAGAGAATTTTTCATGATACTAAGGATGAAACTAAATAACTATCACACCATTGTAGTTGATGTTGTCATGAAATGTCATAGGCATATCGATACCATAATTCAATGCTATGTAAATCAATGAAAAAATATTTGAACCTATTATATTCAAGTGTTGATAGGTTGACAATGAAGTTATGGAAGTTATTTGAACCTCTACAAACATTCTACTTTTAAGTGTTGTAGATGTGACAGGGTGCCAATGGAATTAGGAGGGTTATTTAAACCTCTATAGTCTTCTATGCTCTTGAGTGTTGCAATTGTGACAAATTTCTAATACAATCAATGAGGTTATTTAAAATTTTACATCCTTCTATGTCCAAGTGTTGCTATGAAAGGTCACCTATGGAATGAGGGAAGTTATGTAAATCTATACACCCTACCATGTTCAATTGTTGTAGTTGTGAAAGGTTGCCAATGGAATCATGGAGGTTATTTAAATGTCCACACCCTTCTATGTTCAAGTGTTGCAGCTGTGACAGGTTACCAATGGAATCAAGAAGGTTATTTAAACCATAGAAATATTTTATTTTCAAGTTCTACAATGTAATAGATTTTCAATAGAATCAAGGAGTTTATTTAAACCTTTAAAACTATATATTATGTTCAAGTGTTGTAGTTGTGATAGTTTGAGAATGGAATCAAGGAGGTTATTTCAACCTCTACAACATTCTATTTTCAAGTGCTAGCACTGCAGATGTGACAGGTTTCCAATGGAATCAGGAAGGTTATTTAAACCTCTATAGTTTTATATGTTCAAGTGTTACAGTTGTGATAGGTTTCCAATAGAATTTGGGTAGTTATTTAAACTTTTACACCCTTCTATGTTCAAGTACTACAAATGTGATAGGTTGCCAATGGAATCAGGGAGATTATTTAAATATATACACCCTACCATGTTGAACTGTTGGATTTGTGATAGGTTGTAGAGGAATCAAGGAGGTTATTTAAATGTCCACACCCTTCTATGTTCAAGTGTTGTAGCTGTGACTAGTTGCTAATGGGATCTAGGAGGTCATTTAAATTGTGACAATATTTTATTTTCAAGTGGTACAACTATGATGGATTGTCAATATAGAATCAAGGAGGTTATTTAAACCTTTAAAAATTTCTATTATGTTTAAGTGCTATAGCTATGATAGATTGACAATGGAATCAAGGAGGTTATGCAAACCTCTACAACTTTCTATTTTCAAGTGTTGTAGATGTGATAGGTTGCCAATGGAATTGGGAAGATCATTCAACCTCTACAATCTTCTATTTTCAAGTATTATAGCTATGAAAGATTGCCAATAGAATCATGGAGGTTATTTAAAATTTTATACCCTTCTATGTTCAAGTGTTGTAGCTATGACTTGTTGCCAATAGAATGGGGTAGGTTAATTAAATCTATATGCCCTACCATGTTCAAGTGTTGTAGCTATGAAAAGTTTCCAATAGAATTAGGGAGGTTATTTAAACATCCACACCCTTATATGTTCAAGTTTTGTAGCTATGAGAGTTTGTTAATGGAATCAAGAAGGTCATTTAAATTGTGACAATATTTTATTTCCAAGTGTTGCAACTGTGATAGATTGTCAATAGAATGAAGGAGGTTATTTAAACCTTTAAAACTTCTTATTATGTTTAAGTTCTACATTTGTGATAGGTTGATGATGGAATCAGGGAGGTTATTTAAACCTCAACTTTCTATTTTCAAGTGTTGTAGATGTGACAAGTAGCCAATAAAAGCAGGAAGATTATTTAAACCTCTATAGTCTTCTATATTCAAGTGCTACAAGTGTGAAAAGTTGCCAATAGAATCAGGGAGGTTATTTAAAATTTTACACTCTTCTATGTTCAAGTGCTATAGTTGTGACAAGAAAGAAAATCACAATGTAGGGAGATAGTTTATAATATAAGAAGACAACCTACACATGCAATTGTGTAATAAATAATGCCTACTATGCATAGTTTATATATATATCACGATGAACTAATGTGAGTGAGCCATGATAATGAAGAGAGCATTATTCATGGGTATATGGACAAGAAAGAGTATCCTATAAGTCCATAATGACTAGAATAATGTAGATGAGATGATAGTTCCATTAAGAAACTTGCATGTTATTCACCATAGTAAGTAAGGAGAATCTTACACCTATGGACCAATTTGATAGATAGTGTTGGTGTTTAGGGATCTTATTCCTCATGATATAGTTTTGTAGAAGGTAGAAGAAAACATCATAGATGTGACATTTGATAAAAGAGAAGCAAATTCCAATTTTGATAGTTGTAGTGAAGCTATTAGTAGTAGTATTAGTAACATTACTTCTACAAGGCCTAGGCCTTTTGTTCTTGACCTAAGCTAGGATAATAATTTGAAGAGTAATGCTTCCATGAAGTCTATAGTGGAAGAATGGTACCATCTAGTAAAGGTATTAGAGTATAGTCTAGTACTCACTATTATAAAATGTATCTTTGAAGGAAGGCCTTCCATAAGTTTTGTTTCAATGGGAAAAGGGATAACTTTGTTAATGTTTTCCAATAATAATTCTTGCAATTCAACATAAAAACCAAAAAAATAACAATCTCCATGATATTAATCATTGTAATAACAATAAGAAGATACCAAAAGACATATTAGAAGACAGTATCATGGTTGGGGCATTTTTGAGGCATTTTTCACTATTTTTTAAAAAAATCTTATACTCTTGGATTGTCGATTTTTTCCCCAAAATATTTTTGCTGCTATGCTTTATCCTATAGTGACTAACTATCAATATTTACAAAATTGTAGAACATTACCCTTGAATAACTAATTTCATTTTTTCCTATCTTTAAACTTTAGCACTATAAAATCATAGGGCTTATACAACCAAAAATGTCAATTTGTGAATTACAAGTAACATACTGCATTTTTCATAGATACCATGCAAATATAAACTTGAAACACCAAAAACTTCCTGTAATTCTAAAATAAAATGAAGAAGATAATGCCACTAATTATGCATGTACTGGGGGCATATTCCCCTCCTCAAACTAATCATTAAACAATCACATGCTTTGCTAACCATAGACTTAGTTATTGAAGATTTAATAATTGCTTTGAACAATGTTACTTCCTCAAAAGGGAGTACCATCTAAAATACAACATTCTGCAAAGGATGGTAACAACAATATTCAATTGCAATAAATTCAAGAGGGTAAAATAGAAGGCTGCATAATTTTGTAAACTTTCAAAATCTTATTTTCCATAGTTGTATATCTAGAAATCTATAAACTCCTCCATTGCCTCACATAAGTAATTATCTTAACATTTTAGGTTACGAAGGAGAACGATAAAATCTATAGCTAAAATATTTTAATAGTACATCATAATTAATCAAAAGAAACTTTTAAGAATTAAATTCAACAAGGTTAATAAGATTGTTTCTTGCTACCAAACAAAAAAATTCATGCAGGATTCACTTTGCTAGCAGTCTACATAATATTTAGCTATAAATTCATTCATTGTTGTATCTTGTGGAAACAAACATTGAAAATAAAAAAGTAAGCTAACAAAAATTCCAACCTAGCATAAGAAACAAAAATAAATACCTAATTCTAATCTCGCTTTTCTATATCGTAAGGCAGCAGGAGGACCTGCATCAACTAATCCAAAATTTCCATGGCCACTAATAAGAGATCACAAAGAGAATCCCTGGAAGCACAAGATGTTATAAATAAATTAGAGTGGTATTCCTTCATGGCAAGAACACAATATATAGCTCAATGAAATTTGTAAATGCAATCTATGTTAAGAAGAATGATATTCACTTGAGGTGTGACAGTCAAAAAGAGGCTAAGCAGTGACAAGATAATAAAGCTCAAACCTTGTGCATAGTAAAGTGAAGATTTTAATAGTGAGTTTCCTTACCCCCTTGCTGACCTTAATGGTTTTTCAAATGTTATTGATAGTGTTAGACAAGAAAAATGTAATCAAGGAATCACTGTTCAAATGAAGTAGCACTAGTAATCACAGGTTCAATGTTTCTTCTTAGCCATGGGTATGTGCAGGATCATGATGGGCCAAAAAGTGGCAATATGATGGGTATTTGTAGGGTATGTGGATGATGACATTTTTTTACCCAAAAATGATGAAATAAAAAGGGTTTTTAAAGGAGATTCTCAACTTTCCACCAATATAAATTATGCTTTACTTTGAATTTAATAAATAATTATTATTCATTTTCTATTTGAATTACGAGTAAAGTCCTGATTGATAGGCTGATTGAAAAACATCTATAGATTTCAAATGGTATCACATTTTTTGAATCCAAAACATGTGTCACATTCTATGCTTCACATAATATAGGATTAAAAAAAAGAAAATTGAATTTCATGAAGTTTTGACCAAGTTAAGGTGGTTAGACATACAAGTTTTTATATCTTTTTAAAAGTTGTAATTAAAAATTCATAATTAATTATTTACTTGGGAAAAAATTACAAAAAAATATGCATCACATCAGGACATGAGTCCTCTACTTATATCTAAAATATTATAAAAAAACATTATCATTTTATTGTGGTTAGGGTGGTTAGACAGACACCTACTTCTTATTTTTTCCCTAAAATTTAAGTACTACTGCATGGAAAATTCAAAATTTCACTAAATAAATATTTTTTTTTACTAAACCTAGTAGTTTAGAAACTACATTCAATTTGCTACAAATTCTATTCTTACATATTTTTGAAATAATATATATAACTTATTCAAATTTTTATGTCAAGTTGCCTAACTTTGATTTTTTTGAATTTTTCACCACTCAAGGGCCTATTTTTTCCATGATGATCCTACACATACCACCATTGTATAATGGAGGTAGTAGATTGCATATTTGAGCAGTGTTTTGAGACTCATCAAAGATGGGATAATAGTGAATAATACCTTGTGGATTGTGAAGTAGTGACAATAAGGTTGAAGGATCTTATTACCCACAATACCATGAAACAATGAGTCCCCTGTAGTAAGTAAGTAGGTGGTCTATAGGGAATAGTTTTATTTTATGGAAGGATTCTCATGAAAGGAATCTTCAAGTGACAGTGAATGAGTTTTTTGAGATTCCAACTAAGGGTGCAATATCCAATCTTAAAGGTAGTTAGAAAAGTAATAAATGTGCAAGAAAAAAAAACCCTGCACAACAAACAATTCACAATATCATCTTGCATAATTCCTTGAGTTTGAAGAGAAAAATCTCATTATATCTTGATGAAAGTAGCGAACATAATGGCCAATCATTGGAAACCATGATTTTAAAATATGCTATCGTGCTTTTGTAGGCAACATTTTAAGAAAGGTGGTGAATGGTGGTTTGGAACAATGGTAGGTATGAAGGACTTGCTTTATATGCATACTATATAGTATAGCTTAAGGAAACGTTCTTAGAAGAGATTGAAGGTGGATTATTGAACTCAAGCGTTACCATGATAAATATCAAAGCAAAGATTGAGATATATTTAAAAGCCATTGTCATGAAGCTATTAAAGATGTCACATGTAAAGCCCTAGCAACTAGAGTAATGAATACAATGCCAAAGAGGATAGTGAGTTGGGGAAGATTTAGGAGATCTCCACATTATCTAATCATGGGAAAATACATCATTTACTTAATTTTTAAAATTAAAATAAATCATTCTAAACCCTATATAGTCCATACATTGATACTTCAAAAGCATTTGAAGGAATTTAAAATTATGAAAATATATTTCAATTAAATACCTGGATTACGAAAAATAATGTGAATAATGTAACTCTTATTGAGTAGAGTAGAAATGAGATAAGCAACAATGAATCCTATGCCTCCTATCACACACATTTCCTTACCATTCTTTGTCATTCTTTATTAAAACGCTTCTCTATTTTGGTGGGCTATTGATTCTTGATTCCTTAAATGATTTATTCAAATCAATTGTGACTAAATAAATGACTTACTATTTTGTCATTTTATTTATGTGACTAAATAATTTTTTAGTCAATGATCAAATTAGTCATTTATTTACTCATTTATAGCTAAGTTACAAAAAATTAGTAGAATTTAGTCTTTTTTAGTCTTTGTGACTAGACGTTTTAGTCATGTAGTCATTTATTTTCCAAATTCTACTAGTGCTTAACTTGAGCCTCAAAACCCAAAATTTTACATAAAATTATAGATGGAGGGGGACAAGGGAAAAAAGGGGCATTCCCCTTTGAGAAAAGGGGGTTCTCTAGAAGGGGTGGTGGAATCCCTAATTTTTTTTGTTTCATTGATAATTATTGCATATTTGGCTATCTGTTCTAGTCTAACTATGTAATAAGGTTTACGGTTTTCATTTTATCCTCTATTCTATTTTTTTTTGTTCCCTGAAACCCTTTGAAAAATCCTAAGTGTTAGAACCCTTGTATGCATTCTAATTTGCAATTGATTGGTGTTGGCCAGTTCTTAGTTCCTCAAGTTATAACTAATGCCATCAAGTTCATTTATCTACTAACCCTTGTTGCCTAGCTCACTAGATGCTACCTATTGAAATATTTTAAATCTTGTCAAATGTTCTTGATAAGGAAAATCAGGTTTTGAAGGGGCCCCAAAACCCTTTACAAAGACAAAAAGTTGCAAAAGAAACTAAGCAATAAAAACCAGCAACCAAAAAACCAAAATGTTGACAAAAGATAAAACATCAAGAACCCATCAACATAACAAAAGCAAAAACATTAGCCACCCAACTAATCCAGTAAAAAGGAACACGTTAACTAAAATATTTTAGCTAAGATGTTCACTGAGGCCATATTATCCTTGATGACCTCCTCCTACATATCCACAACATCTTTGATCTCTTCCACAAAGACATCCACTCTCTTTTTGGTCTTGCTCCTTGTCTAAAGGCACAACCTAGCATTCACATCTTTCTCCACCACTAGAGCACACTCCTCAGCTTTATCCTCCTGGTTCGAGCAGATTATTTCCTTAATCACTTTCTCTAACTCACCCAAGTCAAGAGGTTTACCCATCCAATTAAGAGCTTTCTCATTTAAAACAAAGAGACCCCTAGCTATGGTCTTTAAAGAGTTGTTGCTGATATTAACCACAGTTCTTAAGTCATCCATCATCTTACCAATTCTCACCTCAAGATTGGCAACCCGGTCCTCTAAACTTTTATTGATCTGCATTTCCAATGAGGAAATCCTCTCCTCATGAGAAACCCCTAGACGATCTACATCAATAACTAGCTTATCTAGCATTACATTCATGGATTTGAATTTTCCTTTAATATCTCACTCCTTTTTATTACCATGGAGCATAGAAACACAAATCTCTTGCCAATTTTTAACTTGACTATTCAACTCCTTAACCTCAGAAAACAATCACTTCACTAGAGATAGCAAATTCCTCGTCCCATCCTCGGCCATCTTGCGTACATGTTCATATTCACATCATCCCAGTTAATAGGAGGCTGATCATTAGGATTAATGTTACTAGGAGCATTAGTCCTATCCATTTTCTACTTCTCATCCTCTTCAACAGGGGAGTCCTCAACCTCCACCACTTCCACTTTGATCTGCTCCTTATCAGGCAAGTTAGCTAAATCAACTAACACTTCGAGCCACTCCATTTTAACCACCCTATCAACTAGAGAAAACCCATGAGAATGCATAACCACCTCCATCCCCCATTCCATCCCCTACACCTCCATAGGCCCAAGCCCTTTCAACAACTCAACAAAGAAAGCGTTACCAACACCACTAGAAACCTTCGAGCACAAACCCACATCCTTAGGATCCTTGAATGCAGTCATAGAGGAAATTTCCACCTTCTTGAGAAAAGGATCCCCAATCCAAACATTCTCAACATTAAAATTATTCACTCCTCCTTCACCAACACACAACAAGGGTTTGTCACTAGAACTAGGAGCCACCTCCATTTTCCTTTTAATCGAAAGTTTTTCTATCTTGGAACCTTTAGATTTTCCTTTCAAAATATTCCTCACACTTCACCTTGGTATCTTGCAACTCCACATCCATTTCATAGCCCTTGCTCCATTCTTTTGAGACCTCATTCCCTTCCTCAGAGCTACCTTCATCCATAAACATTTCCTCAAACTTTATCTCTTCTTCCTCAGAAATACCAACCCATTTTGTGGCAGAATCACCCGTATCATACCCATAATAGCTAAGGTGGCAGGTACAAGTGGTAGATGACGTGGCAGTCTAGTCAGCAAATCGTATGATGGTGTGGTCCAATGGCAACATGGCACATGACACTCAATCAACAAATCATCTTATGTCACATGGTAGGGCTTCGTCAGTCAGATCAGAGGTAGTTGTTTTATATATTAAAATAAAAAATTATGTGGGGGGATTTGATCCCTCCACCTCCCAACTCCTATTATCATGCACTACCAATACTCCACACATGGGCACTTTACTATTATTAGCCGACAATTTATTTTGTTGGGTAACAGTGACATTTTGAGTTTAAAAATGGCAAACTAGGGGGTTAAACCTCTGACTCCCTTGACATTAAAATAGCTTATCATCGCTAGGCCATAGTATAGTCTTGAGTATTTATAGGGGCACAGTTGGTTTTGATAAACAACAAAAACCAATTACCCCTTTATTTAAATAATTGCCCTCTGTTATTAAAACAAGAAAACTTCCTAATCTTTAAAGAAGATTAAAATAAATATCCTAAAGCCCAAAATACAAAATTTTAAGGAATATAATATATATATTGAAGATTATAAAGACTTTTAAAAGGAGATTATATGAGTGAATTAGTGATTTTTATGTAATTAGGCGGAATTGGTTGAAATTTTTACTTGTAAAGGGGAGATATGTCCTGATTTTGTAATCTTATGGTTTTAAACCATATTGGGTAAACTTTTTGTATAAAAAGGGGTGAAAATGGGAGAGTTGGCATCTAGGTGATGGCTAAGGAGAGAATAGTCTTGAAGACTCAAGTGCTTATTTTTGTGCAACACAGGAATGTTATGTTGTTGTGTTGAAGAGAGACAAACTTGTAAACTTGAAAGTTGCCTTGTAATTCTTTATGGAGCATAATCAAGGATTGGTCATTCCGTTGGAGAGAGGCCCGAAGACATAGCCATATTGGCGAACTCTGTTATCAACTGTTTTGTCTTCTCTTTGTCTTCTCTCTCTTTTTTGTTCATCACAGTTATTATCCTTTATTCTTTTAAGTATTTTCAATTATGTTAATTCAGTTTTAAAGCCTTAATTAATCATTGTAATAGTTAAGTGTTCATAGCAATTGTCATAGATCCTAATTTAGATCAGATAATGTATAGAAAACAACAGGGTTGAAACTTTTAGCTAGATCGTGACATTTAAGGAAGCATTAGAGTTGGTTTTAAATACATTTTTGCAATTGTATTTTCCAACAAGGCTCACAACTCGCATAGAGTAGAGAGGTGGCAAGAAACATAGCTTACTTTTCACTAAAAGTTGCTATTTATTTCTTTATAAATAGAGAGCAACAACATAGTGTTTTGTTTCCCATTCAATTTGAAATTATTTTGATTATTCATATGAATTTGAGAGTTACCAATTTGTTAATTTGTGTGTAGCATATTTGTTATTTTGTGTGTAGTATCTTTGCTAGTTTAAGAGTAACTTTTTGTGAGTTTAAAGAGCATAGAATATTTAATTAGTAGCAACTAGAAAAGCTAAGAACAAAGGAGGCAACAAGAAAAGCCATTTGCATTGAGCAAGGAGTCTCCATATATTTGTTGGGAGCTAATTTTTACCAGGCATGCTTAAGATATATATCTCTATATCTCTTATTAATTTTGAAACTAAGTATTATTACGATCTGAAAGTGTTAAAGCTATTAATTGTGTGCATATTATTGTTATTGGAAAATATGTGTGTGCAAGTTCAATCAACTAGATTGTTTATGTAATTAACTAGACTAATTATAAGTTGGAAGGGACATGATATTTTGTTAAATCATAATTATATTTCTTGATTATTATAGAAAAGATAAGCTATAATAGGGCATTATGATAATATCCAAAATATATTATGGTATTTAAGTTGCTTGGAAATGAAAGGGATGAAATCCTAATAGAAGTATTATGCCATTACTATTTAGAGTATGATGTTATTTTATGAATACCTTTACTTGGTGGTTTAACCATGGGTGGAGAACCCACATTCTCGATTGTTTATAACCCTTGAAAGTAGGAGATTAGTGTTGCAAGTTGTGTGCCCTCCGTCTCCTTGTGTTGTGTAATGTAGTGTTTGGGTTCATGACATGACTTAACCACCTCTCATGGATTCATTGACTCTAGAAGTTGTATCAAACATTAACAAGTTGATCTTTTGGTGCAATGACAATTGTTTGTGCAAAAATTGGTATCAGAGTTTAGGTCATGGGTTTGAAACCCTCACTTGCACTAGGGCAATTATTGCAACGTGTGCACCCTTGGTCTCCTTGTATTATGTAGTGCAGTGCTTGGGTTCATGACATAGATTAATTACCTCTCATGGATTCATTAACTCTAGCAGTTGTATCAGGCATTAACAGGTCGATCTTTTGGTGCAACAACAACTATCTTTGCAATAATTATTTTATTCCCTAGGGTTAGGGTATGCACTTGAATGTGTTTATATTGATATTCAACAATAGGGTTGAAAATGTATAAGAGATACATATGTTCTAATTACCTTTTTAAATGGTATTATCTTATATTTGACCAAAAGTTTGTAACTATTCATGATATTCTGATCTTAAAGGAGAGGATTTTATGTTGTGGAAAATCAAATCCATAATGTGAGGAGATTTTAAGGTGCAAAAGCACAGACTCCTCTCAAGTAGAAAATGTCCTCTAGATTAGATATGGACTTTTCATACATTTTAACATGTGAAAATATGTGTCATATTGAGGGAAATGATATATGTTTGTTTACGATCATACAAACGTAGGTACCTTATATAAATTATACAAAGGATAACTTGAAAAGAACCATGAGGAAATTGGAGATTAGTCCTAAGGTCCTTAGTTGAATTATTAAAAGTTAAATAGCTTATTATGTTGACTTATTATGGGATATTGCTATGGACGTAGATTTTATATTTAATCAAATCAAATGATAATTAATGTTAAGAATAACCAAATTGGTTATGGATTCCTAGAAGGATGGAGCCATACAAGGTATTACAACAAAGTGTCTAAAACTCAATATAAAGAAGTAATCTTCAAATCAAGTTTAATTCCAGATTACTATACATATTGAGATATTAATAGTGCTTTATATTGAGACCTAGTGTGTCCAGTCTGTGACATGGTGTCATCAATATTAACTAATTATGCATGAACTAGGAGATTTTTTACTTCCGTGATTACAAGAAAGAACTTGAATAAGAGGCAACTGCCAATCCCAAATTGTTACAAGTATATAACAGGGTATTCAAGAGGTTGGTTCAAACCTAATTGGTCAGTTAGATCAATATGAGTGTGTTATCACTTTTGAATGAAATTTTTTTATGTTAATTAAACCTTAGGTTAAACCAAGAGGGAAGTTATTTTCAGGTTAGTTTCCAAGTAAAGTAATAGGGTGGGTGAAACAACACTACTTCATTGAAATTGGATTTATTATATATATGAAAACTTCGGCCAAAGTAAGTGAAAAAGTCATTGCATACACTTTGTCGATTCATTATGTGTCAAGATTGCATAGCTAGTCATGAACTTGTCATACATAGTTGGCGAGTGTCAATAGTTTTATGACTGTACTAGTTATGTAGGAAACAACATCATACTCAAGTAGGCATTATTAGAGGTTTTCATACAAAACTCTTCATTGAAGGGTAGGGCCATCTACTGGTTAGGAGATGTACGGGGGATCACTTAAGTCTATGGTTGGAGGAAAAGAGCTTGAATGATGCTCTCCCTCTTGCAGTCAACAGTTGAGACTTGTGGAATAGAAGGAACGTGATCCAGATGAGGACACATTAACCATTGAACTCTGAAAAGTTATGAATTTGTATATGAACATGATCACAGATCAATTGTAATATGTATTTGAAAAGATGAGTTTCATCTACTTGGAATTATGTAATGTTATTTCATTTATGCAATGATATGTGGAAATTACTTATGCAATGTGCAATTATGTTATTGAAAGGAAAAAATTAATTTCCCTACATTTGGAAACATGTGTTATCTACTTTCTGAGTTAAAACTTAAGTGAAAACTATTGGGTAAACATTAGGTATGTTACATAAATCTTCAATTGTTGCTAATTTGGGCCCTTATTTTCTATATTTTCTCTTATGAGAATTTTATTAATAATTTTGAATCATGAATTTACACTCTTAGATTTATATGATTTTTTTATGGTTTGCAACTATTGGCATGCATGTTGTAATGTGACATATATAAATTATCATATCCAGAATGATTCATTGGTAGATTGTATACGGAAGTAGATGGTATGGGGAATTTACTTGTGAAAATAGGGGCTACAAATGGGGCTAGTATGTGACAATCATAATCCATTTCCACTAGTTCTATGTGGGTGATTTTGTGTATCTTCCCTTTTGGGGGCTAAATCTATTAAATAAAGAATGGGAAGGTACTAGGAAAGGTATGGAGGCATCCTCAAAGGGGCCTCGAGACCATCTTTCCTAGGGATTACATGGTTACATGGTATGTATGGTCTTTGTACCAATTTCTATAAAGCTCTATTTGACATAGTAGAACTCCATGTATGTGAAAAGTGAAGTTGTGTTCAAGTTATTTGTTGAGGTATGTAATCAATGTTAATTAATTAAGGAAATACATTAATTAAATTATGTTGTTTTAATTTAAAATCATTCATCTTCTACTAAAATAAGACATATAAATGCAAAATGTTGGTTTTTTTTCTCCCTATATTGGCAAATTAATAGATATTAGTTAAGTTAATATTTCAAACAATCATAAGTTACTTGTTCCTTTTGAGTTAAACAATAATAATTGTTCAATAATGATATAATACACAAATAATATAAATATTAAATTATAGCTTTTGATCTTTGTAATCCTAATAGTATATAAATATTAAACTTTACTCAAGAAATCAATCACCCATCCAATGTATTAAGTTTCTTGCAAATGATTTTAACAAATAACATTTTATTTCTTTTTTTTTTTTTGTATGATTACATTCTTTTATAATTCAAATATTATTCATTGAGATGCAACACCACATTATCCCTTGATTAATCACATCTTAAAGAAAAATTAATTTATTTATAAATGTTGAATAAGAAAATTAATTGTGCTTTACCTAATATTACCCAATATTAATGCAATTGATCCTTTAATTTTCAAATTCTAATAAGAAATCAGTCTGTTTTACCACTTTAATTCTACTATATTTGAAAAAAATAGTGCACTTATATTGCTACATATTACATTATGTCCCACTATTACCAAGCCGGTACTCTTCATATCACTACATTCTAGACTAAGAAGGATATCTAGAGTATACAAATATTGTGTAGATTATGGTGATTGTCCGACGATGTAGCAAAATATGTCTAAAATATTATGGTGGGCTTGCATAGTTGGATTACATTTAACTTCAATTTTGTCGAGTTCTATAAGCTAGAATATAGTATAGGGTAATATAGCGGTCGAGCTTAAGTGTCACACACTAAGCTTTGACTTCTTGGTGTGGACGCGCGGTGGGGCCCCCTCTTAACCAGTCATTCCCATGCCATTTTAACTTTTTCCGAGAGGCCTTTCTCGTTGCCGTGTTTTTTTGTTTTTTCCGTTCCCGTTGGCGACCACCGTTTGGAAGGATCCATCTTCAGTTACCGTTCGTCATTCCCGGTTTACAAGGTTGTTGCTCGCGGGAGCATGGTTTTGACGGGCTGCAACACGAGAACTGTTCGCAGGGATTCCTTAAAGAAATGTGATCTCATGGAATGCCAAGATTGTAGGATATACGCAAAATGGATTTATTTAAAAAGGCTTTTCCAGACTCTGAAACCTTTGCCAGCAGCCTCCATGCCTGTGCAAAAATGGGACGTTTGGAACAGGGTATGGACATCCGTTGAAGGGTGAAGAACAAACGGTTTTGGCTGAGGGTTTTTGTTAGATGTTGTAGTTGCAGCTATCCTGGTAGACATGTATGCAAAATGTGGAAGGATAGACAAGGCCCCATGAACGGTTTAATAGAATACCTCTAAGAAATGTGGTCTCATGGATTGCCATGATTGCATATGCAGAAGCATAGACAAGGCATGTGAATTGTTAAACAAAATTCCTTGAAGTAACGTGTTCTCATGGAATGTCATGATTGCAGGATATTCACAAAACAGATTGCAACTCACCTGGTAGACATGTATGTAAAATGTGGAAGAAAAAAAAAGGCACTTGGAACAGGGCATGGACATCCATCAAAGCATAATGGAAAGAGGATTTTTGTCAGATATTATAGTTAGAAATATTGTGGTAGACATGTATGCAAAATGTGGAAGAATGGACAAAGCACGTGAACTGTTGGACAAAATGCCTCAAAGAGATGTCATCTCATGGAATTCCATGATTGCAATATATGCAAAAAAATGGATTTATTAAAAAGGCTATTGAAACTTTCAAGCAAATGCAATTGGCAGGTGTAAAGCCACATTTCACAACCTTTGTGAGTATCCTCCCTACCTATTCCAAAATGGGAGCAAGTGTATGGACAACAAGTGCTTTTCTTTTTTCCAATTATCTTTTATATATAGGCTTCTAGTTATATACTCTCACATGTTATTTTTTCCATTGTATATGCTCATTCAATCAACATTAAGGGTGAAGTGCATGAGTTGAAAGAGGAGGGAGCGACAGATAAAACTTTGCAAGCCTTGTGCACTAAATTGAAAAAAGAGCAGCAATGTGAGTATCAACTTATACAAGATCTCAAACAGGTTTTCTAAAACCACAATGTGTTTGCAGGTGTTTAATCTTAGCATAGTTCAATTCTAGCACAATTAATCTCACACAGTGTCCTCCCTACCTATGCCAAAATGGGAGCAGGTGTATGGACATCCATCAAATCATAGTGGAAGGGATATTTTTGTAAGGATACAAGAATTTTCTCAAATGTTGTGGCTATAACTACCCAACTAGACATGTATCCAAAATGTGGAAGCATAGACAAGGCATGTGTAACTGCTTAGTTAAAAATGGAAGCATAGACAAGGGATGTCTAATTGCCTAGTTAGAAATGGAATCAAACAATGCATGTGTAACTGCCCAGTTAGAAATGGAAGAATAGACAATGCATGTGAACTTTTGACATAATGCCTCAAAGATGTTATCTCATGGAATACAATTGGCAGTTGTAAAGCCAAATTGAACAACCTTTACCAGCTTCCTCCCTTCCTGTGCCAAAATGGGAGCTTTGGAACAGGACATGGACATCCATCAAAGCATAATGGAAAGAGGATTTTTGTCAAATATTAGAGCTGGAAATGGTATCTAGTAGACATGTATGCAAAATATGGAAGAATGGACAAGGCATGTGAAGTGTTTGATAGAATGCCTTAAAGAGATGTCATCTCATGGAATTCCATGATTGCAGGATATGCACAAAATGGAATCATTAAAAAGGATATTGAAACTTTCAAGAAAATGCAATTGGCAGGTGCAAAGCCACATTTCATAACCTTTGTAAGTATCCTCCCTACTCAAGTGCAAAAATGGGAGCAAGGCATGGAAATCCATCAAAGCATAGTGGGAGGAGGATTTTGGTAAGGATAGAAGTTTGTCAAATGTTGTGGCTATAACTATCAGGTAGACATGTATGCAAAATGTGGAAGCATAGACAAGGCATGTGTAACTGCCCAGGTAGACATGGAAGCATAGACAAGGAACATCAATTGTTTCACATAATGCCTCAAAGATGTCATCTCATGGAATACCAGTATGGCAAGACATCTAAAATGTCGAAGCATAGAAAAAGTACATGAATTGTCTGATAGAATTCCTCAAAGAAATATTTTCTTATGGAATGCCTTGATTGCAAGATATGCACAAAATGGATTTGTTGAAAAGGCTTTATAAACTTTCAAGCAAATGCAATTGATAGGTGTAAACAAGACTCCACAAGCTTTTCCAATATCCTCCCTACCTATGCCAAAATGGGAGGTTTGTAATAGGGTATGGACATCCATCAGAGGATAAAGGATAAAAGAGCTTTGTTAGATGTAATAGGAAATATACATATACATTTTTTTAACCTTGTACTTTAGTTATTGTGAAACATAGAGAGATACTATTAAGATAAATTTTCATAGAGAGATTATAATGTAAATTCTAATCATCATGCCCTATTCTTGATATTAAATATTTAGATATCAAAATTAGAGTTTCACATATACTTTCAAGACATGTATGTACACATGCAGCCAACTTTACATTCAACACTCTTATTTTGAAAATCATGTGTGCTCATTCATACATAACAAGGGGCTACATATAGTCAACCATTTATCATGAAAGCTTAGAATAATCCTTGGCCCATTTGTGTTAATTCTATTAACCATATTTTCCATCAACCAATGGGGGACACCCAATTCCTCTATACGAAGGATGACATTCCATGGAAGGTGGTAGTGATAGTTGGACAACCAATCAGATACCCATTTATGTGCATTATGTAACATCTTGATCACCTACATCAAAAAAGTTGTTAGCTTTCACATATTTATACCAAAAGATATATGTTGTCAAACATTTTTAAAAACCACATATATGCTACCAAATTTTAACCAAATACATGTTAAATTAAAGTTTTAAAAATTGACTTACAAATTATGAACTTTTGATAAAGGGAGTTTAAATTATGTGCAAATGGTTCATTATTTCTTCAATAATGTTGTACATGCAAATTGTATCAAACATATAATTAACAATAGTGAACATACTCTTTAAAACATCACTAAGAGAACTCTTATAGATAGGTTTATAAGGTTTCCTAGATGATCAAATTTAATCATGCAACTAAAGTATTTCAAAATTAATAAGAAGTTCAAGTACCCTTCAATCCTAATATATATGATTTTTCATCAATAAATATTAAATCTTATATATCCTTACCTTAAACTTGAGCTTTGTCATAGAATACATGGATATCACCTAGTGATTGTATAGACTCCATATCTACATAGGACCTCATGCTAATTCAAATTTACAAAATGGTTCCTCATACCCTCTATCAACCTCATCAAAGACCAAACCATTCAAGTATTATAAAATCCTACCAAATCATCAAAACTACCAAAAAAGGTGACTAGATCTTTGGGAAAGCTAGCATAATCATCAAGCTTTATAGATATGCAGGTAATCTATACAATCTCCCTACATATCTAACTAGTAGAAGGTTTATCTTATAATACTTAAAGAAAGTTTGACATTATATGTACTCAATTTTGCAATGAAAAGGAAAAGACATCCTTTTATAAACTCTCATATATTAATAATGGAATTGTCATACAAAAGAGAAAATATTTAAAATTTAGAGAAATCAAATATAGAGAATTACAATTGGATATCATAAAAACTCAATGGAACTAATGGCCTAGACATTGTTCTCTTTAGTTGGCTTCAGCCATATGAAACATTTTATAATTAACTCACCAACAACTACCTAGATTTAAAAAATTGATAGCAAGACAAATTTAAGAATTTGCATAGAGAACAAAATATGGTAGCTTGTTGGAAATAATAAAAGTAGGTTAGACACAAAAAAGAACTAAGAAATTACAGGTAAAGATCCCAAGGATTTCAAATGTCAATGTGGGCAATGATTGTAAAATTCACAACTAGATTTGTATGAATATTAAACTTCAGTAACATCATATTTAACTATTTTTCTTTCATATGAATATAAATTTTGACTTATGGATAATATTAGATATGTTCAAAATAAATTAAAGGCTTCTAGAATCCCTAGTTGGTCATTCATATTAGACATGTTCCCATGAAAAGATTTGAATTGATACATAGTTGTTTGTTTTATGCATTTGATATAACTTAACTCTAGTACATCAGAAATAAAATAATTTTATACATAGATCATGATTCACCATAATAGTTTTCCATATTCCCCAGTTCAACTAATTGAAAATTGACAAACATTTCAGTTATGTTTGTAAAATTCAAAATAAAATTATGGCATTCCTAAGTCTTAAAAATGCTTCTACTACACAACTAAACTTGAGTATGATGACACTATCCCATGTGTTCTCAATAAAATCACATGTGTGCTTGCAATAGTATCTTGCATGCTTCCAAACTCTGTGTTGTCAACCATGTCAAGATTTTGTTCATTGTACTAGGTATGATCCTTGTCTTGTTCATTTTCCCTATCAAGATTATAAAACCAATTTCAACGCTTAAGATTTCATGGCATTTTTGGAAACTTAGGTGTTTTGCTGGAGATACTCAACCTTCTCCTCACATTCATCCACTCAATCAAGTCTTTTTGTCAGTGAAGAGTGTGACCAAATCCATCTTGTATAGGGCGAAATGGATGCACACTTGGATGGTCTAATCCGAGCTACGATGAAACGTGTCTACTTTTGACCTTGTTTGATAAGTCCTTTAAAATCTTCTCAATCAAAGTAAGTGTTTCCAAATCAGATGTGTGAGTCAAAATTCCTTGAAACATGTTTGTTAGTTGCAACTTCTTTTCTATTGCTGCATCTCCATCTCTATTGTCAATAGTCTACAAACAAAAATAGAAATATTTTAAAAATTACTAATCAAACTAACATGAATTGGAATGAGAAAAATGTGGTTATAATGTCACCTGTGTACATGTACAGAATAATCCTCCAAGACTTGGAATTTTTCATTACGTCTAATCCCATCAAATTCATCAATTTCCTACATTGACATTGCAACACATTTAAAACACATTTTTTTGCAAAGAATGATAACCAATAGAATAAAAGAATTATTTTTTTCAACTACCAAATGATTAGAGACATTGGCGGTGCATCCATCTTCTATATAATCAACTGTATTAGAAATATTATCAAGGTCTTCATGCAAGTTGCTAGATAGATGTTGTCTCTCCCTCATCAAGTTCACTTTGATTACATGCTTGCATAGGTATCCTTGTATTGAGAAGTTGCAAGAGAACATACATAGATCAGGTGAGGATCTATACACCTCATATCAAAAACAAGGATTGCTTTCACTTGTCACCCATGCTATGTGATCATCGGTGTCATTGAATGTAACATGATCATCTAGAATTTGCAAGGCTCAAACCCAAGATGTGTTTTCAATCTTCTCAATATCAAAGTTCCTATAGAAATTATGTTTCTTACTAACTTGCACCCACCAATAATAGACATAAACATGTGTTGTTAGTTGATGTACAAACCAATCAACACGACGATTTGCAACACGCTTGACTATTTTCAAGAATCTTTACTTTAGGTGTGAGTGGTAGGACTCTATGGCACCATTTGTCTCTTGCCCTACATACTTTAGTGTATGGAAACATCTATCCCACATACCCATTATGTCGTACCACCATCCCTTAAAATATTCAATGAATGACAGTTGTGTATATTTAAAGTCTTTAATAAATTTGTGAACCTCATTCCTTGCAGAATCCTCATCTATTGAACGATGCATAATATATCCAAGTCTATCAAACATCTCTCATCTGTCTACATTATCTTTGACCTTTGCAATCAAGTTCTTCAACCATGCATGTCTAACATGCCAAGAGCATAGATATACATCACACTGAAACACTTCTCTGCATCATGAATAATTTTACTCAATATTTAATATTCTTACATGTGATGTATTAAAATATTTACAAAAACATACAAAGTTTTAATGAAAAATAAAACACTTGATAGCTTTGATCTCAACAGTTGCATCATCCACCATGAATGTCTTTAGTCTCCAATTAATATTCTTCAAGTGAACTCGTTGGAGAAGAATGTGCATCTAATATGCAATATCATATGCACAAGACCTAGACATAATGACCCATGGCACAAGCACCCCCATATGCTTCAAATCGAATGCAAGAATTGTATACAATTGAAACTATCATATGACATAAGGTACAATATATCAATCCTATTTTTTATTTGATTGTCAACATTTTCAATTTAAAACTACTAAAGAATACACAACGTACCTTGATTGCATTAGTACCAAATGTAGAATCCATGGCCAATATGCTGTTGTGGCCATATTGAAGCATCTAGTCAAGTTGCTCTGGTAATTGAATTCCCAAAACAAATAGGATTTTCCCATCTGCATCAATAGCAATGGCACTATACTCTTGATATGCAAACCACTTTTTAGGGTTTTCCAAAACCCATTGTTGCACTGAAAGAGAATCATTACTATCAAACATGTAGCTTGATGTCTTAATTTTGCGATCAATATTTGCAATGTCATCCACCGTAAGAAAATCATCCCTAGAAGATTGAACCTCAAACATGGTCATCTTCTCATGCACCATTTGCTTATGTTTTTTATGCACTGCATCTATAAGCATGCCAAGCAATAATAATGACTCCACCCATTCATGTAATTGTTTGCTAATATATGGTGCAAATAAGTACCTTGTTCCCAAAAAATCATTTATTTGACTGTGACAAGGTATTCCTTCATTGTCCACATGTTCAACTTGGTGGTACCATATCAAAACATGGTTTGGCCTACGAACCATGATTTGTATCCTAAAATGATAGGTACAACCATGTTGTGTATGTTTATGACCAGGTCTACTACCTTTCCCTAATTTGGGAACTGAGGAAGGATCAAAAGATGCTACATCTTTTTCCCTATAGTCATCGGGTCCATACACAAACCAATACCTATAGAAATCATAAATAATCTTTAGACTATTAATAAATACGGTTGAAAATTTATTAGAGACAATCTTGCATTGCATAATAGTAAGTATAAACATTTGTAGTTGGCATATGATTCTTACATGTATTTCAAATGACTATTAATCCTAGGTTTTGTATTGGGAGTGGGTTCCCTTTTGTGACTCTTGTAAAATTGAGTTGGGTAGGAGTCCCTTGAACTCTCTCCCTCAATAAATTTATTTAATCTATCATCCTCAATCCAAGCTGAAAGCAACTGTGAGCCTTTAAGAATATATGTCTCCCATGACAGGTCTTTGTAGGAGAACTTCCCCCTAGGGGGGTGTTGAACGTCTTTGTCCATGATGCGAGACCAATCAACATCCATCTAGTAGACAAAAAACAATGTTAGAATCTAACTAAAAATGTCCACACATGATATAACACACTTGGTAGAAATTCTAGATATGTTTGATAACCATTCAAATCATGCAAAGGTTAAATTATTTCAATTATGCCCATTGTCAAAATTAGAGGTAAAGATACTAAGGATATCGAATGTTGATGTTGGCAATGATTATAAAAGTGAAATCAATAATGAATATTAAAATTTAATATGATACGATTTGGTTAATTTCAATATATAAAATGCACAATAGGATTTGTATGGATATTAAATTTTAGTAACATGTCATAAAATGACTTTTCTTTCATTCGAATAGAAATTTTGACTTACGGATAATAGCATACATGTTCAAAATAATCTAAAGGCTTCTAGAAAGCCCTAGTTAGCCATTCATATTAGATATTTCATGTGTTTTTGATTTTGGAAGGTCTTTCAAGTCCATGTGCTCTTCACAAAGTACATGTATGATTTTCTAAGAGACTTCCATATGTGTCAGAGCTTGTCTCCACTACTTGCATTTTCATTTCATGGTTATCGGTTAGAGATGAAATGATTCTTGTCATGAATGTGTTTATGAGTGTTAAAAATAGTTTTTAACAATTTCCTTTCTTTGTGCTTGGAAAGAAAGTTCTCAAATGTATTAATGGGTTTGAATTTGTCAAGGAAAGTTCTCATGAATGGTTTTTCATTGCTTCTTATTTAGTTATTTTCATTTGTATGTTTAATCCTAAACCCTCAAGTTTAATCTCACATAATTGTGGCAAAGATGATTGAAATTAGAGAATTTGAATGTCGAGATTGTAATCATGGTAATTTTATGCTATGTTACTATCGTTCATACATTAGAAAAATCTCTAGGAACTCACCATGAGACTAACCCCTAAAAAATCTCACAAAACCATTAAATAGTTTGGGAAATAGCTTGGAAGCTATTCTAGAGTACCTACAAGCCCTCCTTGAAGCATTGAAACTCTTTATTATATTTCAAAATAACATTTGGTTCTAATAATTTAAATCTAAAGGATGACAAGAATGTAGTTTATAATGAAGGTGTGAACAAAGACAATTGGATGTATGATGTACCTTGAATGCACCATTAGTAACCATCGCCTAACTATCATGACAAAGCTATAGTTGTCTAGTAGGAGTCGTAACCCTTAGTAAAGCCATATATGAGGAAATTAATTGATGCCTAGTTCACCTACAACAAGGTTCAACACATGTGATGTATGATACCAAACTCCCTCTATAGTTGTTGCATTTAAGAGAAAAATATATTTTTACTATGTGTAATTGGTGTTGGAATATAGAAATCTTTTTAAAACATATTTTTCTGTCTTGATATTTTAAGAAATCAAGAAAGAATAAGTTGTAGATGTATACCTCTTCAACCATTGGCAAAGATAGAATTACAAGGGCTTAATTTTTGTCAGATTCGTAAAAAACTTATATCATTTTAGTATCATGATTTATTTTTTGATTTTATTGAGTGTGAAATTACAAACTAGCCTTTTTTTCGATGATAAGGCCCTCATATCAGTAATGAAGGATTCCAAGACATAATAATATTCATGATTGTTATGTACCTTAGAGCATAGACTTGTAGCTCATTTTATCATTGATTGCTATAAAACCATCCTAAATAATATTACAAGAAAGGAAGGAAGTTGGGTTGTTAGACAATACCATAATACTACTATGGATAGTCCTTTCCTTCTAAGGAAGTCCCTGAGTCACATGGTATCATTGAAATCTATGAGAAATTTATGATAAAATTTGGAAGACATATAAATGAGGACAATTACATGAGTGATGACAATCATGGTATTAGAAAGACAATGAAGGGACTCCATTCAATGAGTCTTAATGCCTTAGCCTTATACAAACTACACAATACAATATCCCAAGTATATTGTATAACCATAATCATAAGACACAACTACTCATATGGTCATGAAAATCATCACTATCCTTAATCTTAGAAATAATATTATAGTATGTTGTGTTATATGTGTCTTCTCAAGTCCAAAGCATCATGATAACAAATAATATTCAAGAAGTATACAAATTATTATGGAACTACTATAATGTCTTACCTTATTAAGGGGAGATTTGTATTATCAGTATCAATGATAATCATGGCACTTGGGACCTTTCTACCCTCAAACTCTAACATTGACCTCTAGACATATTGATAATCATCATTACCTCAATGACTACCATAAATAAGAGAGGCATTATCATGATGAATTCCATGCACCTAGTCATACATAGGACAATCATCTCCATTAATAATCCCATACCATTGAAGCATTGTCATCAAGGTATCAATATTTTATTCATAAAGACTACCATAAAGATGGGAGAATCTATTTAAATACAAAATCTTGTCAAACATATAAAGTAAATTTTCACCAAGGAAGGAGATAGTCATTGCAACATAACACTTTAGCATAGTTATTACTTCACTTCATTGTGGCAAGAACATGTGCACATGTAAGTTTTGAGTAACCACTTTCAACTAAATCCCACAATCTTGATAAATGATATCTTCATTTTAGTACTTGAAAAATCATAATTTTCACATTTGCAAAGAAAATATATAGCGTTGAGATAAATTTAAATCACTACAAGTAGAAGACATATCTTGAAATCAAAGAAGAAAATAAAATAATTAATTTATCTTTCATAAAGCCTATCCTTTTTTACCTTCAAACAAGATGATACTCTAAAATAAAGTATTCTACTGTCTTCACAATTTCTCCTATTCAATTGTAAAACTCTATTTTAAGTATTGGTATATTTCTTTCCTCTCTACTAGGAAAGGCACACCCTTCTTATTAAATAGATCAAACAACCCACTTTGGTGCCAAATGTTAATTTCTAGAGATAAAATAAATAGTAATATTAATAGTTAAACCAAAAATAGAAATAGCAAAGAGAAATATAATAGATCAAACAACCCATTTTTTCAACTTTCTTATAACCCTAAAAGACTTGTGGTACTCCATGGCTTCTCTTGCGATTTCAAGTGGTGTTTTGTCCTCACTATTCCATAAATTTTTCTACATTTCCTTGCCTGCATTGCACATATAAACTACCCTCACCAATAGAGACAGATTGGGTGCCACATTTATGTTTTGAATGGAGTAGATAGTTCTTGGTAGCTAGGAGACTCTAATTGTGACTGTTGGATGGGTGGGAGAAGGACTATTTACATAACTTCTTTAGTAGTTTAAAATATATTAAATTTTGCTTTGGTTTAAATACATACTTGCAAAATTGATCTTTACACTTGTGGAATTGATTATGTGTATAAAATTAAACTTAGATTGATGGAGATCAATTAATAAGGAATTTTTGAATGTATTAAATTTGTCTCACCTCATTGTACCTAGATGTTTGTAGTGAGATTGTGTCTATAGACACCATTTAGGAGCTTGTTACACAAGGATTTATTCTCTTATAATCAAGCCCCTAGGTGGACTAATTCAGTGGATTTGAATAATGATTTAAGGCAATAGGAAAGTATGTAGTATGGCTAGAATGATGGTGTAGGCTAATGAATGCTCTCATGATTATCCTAGATAATCAAAATGAATTATTATTAGTCCTTGAATACATCATTCTAGTGTGCAATTTGAAATTGTCCTTTAGTTTACATATAATGACTAGTAAGTGAGGGAAAAATTGGCCCACATTCAAAAAAATGAACTAAAAGAAAAGTACACTCAAATACACAACCATCACACACATTTCAAAGGGACGAGAGGGTTGATAAAATCAATGTTTTTGGATAGAATGTTCTAACAAACTTATTTTTATGTAAAAGAGTTTGAAAAGCCTTATAAATTTATGATACAATATAGATATTTTTTGAAATTTTAAGATTCCCTTTCAAGATTTCACTTTTAGATATCCATTACATAATATTTTTTATATTTATTTTACTAAGATTTCTTTAATAATTATTCAATCTATATAAAATATTCTTCCATTTATTTAAATTCAAATACTGACCAATTTATTGGTTTTCTAAAGGCTCTTCCATTTAAGGTTGGATATGAAGCCATTCTATGTAATGTATATATGAAAACCCTACCAAAGTTAATAAATTTTTCTGCCTGGGTGCAAAAAGTGGACAACGACCCGAAGTTGTAGCCATCTTCACCATGCACCCATTGAAATTGACATGCCCAATGACGAAATCATAGGAAACATCTATCACCTACACACAAAATCTCAAGAAGCCCACAATGTTCTGCTTGAGTCCATACCTTTTCAACAATATCACAGATGAAACAAGATTCAATTCTCAGGCGGTGGAATCTAGCCCTCCTCACTACAAAATATATTGATTCACTGCTAAATGCAAGAAAACACACAACATGTGATTTTATTTGATTGATGTAGCCAACAATTTTGAAATTCTTTAAGTTTTTGATTGAATGCATTGGAAAATTGTTGTCTTGCCTCAAGAACTAGTTGTTGAGACTCTTTCTTTCAGTTTTGAGTAGTTGTTTGGTGGCCACCATTGAGAATTTTATCTTTCTTTGTAAATTTGGAATTGTGGTTTTATTTGAAATTTCTTGTTTTGAGGCATTACCAATTTTGTATAGTTGGCATATGTGTAGTGATGTGGAATGTGTTATATTTTCATGCTCATGTGGAGTCACTGATAGGTTGTATGGGGGGAGTAGTGTCTTGGGGATTTATTGAGAAGGGGTAAATGAGACTGGTATGGCACGGTTACTATCCATTTCCCTTTGAATTATCAGACATTTCTATGCAGAGGTTCCTCAGGGCAGACCTAACCATGACTATTTACATGTGAATTGGATTCTCAGAGGAGAATTTGGGATAGTAGGAATCCTCATCCCTTTTGTGTGAGCCTTGTATTGTGAGTTAAGTGAGTATCTTTTTGTGGTTATTTGTGTGTTGGTTATGTCATTTTAGTTGTGTAAATGAGGAAACAAGATTTAACAAAATAACAATTAAAGAGGAAAATCAAATGATTTCTTATGAATTATGAGTATGATATGCCGATTTGATGATGTGACCTACGACTTTTTGTGAAGGATAAAGTTCAATTGAGATACTTTTTACAACTAGTGGTGTTGATAAATTTGTGATTTGTTATGATTATAGAAGTGAAATAAGTGTTCTACTACCCACTGATGTGATTTGAGAATAAGTGCATAAGGCTCTTTTTTATTACTACATGATGTGTTGAAGTGGGTCTATGATATTGTTACAATTGTTGTTAGGAATAAACAAGTGGGTTTACTCTCTTTCCTCAAGGACTTCCAAGAGGAAGTCTATACAACGGGGGGAGGATGTAAGGCCACTTGATCATTCCTTATAAATTCATCTAAACGACTTTTATGATTTGATAAAAATGTACTTATGACATAGAGTGACTCATATATATTTTATGGTGTATTTTGTATTATGTTACTAGCATGGTGATAATGGACCTAGTAAGTATAGATTTCATACATAACATTATACAAATAAGAATGGTTATGGGTGATCTACTACTTAGTAATGATTTGTAATGTGATCAAAATATGTAAATAAATGATATATGAGTAAGTTCATTTGCTTTTTTTATACTTGATATTAGCGTGCAGGAGAATTCTAATGTGTCCTTGTCTTGCATATAATATTTCTTGATTCTTGGAAAGTAATTTTGAGAGCTCCTAAGAGGGATGAAATAAAGAGTTGATGATAAAGTCAAAATTTTGGGGGTTTCCTTGAGAATGTAAGTGTAATGTTAGACGTCAACTTGAAGCAATCAAGAGGGTGGGATCAAGCTTTGTATGGATGAGGTAAGTACTATCCTTACTCTGTTTGTTTTGTTACTACAAAATAGTATGTTTTAAGAGTAGGAAATCAAGTACTATTTTCAAATAATCATGATCAATCTAGTTATAGTGTCAAGATACTTTCTTATTCCTTATCCTATTTTCAATTAGGGTTATGCTCTAATGCATTATGTTTTCTAGATATTCATATAATTTTGGTGGCATTTCAACATGTCAATTTAATGGAGGTTGTGATTGAACCTTTCGTGTTATGCTTACAATTACAAGCACAAGGGGCTTAGACCCAATTATGGTTCAAATGAAATAATTCTAAGATAGAATTAAGGTTGTGCATTCCATCTTTATTAGCATAATTTTATTAGATGTATAGATTTCAACTATGTTTTGATAAACATTAATTTAACTTGATTTTAATTTCAAGTGGTAATTTGAATAAGGATATTTATGCATGGTGAAATTAGGAAAAGAATTTATGAACCAACATAATGAGGAGAGTTAGATCCAATGTCTATATACTAAATCATTACCATGTAAAAGGGACATAAGACAATGAAATCTAATATATGGTATATAATTTGGAACATGACTTAGTTCTTAAACACTTGAATATAGGTATAATAGGTCACAATTTAAGTCCTAATTGAAGGGAAAGATTTATATTTATTATGTTAAAAATTGAGATACTATTATAAAATTTATTTAAAATTTAATTGTTCATATGATAATATGGTTTATGAACTCATTAGACTATTCATAAAATATTATTCCCAAATATATGTAATTGGGACTATATTAAGCTTGAATTTGGGTTATATGTTAATCCTAAATGAACAAAAATAGATAATATCAATAGGTATTCTTATAATATCATAGTAAACAGAATCTTGAGACCAATAAATTAACATGATCTATAGATATCAAGTATTATGGTTTGAAATATAAAAATTGAAACAAGTTAAGTAAAGGATGTCATGTCTTAATTTTTGGAAATTTTCCCATAGGAATTTAATGAATTTATGTATGCTTGTTAAAATAAGACTATATAATTTCAAATATAGAATTAAATATATATGGTTTAAGGATTCCAATTATTGAAGTTGTTCCATTTGTCTTAAGTTGTAATCCAATCTAGTGGAGAAGTGATCCAACACCTTAGAGTGGTCATGTTCAATGCTTAGTGAAACTTAAATTTATATACTTCTTTCTCGATTGATAAGTTAAAATGAGTCCTTAATAAAATAAAATAGAATGCCATTTAATTTGACTCACTTTATGTCCCTATTCTATAGTTAAAACTCTAAGTGGAAAAGATATATAATGATTATAATATGATTAATTTACTATAATTATTAATAATGAGTCAAATTGGAAACCTTAATCAACATGTCACTGGAATCTTCAAATAATATTAAATTCAGGCAACTCACACATTCAATTAGGATTGACACATTGTGATAAAGCTTATGAAAGTTTCCTTATAGGATAATAAACAAATAAATGAACAAAATCTTCGGGGTGCATACCCTGCAATGATAGGCATTCCGTAGAGGACTTCTCTTAAAGACATTTTGGAAAACAAGTCATGTGTCAGGTTCATGCATCCACGTTTTGGCAAAGGAGGGACGATGCTGGGAGATAGTGGAGCTTGGCATTACACCTGGCGACTGCATCTTCTTGAAAGTTTAAATAAATAAAAAGGCCTTCTATGAATGAATGAATGAATGCTTTTAATTACGTCCACGAGACCAGCTGGCCTATGGGACCCCAAAACAGAACTGAAACCACAATTTGATACAAACCGAGCACCCGCCGACCTCACCGAGTACTTATGTTTCCCTTTAACTCTTTACTAATTTTGTTTCTTCTACTATGTATTTTGATCAGGTAACCTGCTGTTTCAACGATCTTTTCCTCTTCGAACAAAGCCTCTAACAATTTGACTTTAAACAAATCCAAGTAACTGCACCTAATGTCCTTGTACGCTTTACACTGCATGATGTAGTGCCATTCTGTTTCCACCAAACCCGAAGAGCAGAAACAACAAATCCTATCAGCCCATGCCTCCTTGGGTGTTGTCCATCTCCCCGTTTCACATCTCAAACGATGAGAGCTAGTTCTCAGCTGGGCTATCAACATTTTAGCCTTCCACTCTATATCTGCCCCCACGTAATACTTTTTCCCGTGATCACAAGTGTGGTTAAAGTGCAAAACATAATATTCCCTTTTTCTACTAAGTTGTTTTGACCACAAGATTTGTTTGGCTTTCTCCTTCACAAACCTTTTAATTTCTACATTGGTGTTTGGACACTCTTGCATGCTTATCCCCCATTTTTCCATCCACTTGGTATTTTGCCTCATCCACGTGCTCTTCCTTCTAGTTAAGTTTTCTTCCACCACAATTTTGGGCCACCGGTGTTCCCCCATATTCTCAATTCTCTTCAAATAACCTAATAAACGGATTAATGCTGCCATTTCCATTGGGAAAGCCCCCGCTTCAGCTAGGACAATCTCATACGGGACTGTACTTTTTATTTTAAAACTGCTGGTGATTAGATGCTTTTGTAATCTTTCTATTTGCCTCCATTTTAGAGCTGAAGTGTTACAGCCCCAAACTTCACATCCGTATAATACTACTGGAGTGACAAGCAACCCAAATAATTTCTTCTTTGTTTTCCAGTCTCATAGCTCAGCTGATCTGCATCTATTTTGAAGCAAGTATAGGGCTTTCCAGCCCCCTTGAATCCTTTTTGCCCTACAAGTCTCCCAACTGAGATTGCTGCAAAAATCGAGACCCAAATATTTGTATTCATTTACCACTTGCAAAGAGCTTCCCTCAAATATAAAGTTCAATTGTTTCTTAGCTCTTTTCAGCGTAAAAATCATGACCTTGGTTTTGCTGATGTTCACTTGCATCCCTACATCCCGACAAAACAACTCTAAGGCTTTTAGATGTTCTTGAAGACCATTCTCTGAATTTGCCATTAAGGTAAGATCATCTGCGTATAGCAGCAATTTAACCACATAAGTGGCTAAGAACACTCCATCGCCCCCCCTCTTGTCTAACCATTCTTCTAACTTGTCTATGTACAGCCCAAATAAAGTGGGAGATAAAGGGCAGCCTTGCTTGACCCCAATGTCACTCCCAAAACACTCTGAAAGACCCGCCTTTGTTCTGATTTTGGCGTGGACCTGATCATAAAGCCTAT
Organism: Sequoia sempervirens; assembly: GCA_007258455.2. Lineage (NCBI taxonomy): Eukaryota > Viridiplantae > Streptophyta > Pinopsida > Cupressales > Cupressaceae > Sequoia > Sequoia sempervirens. The sequence continues at coordinate 13,400 of VDFB02009790.1, read as the reverse complement.
GAACAGCAGCCCTATACTTTTCCGGAATTCCAAGTTGCTCCATTCTGTCCCAAAGTTTGCTTCTAGGGACTGTGTCAAAAGCCTTTTTGAAGTCAACAAAACAGCAAAAAACCTCATTACCTTGTTTATCCCAAACTTTTTCTACCATATGTCTGAGAGTGATGCAATGATCAATTGTAGAATGCTTTGGTCTGAACCCAGCTTGCCCTTTCGCCCTTTTACCTTCCTTCTCAGCCCAACAATTGATTCTACGTTCCACCATGCTCCCAAAGAGCTTCCCAAAAAGGGGATTAATCATTATGGTGCGGTAGTTTGACGGATTGTTGACATCCCCGCTCTTGTGAAGAGGGATAACCACACTTGTTGTCCAATTTTTTGGAAACCCATGCTGAATGATCCTATTGAAAATCTTCTTGATATGCGGTGCCAAGATCTCTAAACCCCATTTCAAATATTCAGCCTGTAAACCATCGATGTCCCGAGCCTTCCCCACTGCCAAAGCTTTAATACCAACCTTGATATCCTTTGTGGTGAAAAGTTTATCATTAATGTTTATTGCTGGAGGTAAGGTTTTTTCTTGGTCTCTTTCATACAGTATTTTTGCATATTCTAACCATTGAATGTCTGTGATGTTATTCTCATTTGTACTTCTAGCCTGCTGCAATTCTCTCCAAAAACCCTTCGGGTTGTGTCTTCCAAGAGAAATTAGTTCTTTCCTTCTTATTATCATGAATTCCTCTTTTTTTAATCTTACTAATTTCTCATACAATTTTTTGTTTGCATGTTCCTGTCCGGAAATTTTCAAACCCCTTTTAGCTGCCTTACACTCTTCGTCATACCATGGATTAGCTGGAAAACTGCATTTGGAATTTCTTCTACCCTTAGCTCTTTTGCATGATGTGAGAGCTTTGTGAATGATTGACATCAACTTGCTGCTGTTTATAAAGTTTTGGTTTTTGTTGGGGCTGCCACTGCTTTTTATTTCTTTTAATTATTTTTCGAGCATGTTTCTAAATATGTCTTGATTCTCGTGGGTTAGTATAATTTTATCTTGAAGATCCCTTCTTTTGTCAGGTTGCGAACTAGTTCTCGGCTGGATATCATTTTCCATTCCAAGTTTAATGTAAATAGGACTATGATCAGATTTTAGCTCTAATGGGCAGCCCCCTATTTCAACCTCAATTATATTTGGTATAATACTTTGTGAACCAATGACATAGTCCACCATGCTTTGCCCATTATAAGTGTGACATGTGAAGGCCCCTGACCTCGGCAATGTATTTATGCCATTGCATATGATTAAATCGTGAAGACAACAAAACCCCAACAAGTTTGCACCGAAAGACGAAACACCACCTTTTGAGTCTTGAGATATCCTTTTCCACCTCTGATTTTCTTCTTCCTCTAACCACAACGTATTACTATTCTGCCTCTCTTCTTTTCTAAAGCATAAAGCTTGGTTATTTGCTGTTCTTGCATTAAAATCTCCAAGCAAAATGATCTTGCCTGTAGCACCATACTTTGTCATGTCTATTTTTAATGCTTCATATGGATCTTCTCTATCTAGGCTCCTCTTCTTGTACACTTTAGATCCATAAGGGGCGAAATAGCAAGCTGCGATCCAAATTGTAGACTCCCCATCTCCACTTTCATCCAAATGTATTGGTTATTTGGGTCTTTTTTTTCAATTTGTATGAATTTTTCACATTCTTTCCTAACCAAGATTGTCACCCCGCCATGTCCCTTGCCACTTTTCGTTAACTCATTCCAAACTGAAACTTTGTTATAGCCTTCAAATTCAGGTATCCTGCAGCCCTCATGTTCATGTGTTTCCATGAGAGCAATAATATCTTTTCCCTCTGCTATGGGCCCCAAACCAGGCCCCCTCCTCCAAGGGTAGCCCCTACAGTTCCAGCTAACCATTGAGAGGTGATCCTGGGGGCCCCCGCTTTCCTATTTGTTATGATTTGGGTTGTCCCTGAATTGGGCCTTACCTCTGTACAACCAAGCATCGTTCCCTGCCTTTCTTGCTGTTATAACCTTCTCCCATTCTTTCCTTCTTTCCTCTAGCTGCAATGGTGTTAGATCCTCATCTATATAAAATGGCGTGCCTTGGAGGGACCTTTTGCTTCTTAAAATTTTGTTTCTATCTTCTACACACTTCAAGGTTACCCTTATATTTCTGCCCTTTTCTCCTCTATTTGCTTTTCCAATTCTGTTTGCTTGAAGGATATGTCCTCCCCACTGAAGTTTGTCCAAAAGAAAGTCCCTTACTAGCCTGCTTGTGACTTCCCCCTCACCATGTTCTTTCAACCCTTTAACTATTATGTTTGCTGCTCTACTCTGCTCTTCTTTTTCCTCCCATATTTGTAGCTTGATTTGTTTCCTTATATCTTCTCTTTGCATCTCCATCAACCCCTTTGTCGCTTGTGCCCATGATTTGACCCCTTCTAAATTTTCCAATTGTGCCTTTTCCTTGGCCTCCTTACTTGCTAGATTTGCTGCAGACTCTCTGGAATTATGGGAATCTTGTTTTTCATCTGCTTGAACCTTGTCTTTATATTTGATTTGGATTAATTCAGATTTTAAAGCCAACACCTCTCGCTGCCGTATTTCCATAATGTGTTGAAAGCTGTTTAGTTGGTCCCTAAACAACTTATTTTCTTGCACTAATTGCTGGTTGGCTACTGAGAGCAGCTGTAACTCGTTATCCTTCACCTGTGCTCTCTTCCAGCATGGCTAGCCTCCCTTTTAAGGCCAATAGTTCCTTAACATATAGCTCAGAGGACCACGTTAAAGGGGTTGACATGGGGCTGTATAAGCCCTGACTGTCCTGATTGTCCTCTCCCTCTTTTAAGATGGTCTCAAAGCACCGCTTGGACCCCTGCTGCCTCGATTCCTCTGCCAGCCTTATTGATGCATCGATTTGTATTTCTTTGCCTGCTCCCAACAGATTTGACTTCACTTTATTCTCATCCTGAGCTATCGCATTACCTTGATGTATGCCTTCCATTGAAGCAACTTGAGTGCTGTAGGTTACTTTGGGAAGTATAGCTACGAATTTTTTGTTTCCCAACCGTTTTAACTTCCTTGCAATTTTAACCTCCCTACGCTGCAAGATCCTTTTATACTATTTGGCATTGACAAATGTCAGGTTTGACCCCATGCCCATTTCTTTTGGTTGAGTTTGATTATGTTTTGATATTGTAGCAATATTGATTCCAAAGCTCCTGTGGTAATGAAACAGCCTTTTGTAGAGCTGTCCTGATTGTGGAGCATGCCATAAGGAACCAGCATGCCCGCGTTACTGTCCATTGGGCCCACCCCTTTGCTCCCACTTTGCAGCTAAAATATTCCCTTCTGATAAACCACTGACTAACCACTGACTGTGACTTTTTTCCGGTGGTTTGTTTTAACACTAATGAGTTGACCAGTTTAGCAATTTCAAAATATCCCTTTTGGTAAGCCACTGACCGTGTGATGTTTTCGGTGGTTTGTTTTAGAGCTAACAAGTTACCCAGATTTAAAAAAGTGCCGATTATAGTTTAACGAGGAAAGACTGTTGAAATAAAAGAGGGTTAAGTGAGTTTTAACACTCACCCGGAATTTGTGTGCCCCACTTTTGCTTTGTTTTGACCTCACTGCTGCATACAGAACCCTCAAAGGCCCACTTTCATCGCTTAGCGCCAGTCACTGCTTTGTTTGACCCCACTACTTGCACTTTCCCCGCACGCAGCCCCCACTCTGCCTCGAACGCAGCCTTCCACAGATTCGCCTGCCTCGAACGCAGCTTCAGCCCTCCAGCACATGTGCTTCAGCCCTCGAATGCAGCCCTCGAATGTGACTCATATCCAGATCGATGCAAAAGGTTTAAAACAAAACCCCAGAAAACCCCAGATTTGAAGGAAAGGTTGTTTTGGGAAAAATCAATTTTGTGCATACCCTAGAAGGATCAGGAACCACATTTTCTGGGGTTTTTTTTGTTAATAGTTCATTCGCCTTGTTTATCTTTTCGCATTTTTTATGCGTGTCTATGAGAATTAATGGGCTGCATAGAAGTCAAAGAATGGAGGCTACACAGGCTGAAGAAAGGGTTGCATTCTAGAGGAAGGAAGTGTGGGAGATGAATTGAAGGGTCGATGAGAATGGGAGAGTAGATATTCAGCAAAGAAAAACAAGGGAAATAACTACCTAGTAAGAAAGGTATTTACTCAAACTTACTTCCAAACTGTTTTAATAAAATTCCCATATTCAATAATTTGGGTTCCCTTCATGTCTTATTTAATGCTTAAAATCTCATTCCACTCAATTGCCCTTGAGATTGAATCCAAATTACTACTACTTGTGTGTGAATTTAGGGAACGATAAGATTTTTGTAGAAAACTCATTTACAAGAAAAACAAAATAAGAAAATAAATTAATGATCCAGCAAATGAATGAATTTGTATTTCTGCTCCAATGCCTTCACACAAAATTGCCTAGACACATATTGCAACCACTATGAAGGAATAATAGGGTGAAGCAAAAATACACAACCATAATAATGTGGAATATATTAAAAAAACTGCCCATTTCATCATGCCTGCATTTCTTTTTCTGCAACAGCTTAATGGACATATATCGACAACTTCATTACCATTTTCAAAAGCAGCAATAAAAGAACTTAAAAGAAAAACTGCAAACAATTTTAAAACTGCAAATTAAAAGAAAAAAAAGCAAATAATTTTAAAACTGTAAAAGATTGGTTAAAAGGATCATACACCTTTTGATAGCAATTGGTGCTCAGTCAATATGGGTCCAACAATCTTCACCGTGCGAACAGAGCTTCTGCAACAGATAAAATAGCGCCCAAAATTTTGACGCGGGAAATAGGGGGAGCAGCAATAAATCATTCACGGTGTGGTTGGACGCGAACGGGGCCAAACGGAGCAGCTATACATTCTTCACGGTGGATGGCAACAGGGAAGGCCTTAGGGCAAAAGTGCACGGGATATGGGAATGACCGGTTGGGAGGGGGCCCCACGGCGCGTCCACACTAAGTGGTCAAAGCTTAGTGTGTGACGTTTAAGCCGGGCGTAATATAGCACACTTGATTTAAACTAATCAATGTTCACTTACTCTTTCATGCATGTTACTGGTTATGATTATGTTTAACCTAAAGATTCGATTCTATTCAAGGCCTTAGAAGGTATGATTTGATCTTTCTCCTAGTAGATTTTTAGCCGATAGGCTATATGTAGTGAGAGGTTTCAGCCTGAAACCTGTCTCACGCCGGGAAACAACCAAATTTTCTCAGAAAACAATGCCTGTAAACTACAAAACTTTCTCAAAAATAGTTAATTCTCCAAATCAAATCATATTTTTGTTCTCACATTTAATATGCAGATCTCGCAATCTAATCGGATTTCCACGCGCGAGCCCTAATTCCCTGATATTTTTAGATCCACTTTTCGTTAAAAAGATTGAAGCAGTGGCTATAGGGAGATTTGTTCTGGTTCATCTAATTTAAAAGAAAAATCTGCTATTGTAGGGCTTCTTAAAATTTTCCTGCAAACTCTGCCCATTTTTTCTCTCATCGACATCATTGTCAGACGACTCAATTTGTGGAGAATCTCGAGGTAAGTCACTTGCCGTTGGGTTTTAACTCATTCGGCAAGCTTCATTACAGCGGTGAAAGCCTGGTTTCTGTAGAAACTTGGCATGGTCCAAGCTTTGAATTTTTTATCCTTTCTGGCCATTATCTGAAGGAGGGCTACTGCCTAAAGAGCCTTGCTGTACATTCTGGTGATCCTTTGTAGGCTTTTCAAATTTTATTTACTGGTTTACTCATGGCGACATTAGTTTCAGGCATTCTTTTGAAGTTTCTGCAGAACATGAATGTGAACTTCAAAAGCATCCGCATAAGGGGTTGGGTTATGTATAATATAGCCAGTCACAAATAATCCATATCCGCAGAAGGGCTTGGGTTGTCTCTACATACGATTTTAAACCCATGTAGACCAAGTGTTGGCTGTGTAGGTGAGTATGGATAGAAAAGTGACCACTATGAGCATTAAAATATGGCTCTGTCATGGGGGAATAGAGCGTTTTTTCATGTGTTTGTGTGTGGTATTTTCCGCCATTTGAAACCTCTCAACTCATAGTTGTATGACTAGCCTGTGTGTGGTGAAGTCTTTAAACTTCTTGTCTGTCTCTACTGAATCAAATATGACATGATTGTATTTCCAAATAAATAGGGTGAGGCAGGGTTTATGAATGAATGTATTGGCAGAGGCAAGATTCTAGAAATCTTGAAGAACTGGTATGAGAAGTGTATTGAGGTTATTGTTGTTTTTGATGCTGAACGCATTTTGGGACTTGGAGATCTTGGTTGCCAGGTAAATTAAGAACTATAATATGTTACATCATATTTTTGTGTTCAGAACAAACTGAAATTTTCTATATGATTTAACATTTTTATGGGTATGGTGCAAATTGTGATCTATTACTTTGTACGGTTTATCTATCAATGAGTAGACCTAATGGATGTCTTTATTTTCTTACTCTGGCTTTCTTCTTTTTGGTCACAAAAATTAGAAAAAAGTTAAGAGTCAAATGTTCATAGGAAAATATTCAATGTTTGCATTAAATTTTTGTTGTTTCAGACTTTACTATCTTCTTTTTATTTGTATTTTTCACATTTCTATAGTAGTATATTCATTCTATGTCTATCCTGTATCTCACAATCCTTATTCTTTTGGTCTATTGTTAGGGTATGGGCATACCTGTTGGCAAATTAGCTTTGTACACTGTACTAGGTGGTATTCATCCTTAAGCGGTATGTTGAAGCATATATAGTATTTGGTTATATTTTCATATCATATCAGTAGGTTGATTTTTAGAATCTAGAAACAGCAAGGTCCTATGTGGCTGCTCAGTTAATTCTATTTAGCAGCCATTTCTCAGTCATCAAGATTCAAAACAGAACATCAAAAAAATATTTCATTTCATTTTTCTATTTCATCAAAAAGAAAATTAATTTCTTGCATATTTCCTAGATCAAAAATATGTGAAATTTGGTTCGGGGACTACACACTTAAAATTGAGGCGCTGAGGCCAAAATCATGGTTAAATAAACAATTAACTATAGAAACTTGAAACGTAGTGTCTGCAAATTGTCACTGCCAGAATGATATAAATTTCCAACCCCATACATCTTAAGTGATTAACTTCTTTGTATGCTCTTCCTACCATTTGACTTGTAGTGGCTCCATATTTCGTTCTTGGATACTCAAAACTAGGCTAGAAAGCAGTTCTTATATGGAATTTCTTCCGTTTCCTTCCTGTCATCAGTTTTTTTGTAAGTTTCCTTCTTAAAAATGTCAAATCTTGAAGGATGATGAAGGTCTTGGAAATCATTCCCATCATCGTTCTTTACTTCAATTTCTTCACTGATTTGAATTTCATGTTTTCTTCACAATTTTCTCTTCTTCCTCTGTTTTTCAGCTTGATGCTCCTCTTTCTGCTTTTCATTCAGATCTAACTCCACCTCTTCATTCTCAACGTGTGGTAGGCTATTTTCCAGATCTTCCCTCACTTGCTCTACATTTAATTATGGAGGGACACATTCATACTCAACAACTCCATCTGAATGAACATTCTCAACCTATATCCCTTATGGTGCTGCTTCATCTGGGCATACAACCTATGGTCCTTCCTCATCTTCATTAAGATTTTTAGGGCTCTACATTTATGTGTTGAGATTTGTGTCAATGACAATCAGGTTTGCATCTTGTTTCTCAAATTTTCTGGTGTATTGCATGTCTGTTCAGAAACCCTTCGGTCTATATTGGACTCTTCAATTCCTTGGCATGTTGGGCATCTTAACTAAAAATAGAAAAAGTAATTTATTCAATTTTGCCAAATTATTGCATATCTCATCACATTGATGATATTTAAATGATATCCATTGGAACTACCATTTATTTTGTCTTGGCATAATGATAAAAGTATTAATGAGGACAGACACTTGGTAATCAATTCAAATCCTTACGAGACCATATACTTAATCAAACTTGGGCATTCTCATCCCCATGATGATTGAATTTTAAAACGAGACGATGTTATGGGTCTTACAAAATGAATCTTGTAAAACTCCTTCACTGTTATAACTATTAAGTGCTCATGGGAAGGATTTGAAGTTCGACACATAAATAATGACCAAAGATGTTCAATAAAGGCAACATAGGCTGCCTTCTCCCTGCTTTATCTTGAGTACTGGAATTACAATACAAAGCTGTTGAGTCCCAACTTATAATTGTGTTTCTACATAGATGCCTGATTTCATGTGATTTTGTCCATTCACCTTTGGTAAAATTAGCCACCAGATTGCTGAATGAAACAATAATGAAATGGTGTAAATTGCAAACAAAATCGGTTGCCAATATGGCCGTACAAGGCCTATTTTCCTTTTTTTTCAAAAGTTATTGCTACCTGCATAAAAATTAAACAACAATTTTCCCTTCTCACATAGTTAAAAATAAATAAATAAAACAATTCTTAATTTAGAAAATTTTAAAAGTATATTTTCATTTAGATTTTTTTAAAATATATAAGTTGCTTTAGATAAAATATCATGAAACAAAGGAGGTAAGGTTATTACTTATTAGAATGGGAAACACATAGTTTTTTTTAATTCTAAGATTTGATTTTTCAAGCCCAATGTGGAAATCACCATTCTTGCCATCCAATGGATGCTCAAAGATGAATTTTTGTTTATTGATTACACATACAAAGTAAACTTTGATATTGTGTTGATGCTTGTTAGGATTCTACTGGACTTGTGTGTAGAGTAGGAGGTACGTATCATGGTAGAGACTAGAGACTTTGATAAAAAAAAAATCCCTGGGTGGGCTTGACTCCATCTTGACAATGCATTGTTGGGGGAAAGGCTTAATGTTTCCTAATGCTCCCTAGGGCTAGTGGAAGGAGTCACTAATATGGGGTTGTGGATCCCCTTCATCAACACCAGGGAAGAGTGGAATGAATCAAATCAAAAGAGAAAGGTTGGAAAAGCATCGATGTTTCTAAAAGAAGTTGTTGGTTTAGTGGCCCTGGGTGATGTGGACTAGAGCTTTGTTTAACACTTAATTTCTATGTAGAATTTTTAGTTATGCCTCTTTGCTTATTATAGATATGAGCCCTTTTGTCCTTTCTGGTTCATGCATAGGTATAGAAGTTATTCTCCCCAATAAGAGGTTTTTATTTGTAATAAAAATCAAACCTGATCTTGGGCTTCAAACATGTACTTATTGCTTTTTGATATCACTAATATGGGAAAAAATTATAAGATTTGATTTAAATGTTTTTTAAGTCAGCGAATCATGGTCTAGGGGATCTTACCCATTTACTAAAATTAGCAAAACATAAAATACAATCATCAGAAGTTTGTCAATGGTTTGGTGTTCTTTTAATTAACTACATTATAAGTTCAATAGTATCAAAATCAAGAATGCCAAGAACAGGTTTCAGTTCCATGGTTCTTCAGACTGGATGTCAAGGACCAATGTTAGAATTTGTAGGTTATTGATAATGGGAGTTACCTATACAAACCCTTCACATGTTGGACTGACTTGTGTATGCAGATTTATTACCATAATCTGAAAGCAACATCCCATTAATTGAAGTTTTGCACTGAGAATCTGTTCCTTATAGACATATGTTAGTCAGATAAATAATAAAATTTTCCCAGTTAATCAGATCTTCTGGAAAATAGTTCCTCAAGTTGTCTACTTCCAATCTTTTTATGGTTATCTATATAAGTTGAATTCACATACTATTTGAGCCTCAAACTCAAATCTTGACAGAGTTGCAATAAGTCCAGAATTTGCTTTCCAAATCTTTCTACAACTACGATAAGATTAGGTACAAGCTAGCTCTCCAATGTACCTGGATCTGTTAATTTCTCACTGAGGTTAATGGCAACTTGCATTTTGTACCTTCTCATACAATGAGGTTGATTTCATTGTTAAAGCAAGGTATCTCTATCATGATAGGGATTCCATCTTTTTGATATGTTTAATGGCCTCACCCTATTTATTTGGAAATACAATCGTGTCATATTCGATTCAGTAGAGACAAACAAGAAGTTTAAAGACTTCACCACACACAGGCTAGTCATGCAACTATGAGTCCCTCATAGGGTAAAACCCTAGTTCTATGGTTTTAGAGCCATCAATAAAAGTTGTATTTACATTGCAAGAGATTCGCCAACAATAATGCATGAGTTTGTTTCCCCTTAATTGTGTTTATGAATGTGTTATCATACCATGATAACAATTAGCTTCTAAGGTAGCAATCTTTCTAATGTTCTGTATAGTTTTGTCTTATTTGTTTTCGTTAGTGGTGGTTATTTTTTGAAGGTTCTTCAAACTACATTGGGTCAATTACTTTTGCATTGTTGTAGTATTTGATAGGAAACTGACTTGGCTGTATTATATCTACATATTTTCTTTGTTCATTTTGTCTTCAACCATGAGTTGTATCCATTTTTAGTCAAGAAAAGGTGTATGCACAAGCAACCATAATTTTCTAATGTCAGTCACAAGATTTATGATTATTCTATGAAGAAACCAAATCTCTAAATTTTATTTTTCTCATATGATCATATCTTGTTTAATCAAGTTTCATGCAAGACAACAAGGATGTGTCAATCATTGTGGTTATGATTATTTAGCATGTGATAATCTACTTTGTAGCACATTCTGCATGTTTTTTGGTCTCTTGCTTAGTTTTGTTCATTGCGATTTGTGATTATTTAGGCCCGAAGCACTCAAACTCAGTTGTACTTTTCCAACATTCATTATTATTGTAATTTTGGACAATATAATTGTCTAATACCAACTTCATATATCAAATATTTATTGTCTCAGGATCTGAGCTATCTTTGAATTCTTTAACCTGAAAATGTATTTCCAAACATTTGATTCAATCTTAATGTTTAAGATTGCTTATCAAGTGAGATTATTATTGCTATGGTTAACCAAATTATAATAAAAATGAAATGGTGTATATTTTTAAAATATAAACTACTTGGGAATTGTTTTTTTTTCTTATTTTGGAGAGACAAAAATAGGCTGTGTATAGTTTTAGAATCAATACAAATCTGAATGTATTTCCAAACATTCGATGTGATCTCAATTAGTAATATGCAGTTTTCATAGTTCATGATAATAAAAATCATACACAAATACAATCTAGAAATCTCGAGATTGTGATGAAAATATTACATATTTCTTGGAATGCTTCACCAATCAAGAAGGGGTGTATTTCTCCTCCAAAATTTTTACTTGTGCGTGTTATAATTTTACTCTTGTATCACATTTCTTTTTAAATGCATACTTGCAATCTTATCGTTAATATTATTCTTTGTATATTACACATTTGGATCTTGTATGCATGTATTATAGTTCCCAATGAATGGCTTAATGCTAGAAGATTATTATATCATAAAAGTAGTGCTTAGGCAACATTGTTGGAAACAGTATGAAATCTTCATAATTGCTCCCAAATGTGATTGTAAAATTGTTAAACATTATTAAGTTATAATTGCTAGGCTACCTCCTTGTCATGCATTCAAAAATATTGGTCACCTCATTGCAATGGCAAGAATTGAACTCGAGTCATATCGATAGAAATGCTCTTTGCCATCATTACATTGCAATTCTAAAAAAAATCTCTTTATATAAACTTCAAAATAAGGGGAAATAGACAAGAGGTAGCAAGAAAAAACATAAATGGTAAATAGATATTTTAAGGTCTAAACAACCTAGGATATGAAAACCTTTTGTGCGGACAAGATTGATCTATTTGACATCGATACATATAGTGGGGGATAAAACATGGTGCATTCTAGGTAACTATGTTCAACATTTCAGTTTTAAATCCTAGTGGTACTTTGAAGAAAATATGTGAACATTGAAAGAAAAGTTGTATGACACCTTTGAAGGGCTTTGAATCCCTTTTGAAGATATTTGTTTTATTGTTGTTTTATAAGAAATATTGTTGATTCAAGGACATTTATATAGACCTCAAATTATAGAGAAGATCAATTTAGAAAATCCAAGATATGTGTTGTAAATCAAAATTTGTTTGGATTTAGCTATAGGGATTTTCCTTGTTCTTGCCTTGAAATGTTGCATCTGAAGGTAATGCTTCATGAGAATTGCAGAAAAAAATCTAGAAAGGATTATAAACATATTATTTTCATGGAAATAGAAAGTGGTAAACACTAGGTGCTAGAGCTTAGCTAAAACAATCATCTCTATAGGCATTACCTACTCACATGATGTTACTATTAGAATCATAGCTTTGTTGCAAAGGCAATATCTACTATTTTTAGACATGGAAAGAAACGAAAAACAAAAACAAGATTAGTTTAGTGGAGTGGGAAAAGTTTTATTGCTTAAATCACATTGGGGATTAGGTTTAGGCTATGTGAAGATATTAACAGAGGATTGCCATCAAGATTCCTATGGAAAACTCATGAGGTAAAAAGGTGGCAGAATCCTGTAAGTATAATGTCTAGATTCTCCATGTAGCCTCTGACACTTCACTCAAAAATCTTGATCGAGGGGCTTGACCATACTTGCTTTCTCATGAATAAGCAAGATTAGATGGATAAATTTTGCATATAATTTTATATAGAGGATAAAATAGTTATGTACTGCTGGTTTGGTCTCTTGTTACAGGAGATCCACATATGGTTATTGATTTTTCAACATAAACAAAGTAAACTTGTCAAATTATCAAATAAATTAACAATCAATTTTTTTTCTCAAACGCATTGCATACAAGCATAGAGAATCATTGACTACAAAATCCTCAAAATAATTATCTATCGGCGTAACCCTTGCACCCCTCCTGGTGCAAGTGCTAGTTATACTTGCACCAGCATGCACGACATGCACCGAGTATCTTCTTGTCCTCACCTCGCTCTCAAGAACCTTGTCATTTTCACCCGTTTCTTCTTTTGAGTAACTGTGATGATAAATCGTAGCATTCTGCGCAGAGGTCAAACGGACATGAGTTGCATATGAAATAGAATGATGACTCAATAGGTTTCCCACACATGTCGCAAATTATGCCGGATTGAGGCATAGGATTTTTGACAAATGGCAGCAAAGAATGGTGGAGATGGTGGTCCTGGGGAAACAAACCATCTTCGAATCTCTCCTTTAACAACTCCTCGACCTCTCCACAGCTGATTCCTTCCATAAGCATATCCATACGGCACTCTTGGCCCTTATTCAACTGCTGCACTAGTTTCTCTCTGTTACTTTCACTCATCACCTCTCCAGTTTCGTCCACCATTGTCATCCACACCCCTCTCATTGATCTATTGTTAAGTGATACAATGCCCA
>VDFB02009789.1:68907-81079 GCA_007258455.2 Sequoia sempervirens | reverse complement strand
TATTTCCTCTTCATTTCACTGATGAGAACAAAGCAATAAGGTCCAGTGAAATGAATGGAAGCAAAATTTGACACCAAAGACATGAGCACCATAGTTTTAGTTTGTTTATTTTGCTTAGGATCTAACCGAGGTATCCTTAATATTAGGGGGTATCCTACCAGGTTTACTTTAGGTTTTAAGAACATAAAATCTATAGTGTATTCCAATGAGTCTAGTGTGATTACTAAATCTCTAAAATTCCCTCTAGTTTAATAGTTGACCCATCTACTAGTTTCAAAATAATAGGCATAGGTCAAATTTCCATTAACTAAAGTTGTTTCATAGTTTCTTTTTGTCATAAAATTTATGGTTGCATCATGTGTCATTCATTGATTAATTCTATGGAGTGCACCATGTGTTTTATACACATATTAGGTAGTCTCATTGTTCCTCTCAATTAGCATAAATTTACACCTATCTTATGGGATTCTACTATAATTATTTGTACACAGTGTTCATGATGTTAATATTCCATGGAAAATTGTTAATGAGGATATAAAATAATATGATTAAATAAAGATCAATTCTTTGGTTGGGATTCTACTACAACACAAGGAACTAAGAAAAAACACTATGGTTATCTATGTTTACAATACCCTAAAACATGGCCTTCAATCTCAATGTGAAATATCTATTTATCAATGACTTGTATGAATAGTAAGCATGGTTCACCATAAATTCATCATATGAGGATAGAAAATGTGCTACTATTTTATGTTACTAAAGACTCTCCATGCATCTTGTACCATAGAAAAATGGATCTTTGAACATTTTCATGGTCATTTAGGTATTTCCTTTGATGGTTTGGCTTATTTTGCTTTGATTTAATGTTGTAATGTAACTTAAACATTCACATTAGGTCCTAAATATTTAAATTATGATGTCTTGTGAAGGTGTTGTGAAGTGTTGTAACACATTTCTACACTTTTCTAGACTCTTCTTATTATAATTAATCTAAATATCACCTTTTTATCCCTTGTCAAGTCCTATTTTAAAGTGTTGTAAAGTCTTTAACAAGTTTTCATGCTTTTCTAGGCTTTGTCATCACTAATTACACCTTTCTTATGCTTTATTTGGCCCCATTTATGTACTTACAAGCCTTAATTAAGTATGTTTTTAATTTCAAACCTTAAAAATTGTGAGGCCCACCTCTATGTTATATCGAGTGTGTAGACTATTTTAAGTTTAATTATTGACTATGCCCGATGATACCATTAATGATAGGAGATTTAGACATTCGTGTTCTTGTGATGATTGATTATGACTATGCTACATCTAGAACTTGGAGTATTTTGAGTTTGGTTATTATCTATGCCTATTGATAAGAATGATGACGAGATATTTAAATGTTTAAGTTCATATGATGATTGATCAAATTTTATGCTAGTTATTGAGTTTGTTTATTTTGAATCTAGAAAATTAATGATGAATGAATGAAACCAATGGTGGGAACCGATCATGCTCCAATTGGATGAGTATGAAAGTTATGGTTAATGAAAAGGGGATAAGATAGGTGGCTAATGATTTTTCAATTATGTTATTGGATCTTTATGCTATGTGAATTATGAATCTTGTGTAAATGCAATGGTTTGATTTTTATATGAATATGATTTACTTGGATGTATTAATGTGTGCATTGAGTGTGCAGGTACGCTTTCCATGGCCAATGGAAATTGGAGGTGACTCTTGGGAACCCTATGTAAATTAACCAGTGAAACCGGGCTAAAGTCCATATGAAGGGACTATAGTTCCATCATGTAATTATTGATGTTATTTGTGAATGTTTTTAATTTGGTTTTTATTGCCACATCAGTCCATCCAAGAGGTGAGTTGTCTATCCAAGTGGACAAACTCGGATTTGAACTTTTAGGCACTTTTTGGGGATTGAAAAGTGATATTTTTTAAGTGTTTTTATGGGTTTAAGGTCCCTAGGGCAGGTACCTATGGGTTAGGTACCTTTTTAGCTCAAAATCATGGGTCAGTCTCAAGATAGGGCACTCTTTTTGAGGCCTTAAAGATGTTTGACGAAAATAAGGTTTGGGAAGTGGGATGGGGACTAGTCCCTTTCCAATCCCACTTCTCCATGTTGTCTTGGAAGTCTCCCTAATCCTCACACATGTGTGAGAACACATGGGTGAGTGTGCCTGAGAGAGTGAATGGGAGGTTGACAAATGTCAACTCCCTATTCAAAGGAGTTCATACTTGAGTTCCTATAAAGCAAACTCAAAACAAGGGTTAGGGGATTCTTTTGCATTCTTGATTTTGGTTGAATTTTGGGGGAGTGAGGAGTTTGAAGAAAAAGCTTGGAAGAAGAGGAGTTGTGTGGATCCTCAACCCATCCTTCCTTGAGCTTGGTTTTAAGGTAGATTCACCACTTTTGTTTCTTCTTCTTCATGTTTGTATTTGAAAGATTATATGTGTAGGTGAAAAGATGTGCTTGAAACTTTATCTATTGTGTTTGCTTTGTATGTTTATTTCAAATTTCTCTTGGAGCATATCTTCTTGTGTTTTTGATGTATTATGTGTTATGGGAAAAAGGGTTGTGTAGGGATAGGCTCACCCAAGTTGGGAAGAGCATCCCTTGTTGGGGATGGTATGGAGTAGGAACCTCCATGGGGAAGTTTAATTCCTCCTTAAGAGGAGAGGCTCAAAAAGGGTATGAGTACCCATGTGAAATTGTGAAATGGTAGAAATGGTTTTGGTGATATGGGTTTTGGAGAAAGAGAAGAGATTAAAGAAGGGTTGCATGTGAAATTATGGGAGTATGATATGAATTATTCTTGTTGTTATTACTATGAGTCCCCATATGGAGTGCGTAGTCCACTCTCTATCCCCCACATTGGATTCTTGATGGAATCCTAAAGTTATGTGAAAAATCCCTTGGGTGGGTGTGAAAATAATTTTGTGGGTATCATGTGTGTGTAAATAATGTTTTGTTTGGTTTTGTTTGTACCCAGTTCCCTTGGTTGCCTCCTAGCTCGGGGGTGGTTGGGTTTTCCAACCAAAGGTTGGGAGGTGAGCACCACCTTGGCTATGGAGAAAAAACATTGTGTTTCTTGTGTAGGTAGTAAGGAGACTGAAGAACATGCAAAGGTGAAGAGAAGAATATTCTTGCTCAATGTACTATTTGTATAAGAAAAATGCATCATGTGAAACCCCTCCTCGTTGTGTGTCTTGTATTATCACTACTTCAGATATTAAAAGGAATATGAGAGCATATATATGTATATGTATTATTTTTCTTTACGGTTGTAATCATGATAACAATAAATGTATTCACTTGTAGATGAGAATAATCCACTCTGTATTAGGTGTACATATATATTGCCTTATTTTAAAAAGGAAAGGAAATTATACATTTTAGAGAAAGTAAAATTCTGGACAAATCTTTATGCACCTCTTTCTGTATAAAGAAATATAGTATGATTCTTACAAGATTCATGGATCTTGTCTTATGATTTTCTAAGCTTCCTTTCTATAAAGTTTATTTCCTTTTTATTTGCAAATAAATACATTGTTTACCCTCTACTTGCAACATTTATAGGATGGAAATATATTTATGAGGTTCTGTATAAATGCAGATAAATAATCAGAGCTTAAACAAATTTTCCTTATGATTACGAGAAATGAAACTTAAAAACATAATATGTATAAAAATAAAATAGAATAAGCTTTTCTGCTAGTTACTGCAACCTGTTATTGAGAAATGAAGAAT
Source organism: Sequoia sempervirens (assembly GCA_007258455.2). Lineage (NCBI taxonomy): Eukaryota > Viridiplantae > Streptophyta > Pinopsida > Cupressales > Cupressaceae > Sequoia > Sequoia sempervirens. The sequence goes on along the minus strand of VDFB02009789.1, from coordinate 77,325 downwards.
ATAAAAGGGATTTGTAATATGCATTATGTATACAGGTAAATCAATGGAACACATTTGTCCTAAGAAGGTAAATAGACCTAGTCATTTCAGATTGGGTATACAACATAGATTAGGAGATGTAAAATACTTCTCTGATTTTAGTAGCTGCATATGTGACGACTCTGTTTTAGATCTTGTAGTTATTTACATTGAATAAAACTGGTAGGGAGACTGAAATTAGTTCCTAGGATACACCCAGAATCTTATGGGAGGAATGTGCATTGTTTTCCCAAGTTAACAAAGTGACTAACACTAAAACATACACATATATGTGCCTAGTTACAATTAGATAGTTATCTTTGTACAAGTTCATAAAGATAAACTAATAAAACAAAGACAAGAATATAATTATAAACGTAGAAATAGTTACAGGTATGGGACTTACTAAATTGAAAATTTATACAAACAATGTAGAGGTATGCTAATATGAATCTTACTCAGTCATTTACAGGCATAAAATGTCAAACTGAACACTGTACAGATCGTTAGGTAGAAGAGTTGAATATAAAAAGGAAGCAGTCGAGCAAAATCTATCAATGGAATAAATCTATCAGACATTTAGGGGAACCATTGAATTTCTCTTTCAGCCATCGTAGGAAGTAGCCGCCTCATCATTTCATTCTATCAGGTTCACTCGATTTCTTCTAGCATGAAGAGGCTTTGACATCACCTTCATAATCAATGAACATTGTCACTATGATCTTGGTGTCTAAAGGAGACTGCATATTGTTTAAACATTAGCGCTCAGTGATTTAATATGTCTATCCTGAGTATGCACAGGCTGAAGGAAAGGTAAGATTCCTTCGAATGCCATTTGTGAAAGGGTAAGTATTGATTTCCAATCGACCATCATAGACCCAACCTAAATCCTTATTTGGTGATAGGGGAGCCTGTGATCCTCAGCCTGTATTACAAAAAAAAAAAAAACAATAGGGCGACATGTATCTTTGTGCACAAGTTCAATGAGAAGGAGAAAATAGTAAAATAAATAAGGGAGTTGGAACAATACCTACTCGGATGTAAGAAACCATCTCTTTGCTTGTATTATAGCCGCAACCCCTGTCGTGGCCCTCAACATGGGTACCCTAAAAATTGCATAGGAACGGGCAATGTCTCAAAAGAATTGGTAACCAAATGACTCTTCTGAGCATCTAAGTAGGTGATATGTAGTGAGTAGAGAAAAGGATAAGTTAATGTATCTGTGCTAGCCTAGTCTTCGAAGGTGAAATAAATTGTTTCCTTGCATCCATGAGTGCATATGTCACATCAACGATTTGGTGCACCCAACCAAACTTATGATGCGAATTAGGTCACGTGTCTTGCCTACTAAGAATTTTACGTTGGTATCCCCAGCTCGGTAGGTGCTCTGTCAAAAGTCAGCTCTCAGACTTGTGGTTTTAAAAATAAAAATAAAAATAAAAAAATGTTTGGGCTCTGCAGCTCCCTAGGTGCAATTCCTGACAGGGTTTGAACATGGCAAAGTGATCGTATGATGTATCTTGTCATGGAAGTTGAACTTTAGTACCTTACTGATACTCTCAATGTCTGGTCGAGCTTCTCCAGCTATCACATCAAAAGATGTGATTGTTTTCTAGAATTATATTCTTGCTTGTATAAGTAAATATTAACACACAAAGACGAGGAGATGGTGGAATCCTTGCTTTGTAGAGTCTGGTTCTGCATGCCGCCCTGCAGATCGCCGCCTAACCCTCTATGGCGACAAATTAGATTTCATATTTGGCGTATTTTTCCCCCCACAACATTGACTAATCAAATCAAATATGGGACTGTTACGAGTTTTAGCATATGAGTAATCAATGATATGAATGTTAATATCGAATAGAATTGTCTTGTCATCTTTGTGAAAGCAATCACGAGAGTCACTCAGGAGTTGTAGATTAGACCGTGCATGCCCATGAATTAGTATTTGAAAACAAATCTAAATCTTTGATTTTGATTCAAGAACATGACTGGGTACAAAACTGTAATTAGTGCAGCTTTCTCAACCCCATCTGCAAGTTTAAGAATAAGGCAACGAGCTTAGAAATTAAAAAAATATATATATATCACCAAATGATTAGCGGAATTCATTGATATTACCAAGAAATCTTGGTTATGTCTTCACTCATATATTCTACTCTCATAAAATAAGGCTAATTTTTACACTTAAACAATATCTTTATCGGCATATACCATGATGCGTATTGGATTGGTTTTCTTTTAACTTCATCCTTCAAAGAAAACTATCTTCAATGTTGTGCACTAGCATTTCTCCCTTCCTTATACGCGTGGGATAATTCTCAGCCCATTATATACGCTGCCTTATATCCTTGTATCCTTTTACTTTACCTTACACAAAATTTTAAGCCTTCTAAAATCAACGCAATTTACATGATGGAAGAACGCTTAAGCTTCCATGTTTTAGGATTTTAATGTGAGGGAATTTTAAAAATATAATCATATTTACGTGGGAAAAAAAAAAAGAGAAGAGGGGAATTTATTCCCACCCCTCTAGGAAAGATTTTAATTATTTATATAAGAAAATAAGGACTTTTGAACACTTACTATTAAGGACTCTAATGTAAGGGAATATCTCACTTTTTGTATTCTCTCTTCCTTCCCTTTTGAAAAGTTAATAATATGTAAAGTAAATGAATTTAGAATGTAATTATTTGTGTAAATTATTTCATTTTTATATTATATATATACATATATATATATTTATTTGTTTTGATAATTATATTAGTAATAGTTTGATATTGAGAATAATAATAAATAAATTGGAGTTTAATAAATAATATGTAGGTTTTAAATATTTTAGTTGTTCTCATATTTAAATTTCATGAGGAAATGTTCTATGTGGTTTTTGACATTATCGTCAAATGACTTTAGAGGTAAGGATTACCAAAAATAGGGTATCATTAAATAATCCGTGTTTTTATCTGGAAATTACTTATACTCCTATATCTGACCACAATCTTTCTCATGATTGCTCGATGGTATGTGTGATACCACACACACAACTGCGCGACTAAACACCCAACCCCCTCGCCTTTAGGCAACATGTCATTGATGTCATTACATGGAAAATGTCATCTAATACATGTAGTACATCCTCATGTCGTGCATGGTTAGTGGATCGATAGCAAATTTACAAGCATGTGTAACAAAAAAAAAGTTAGTTGTGTTTTTTTTGCTCTAATGTAAAATATGGGCATCACATTTTGGTATCAGAGCCTAGGTTCTAACTCTGGGAACTCTGGGCATTGTTTGGGTCTCACAATAGTAAGGTTGGTGGTAAATCGATGAGGGTTGTATCTTGTAATTGTCATAGTGATCATCAGTAGAAATTTGACTCTTGAACATAGAACAACATTATGGGTAACTTTAAGTGAACCAAATAGGGAGATGCGATCCTCAGGAGTTCGATAACCAATATTGCAAGTGGAAACAATGTGTTATCATAGTGTGTTGACTTTAAACCATCAAACCACCCCTTGGTATATGCATAACCATGGCTTCACATACAAACTAAGGTATTTAGGAAATCTAGTAGTCAAATAGGAAAAATACCACCAATTCTTCTTCTTCCCCATGGGTGACTTGATTGAAGTCATCGAGAGACTATGTTATGGAAACTTATGCAATTGATGAAATTCTTATTATCATTTCATTATTTTGATTTAATTTAGTTAGTTATTTACTTATTTTCTATTCAACTGTTTGAAATGGTTAAAGTTATTTGACCTATTGGATTTCAAAATTGTCCTTTTTCCTCAGGGACTATTTCAATTTGAATTATGGTTTGAATTTTTAAATTGTTTCATGATGGCCATTGTTGAAAGTTTTATCATCATATTTAAAAAATTTCATTGATTGATTTTGATTGGAAATTCTATTCTTGCTTTATGGAAACCTCCTTGTTTTGAGGATTTTATCAACATTGTTGTTATTGGTTTTTGCATAAGCCATACGAGTAACTATGAATTTTCCACACTCTTGGGGAAAAAGTACATATTTGAATCAAATAAGGAAAAGTAGAGGGTTGATTTAGAAATGGTTCCATAGCTAGAGGTCACACTAAGGCCGTAATGGGCAAGGGGATTTTGAAACCCATTGAAGAAAATATAGAACATTTAAAGAAATTTGTGCGTCATGTCATAAGGTTCTCATGATATAAATATTATAAAACTTAGATGCTATGTGTAACATTACGCAAGACTAGGGTAGCTATTTTAATTGAAAGGAAGTACACACTAATAATGGAAGTTCATTGTGAAAGGATTTGGACTGGATCCTCTGTAGTAACCCCAAGATTCAATATCAAATAGGAGATCCCTATGTTTAATTAACAAATAAGGTCAATACAATATTTTCATCTTGTAGGGATACTTCTAACTACTTAATTGAACCCTAGGAAATAATGTTAAGGTGTTCTATCTCATTTATGTGAACTATGAAAGATGGTGTTCATGACCACGGGGTTTCTGATTTTATTTATGATCCCCTAAAAACACATATTTCTTACCTAATAAACCTACTCAAAACTAGTATTGTAGGTGGTGTACTCACTATATCAACATATTAGCAATAATCTTTTCATGAGATTCTAGATGATATCAATCTTCTTATATAGGATGTATTTATGTCATGTTTATTTGTAGGTATATAAAATACGCATGATGTTTAAAACCTTTAAATAGTGAATTTGTAAGTCTAGTGTGAAGTCTTAATCATTGTAGCCAAGATTTTACACCTAATTTAGAAATGTTATTTCTTGGTGTTAGAGATGTGGGAAGATATGTTAACAAGACGAACGTGGAAACGAGCCAAGAAGACAAAGATTGCAGATGCACCCATGATTAGAGTTAAGAAGAGGCCACAAATTGAAGAACCAGAAATTTCTGATACAGAAACACTAGCTATGGCTATAAAGCGAATAAAGCAAGAGAAGAATAAGAGGAAGTCATCTCATGGGAAAACACCCCCTAGGTCAACACCTACCTATACAAAGGAAGAAGACATAGTTTCCTTAGATAATGAGGCATAAATGAAATAATGTCACTTTAATACAAGTTGTGGCTAAACTGGGCATTTGGGACTAAACTAGTCCATAATATATGAACTCTTTATGATTTTTCATGAATACATGCTACTTTGTGTCATAATATTTTGCTATGTATGGAAATTTTATTACTTATATAACTATCACCTTGTGATAAATATGTGTGAGTGGTATTTGATTACATCTTATTCTTGTAATTATTACTAAGAGAACTTTGAGTAGACAAGGATTGTAACATACTAATAATGTATATGTAAATTAGGTATATCTCTTTCAATGAAATAAGCTATAATGGTACATGGTAAACAAATGAAAGACCCACCAAGCGAAACATAGAGATGACCATGATGAAATTACCTAAAATATAGATTTGGGATGAACAACCATTAGTATGATAAAAGTTGGAAAATTCCCATAATTGAATGGAGTGGGAGATTATGTTTTCATCTCCCTTATAATATTAGGCAGGAAGTTTTAGGAATAAAATGCTTAAAAATCTATTAAACATATGGGTAACATGCGAATATCCTCATGAAGGATTAAAATTAGTGGAATGATTATATGGATAATATCGAAGTGGGTTCTTCCAGTAATACTTTAAGCAATGTCATAGTGAATTTTTGATGAATGGAGTAATGATGGTTGTCAAACATTGCACCAATCCTCCTTATAATGTAATTCTCTTCTAATCTTGTAACGTAGGTAGTACATTCATATTATACATGCAATATTATGAATGAATGCTATCATCCATTAAATATAGTGGAAAATTGGTAGCTAATGTGAGTGAAATGTCTGAATCTCAATGTAGTAGTTTATGGTGTTTATGGATTGAATAGAAAATTTTCTTTTCTATAGTAATGGTTAGGAGAACACATTGATTTGGCAGGGCATCAAGAGGAAAACAATCTCCTTCATCCTATCTTAACCCTCATACTTTAGTGGATGCTCATCAAGGACCCCCATCAAAACAAAACTCTCAAATTCTTCATGTGATACAAGAGATGACCAAAGTTCTTCGGAAGAGGTTACCTCAAAAAGTCAAAGCTCGTTTTGAAGCAAATAACCTCAACCTATTGTAGGAGAAAATGGAGGAGAAAATTAGGGAGGTATCAAGGACTCACATTTGGCTCTTGGAAATGATAACCATAAGAGGAATATGGATGACCCCTATAATTTAGGACAACATGAACTCATAGGTACTTATTTCGACGAACGATACATGGAATCATTGCAACAGGTGAATCATCTACAAAATGAAAGGTTTTAGCAGAGCAAGCCATTAGAAATCTGAACACAAGGATAAGAAACCTTACTCCTATGGTTTATCCTAAGAGATTTCAAATACAATAATTTATAGCAAAAGGGATTCGAAGGAAACTTCATAGGAATCACCAAGAGTTCTAGAGACTCCATCCAAGGTCACAAGGGCTATCAAAATAACAACAAAGGCAAGGTTGGAAAGGAAAAATGTCAGCAAGTCCCACCTAGGGGTCACTTAAAAGTAGACTGAGCAACAAGTACCCAAATAGATCACAAGCACCATAAGGAAGGTATGGGTCTAGTAGGAACACAAGTTTCTAAGGGATCCCTTGATGTGCATAAACCCAAGTCATCTTAAGTTAATATGGTGTAGTCAATTTAAGTTAAATGTAAAGGTTCTTGTTTCCTATGTGGTAAAGAGGAGCACAAAGCTATAGAATGTCCATGTAGGTAATCTTAAGGATGAAGTGTATCAAAAACAAAAAAATAATTGGTGAGGGTGATAGTCTTTTTCCACCACTTTGAAACTTCTAGGAGGAAGTTCATTACTAGAGGGGGAGGATGTGAGGCCCACCTCTATGTTATATCGAGTGTGTAGACTATTTTAAGTTTAATTATTGACTATGCCCGATGATACCATTAATGATAGGAGATTTAGACATTCGTGTTCTTGTGATGATTGATTATGACTATGCTACATCTAGAACTTGGAGTATTTTGAGTTTGGTTATTATCTATGCCTATTGATAAGAATGATGACGAGATATTTAAATGTTTAAGTTCATATGATGATTGATCAAATTTTATGCTAGTTATTGAGTTTGTTTATTTTGAATCTAGAAAATTAATGATGAATGAATGAAACCAATGGTGGGAACCGATCATGCTCCAATTGGATGAGTATGAAAGTTATGGTTAATGAAAAGGGGATAAGATAGGTGGCTAATGATTTTTCAATTATGTTATTGGATCTTTATGCTATGTGAATTATGAATCTTGTGTAAATGCAATGGTTTGATTTTTATATGAATATGATTTACTTGGATGTATTAATGTGTGCATTGAGTGTGCAGGTACGCTTTCCATGGCCAATGGAAATTGGAGGTGACTCTTGGGAACCCTATGTAAATTAACCAGTGAAACCGGGCTAAAGTCCATATGAAGGGACTATAGTTCCATCATGTAATTATTGATGTTATTTGTGAATTTTTTAATTTGGTTTTTATTTCCATGTCAGTCCATCTAGGAGGTGAGTTGTCCATCCAAGTGGACAAACTCGGATTTGAACTTTTAGGCACTTTTTGGGGATTGAAAAGTGATATTTTTTTAAGTGTTTTTATGGGTTTAAGGTCCCTAGGGCAAGTACCTATGGGTTAGGTACCTTTTTAGCTCAAAATCATGGGTCAATCTCAAGATTGGGCACTTTTTTTTAGGTTTGACGAAAATAAGGTTTGGAAAGTGGGATGGGGACTAGTCCCTTTCCAATCCCACTTCTCCATGTTGTCTTGGAGGTCTCCCTAATCCTCACACATGTGTGAGAACACATGGGTGAGTGTGCCTGAGAGAGTGAATGGGAGGTTGACAAATGTCAACTCCTTATTCAAAGGATTTCATACTTGAGTTCCTATAAAAAAAAATCAAAACAAGGGTTAGGGGATTCTTTTGCATTCTGGATTTTGGTTGAATTTTGGGGGAGTGAGGAGTTTGAAGAAAAATCTTGGAAGAAGAGGAGTTGTGTGGATCCTCAACCCATCCTTCCTTGAGCTTGGTTTTAAGGTAGATTCACCACTTTTTTTTCTTCTTCTTCATGTTTGTATTTGAAAGATTATATGTGTAGGTGAAAAGATGTGCTTGAAACTTTATCTATTGTGTTTTCTTTGTATGTTTATTTCAAATTTCTCTTGGAGCATATCTTCTTGTGTTATGGGAAAAAGGGTTGTGTAGGGATAGGCTCACCCAAGTTGGGAAGAGCATCCCTTGTTGGGGATGGTATGGAGTAGGAACCTCCATGGGGAAGTTTAATTCCTCCTTAAGAGGAGAGGCTCAAAAAG
>VDFB02009789.1:0-66329 GCA_007258455.2 Sequoia sempervirens | reverse complement strand
AACTTTGTTATAAGATTAAGAAAAGGCTCTAGAAAGTACAAAGGTTACAAGTTACCTTTTAAATGTTGTAATTTTGGTAAGATAGGAAATTTTGTTGTTAAATTCCCTCATAGAGAAAATGATAACTTCGAGCAAGTAGAGGATAGTCAAGAGAAGAACCCCTAGTTTACAAACAAGAAACCCTACAAGTTTCCCAAAGAAGAAGAAATTCTTTAAAAATGTGAAAAATACTTTCATACAAGAAGAAAGTGATCCATTAAATGTTAGTGATAGCTTAGATTATGACCATGATTGTGTCTTTATGGTTGAGGGAGATGAATCCCTATTCATGGCATTAGGATCAACTTATGAGGATCAAGAAAAAGAAGAAATTGAAAATTTTGATAATGAAGAAGAAGGAGAAGTGGATCTAGAGGGTGAACTCATCTATGCTCTAGATGAGATTGAAAGGATAAAAAAGGAGAACTCAAAGTAGAAGAAGCATGCACAAAAAGAAACTGAAATTTTGTCCAAATGGCTTAAAGAATTTGATCAGATGATAGCTAGCCTAAAGACACAAGTTGAAGAATCTTAAAGAATAGAAGATATAGTCAAATCTAAATGATAATCTAAATTTTACGAATGTATTAAGTTGGAAGCAAAAATAGTGGCTTTGAGAAAATAATTGAAAAAGGCTATAGAAAAAATAGAAAAAGGTTTGAAGCTGAAAGGAGCTCATATATTCTTCAAAAGCTGATTAAATCACAAAAGACTTCAAAAGAAAAGTTTGGATAGGTTTTGAGAAAAGAAAGAACCCTACTACTAGTGCATCTACAAGTTTATATGATAGATTCAAAGCAAAAGAAAATTCTAGAAAAAAGAATGAGAAAACAAAGAAGGATGCCTCTAGAGAAGTTACTAACATGAAAAAAATTGATGGAGAAAATAAGCTTTCTACAAATAAGGAGATTAATAAATCAATCCCTAAAGACTTGAAGAAGAAGCATAACATAAAGGGAGTTTATGTAGATGGATTTACAAGGATGAGATATTTCAAGAAGAAAAATACAAGAAGACCTGGACTCATCCTACACAAATAAATGCTATGACTAGGTATTCCTCATACTTTTATGGTTATTACTATACTTGTAATAAGTTTGATCATAGGGCTAGTGAATGTTGTGTTGTGCCCAAAAGGAGAACAAACTTTGTTAGTAAAAAATCATTTTCTCCTTTGTTAGATACAAATGTAATATGCTATAATTGCAATAATTTTGGTCACATAGCCAAACAATGTAGAACAAATTTTGTAAGACCAAAAGTACAAGATAAGAAGAAAAAAATGCCCCCCATAGTGAACAAAGTTTCACAAGTCTCTACTAAAGAGAAAGATGAATCAGAAAAGAAACCCAAGAAAGAGTGGAAAGAGAAAGGTCAGAAGGTTGCACAATCTATGATTGCTCAAATTGTACTACATGTAAAGAATTAGAATTTATGGGTAATAGATAGTGGTTGCTCTAAGCACATGACTAGTGATAAGAACAAGTTCATCAAACTAGGTAAATGCAAAGAAGGATATGTTAGTTTGGGAGACAACACAATTAAAATCTATGGTAAATGAACCCTAAGCATAAATAGAAAATTTCCTACACATGATGTCCTTTATGTTGAAGGATTAAAGCATAATCTGTTAAGTGTCAACCAAATGTGTGACAATGGATACAAAGTAACATTTAATGTAGAAGGTTGTGAGATAAGAAAATCAAGGAGATTAATAGCAAAAGGAAAAATAACTGAAAGCAATATTTAAAATCTTTGTGAGGTGAATGGTCAAAGTTGCATGATAAGCAAGATTGATGAGAGTTGGTTATGGCATAGGAGAATGGGCCATGTAAATTTTGATAATCTTGTAAAAGTGAGTTTAAAATGACTTGCGAGACACATGCCTAAGATAACCAAACCTACAAAATCCACGTACAAGAAATGTCAACAAGGAAAACAAACAAGGGTCCAATTTCAGAAAAAAGAGTATTCTACTACAAATACTTTGGAGTTAGTGCATACTCATCTTTGTGTCCCCACAAGGACAAAAGGATTGAAAGGAGAAAGGTACTTCATGTTACTAGTTGATGATTATTCAAGAATGACATGGGTAACCTTCTTGAAGGATAAGTCTCAAGCATTTGAAAGATTTAAAATCTTTAGAGCCATGGTTGAGAAAGAGATTTACAAAAGGATCAAATGGGAAATAAAGAAAAAAAAGTAGCCAAGATCAGCGGCAACCACTATAAGATCAAAGCTAAAAATCCCAAATCTAAAGCAAGCAAGAACAATCAAGAAAAGAAATCAAATAAACATCAATCAGATAGAAAATTTCCCATGTTGAACTTAATAACCTTCCTTGCCTCTCCTCAAATATACTTTTGTAAACTTTCCTTAAACTTTGAAGTATTTGAACACCTAGAAGTGACAGTGATAAAGTAGCACAAATGTTGGAGAATGTGGTTGTAAACCCAAAATAGAAGAAAATACCTTCATTTATAGAAAAGATATTTGAATGGATGGACAAGATCAATCTTCTAGAAAGATGCCAAGATCAATGGTGGAGGATTCATGCACCACAAAGTAGTGGGCTAGGGATGGCTATGAATGAACGGTCAAGATTCAAAAGAAGACCAGAGGGAATCAACTAACCAGATTCGAAAGGAGAAAGTGGAGGGAAGGTAGTGGAGGAATTAAATAAATTATTTAATTCATGGAAGGAATCTTTGACCATATTTTTAATTTGGTAAAAGATAAGAATAAATAATCATTTTAGATTATTTATTTATGGAGAAAGGGAAAATAATATTTAATTTAAAAGTTATTATGCAACTATTTAAATTAAATATAGAGGCAAATGAAGAAACAGGAATTAAATAATTAAGTCAAATTAATTATTTAATAGAGGAAAAGTGGTAAGAGGGAGTTAAATAATTTTAATTATAATTATTTAACTATAGACAAATAATGAAGAAAAATAATTAAATAAATGATAATTTATTTAATTATAGAAGGAAAGAGTGTTAGGACACAATTAAATAAATATTAATTTATTTAATTGATCAAAGGAGAATAAAGATCAAGAAATGAATTAATTAAATAATTAAAATTATTTAATAAATAGAGAAACGTGAACAAAGAAAATAATTAAATAATTATGAAAAAAGACCAAGAATGAGGGAAAAATGACACTGTGGACGACATTTTTCAAATGTCTACATTTTCCCCTCTTTGACATAATGTGATTTTGAGTGTTGTGTCAAAGAATAAAATTTAGACCATGCCCTGACGTTCCTTGGAGAAGGCGAGATAGACCCATGCCCCCTCAGAATTTTTTTGGAATTTTTTTTTTTGAAAAATTGTGAATTTTTTTTTGAAAAGCTAATTTAATGACATTAAGAGCAAAATAAATTAATTTGGGACCATTAAGACATCAAAAAATGTTTTAAAGTTCAATAGTTGACACTGCCAATTATGAAGGTTTACAAAATCCCACTTTTAGAAAGGTATAAATGGGCCCAAGGTTGCCAAAAATAGTTAGTTGTGCATTTTGAGTTGAGTGAATAGAGAGAGAGTGCAAACCCTAGTTAAAAGATCTTGCCAAAAACATGTCGATTTCACACATAGTGCATCATGGGTACAAGGTTTGGACCTTCAAATGACTAGAGGGCTCGGGGAATGTAGTAAGTGCTCTATCCTCAGTTTGTGAATATTTCAATTTTGGCTAGATTTAGGGCTCCAAAAGGGGGAAAACAGATGCAGTCAACCTAGTTGACCACATTTGTTATTGTATGAGCTGCAAGTGACTGCAGTTCACCATAATTGCTTGGGTTCAATGCAACTGATCACGATTAGGCACAACTGTCATCTTCACGTTGCATTTGAAAAATGTGACACAAGTGCTAGTGTAAGTGACACATATGAGGTTTTGGCCCGCATGTGGAGTTTTGTGATGCAATTATGGTGGGAAACGCCGCATTTGATTGAATGCACACATTTGCTAGGGATTACAACACATTTAAATTTTGGACTACATATGATGGATAGTTCGATGCAATTGACTATCAAAGGTTTTTCCCCAATTTTTTATGAAATTTTATCTGATGCTAAATTCAAATAGGTTAGAAAAATCTTTAGGATTGATGCAATGTGCTTTCGTTTGATCACAGGTGCCCTTAGACCTGATTCTGACTTGAGGGATTCATCCCTTGAGTTTTAAACTTTAGAGACAACTGGACAATGATTAGAGGTTCGAGCAACTATTTTCCCTAGGAATTTACCATGTCACATTCATGCCTGTGATTTGGGTGAATAGAGGATTGTTGACTATGTTGGTCGAGCGGTGGAATTCGAAGATGAGCTCATTTCATTTTCCAACAAGGGAGGCTACAATGACCCTAGAGGATGTATGGTGCATACTAAGAAAAACCTATTCATGGAGAGCATGTGTCATATGACCCAGAGTGAGGATACAATGCTATTACAATGAACTTCAACCATGAGGATGAGGTAGAGCTTGGAGTAGAGTATGAGGTCCACTGGGACACACTCACTCAGAGATATGATCTCTTTGTCATTGTTCTATGTAGTACTATTGGCAGAATAGTATGTCCCAATCGATGGATACATGGCTTTCCTGTCGTCTAGGGTGAGATGCTAGTTAGCATGCTTACTCACGATAGTGTCTACACTTGGGGCCCATGTATGTTGGCCATGTTATAATTCCAACTACTTGATGTGGCATACATGGGAGGTCAGAGTATCAATTACAGGATCAAACTCCTAATGGTTTGGTCCTGGGAGCATATCGTAGTATTCAGACCACCAATTCAGAGACAACTTGGGGAGGGGCTACCATATGTGGATATCTATGGAGGGACAATCACTCAGACTCATGTTGGTGACACTGGTTATTTGTGACATGATATTGATTTGATTGATTCATTCACATGGAGACCTTACAGAGACTACATTCCTTTCATTGATGATGATGCACATAGTTACCATTTTGTTAGTAGCCTTGATACTTGATTGGAAGAACAGTACAAACCCAACATATTATTGAGAGATATTTGCTAGAGAGGGTACGGTGGAAGTTCAGACAGTAGTAGGGAGTACTCGTGGGCACAATAGATTTTTCTCAATCTAGCCTAGAGATCTAGCCTTGGGGTCCTATGATTCTTGTGACTATAGTGGAGTAGGACATTGACACACTTTAGCCTATACAGTGGAGATGGGAAAATGGAGAGCTAGATGTGGGTACCACACCTTAGTATGATACCTAGTGGAGATGACACAAACCTGAGCCACTCACTAATCCTGATTAGTTGGAACCAGTGGATATATATTGGAGGAGGGAAGCAAGGAGAGGAGTGTAAGGCCGAGGATGAGGCTAAGGAGATGGAGGTTGAGGAGATGAAGGGGATGATGATGAAGGAGATGGTGGAGGGGACAAGGGGAGAGGGGGTCGAGGAGACAAGAGAGGCTGAGACAAGAGAGGCGGGGATGGGAAACCACCCCATCCACCTTGTCCACTAAGGAGATATGGCAACAGGTAGACAACAGAGGCCCCTCAGCAAGAGGGAGAGATACTAGTAGAGGTGGTGGTGGTGGGAGATGTATAGATAGATGCACCTTTTCAAGAGGAGAGGTAGCTTAAGGGTGAGCAGCTAAGAGTGGATGTTGATGTGGATATCGATGTGGGAGAGGTTCACCAAGATGAGGAGATGGTAGACCAAGAGGAGGAGAGGGAGAGGGTTATTATGGATGAGAGATTAGAGGACATACCCATTGTGGAGAGGATGGATGTGGAGGGGGAGCAGCCAATAGATGATCAGATCGCACAACTACAAGCAACACAAGGTGAGATATAGTAGCTATGGGTAGAGAGGGATTCAACTGTTAGCAAGGTAGTGCGGGCAGAGTAGGTATCCTCAGATTCTATGAGTAGAGGTAGTGGATAAACTATAGAAATCCTTTGAGATCTTAGGAGGGCATGCTAGGATGAGTGTTATTACAGAGACTATTATGAGAGGGAGGTGCCTCCAGAGCACATAGAGCCTATCTTTTTAGAGGTTGAGAGAAAACCTCAGAGTAGGAGATCATAGAGTAGTGGCGGGGTGTCATGGAGATTGTCACCATATCACAAGCCATCAGGGTCAAGACACATGTCACTAGGATCCCATCAGCCTTAGGATGACAAGCCACCCTTCAGAGGTCCCTCCCCATCCAGAGATAGGGAAAGCACTGGCTAGCTCCTTTTTTATTATGCTTTCAGGAATTGACATGAATATATATTTATTTTGACCGAGCTTGCAAGCTCCATTTTTGGGATCATTCTGATGTTGCACTATGACACTTATCATTTTCTGGTATATATGCGAGATGCATGACATTGGCAGCAAGTATGTGATGTGTTATTTTATTATGTGTGCTTCTATCTGGTAGATGATGATATGATGATTTCGTGTGTTTATGAGATGATTCTATATGATCATGTATTTCTATATGGTTTAGTGTATTATAGATGACGATTTATGTTTTATGCTCATGTATGGTTTTCTATGATATGATGTATGGATGATGCCCTTGATATGCCATACTATATGTATGATGATTCTATATGGTTATGATGCTTATGTGAATGCACAATGTGATGTATGACTTGTTATGCTATGGATGTTAGGTGAATGATGTATGAAAATGTGATGACATGGATGTGTAGATTATTTATGCAAATGCAATGATATGGAAATGTATATGATGTATGCAAATGTAATGATAATGATATGTATATGATGTTTGCAAATGTAATGATAATGATATGTATATGATGTTATATGAGATGCAACGATTATGTATGAGAATGTATGCAATGCAAGATGAGAATGTTAGATGATACTTATGTGATCATGCCTTAATATGTGATGCTTATATGGATGTATGTATGTATGATAATGTTTTCTATATTTTTTATATTTTCAAATGCAATATGAATGACCTAACATGTTTATGATGATGCCTATTATGTTTTATGATGTCGATATGCTTCTAACATGATTATGCAAGATATTTTTGTGTATCATAGTATGCTATTAGAATGATTGCAAAGAAGAAAAGGAGGAAGTAGAAAGGAGTTGGATGTTAGCACAAAGAAGACGAATGTTACCGTGGAGTTAGTGAAAATGATAAGAGATGAACATTCTTGCTTTAGTATATGTCAACTTGCATGTTTATCATCATCGGGTGTCAAAATTGTAGCAAATGGAGCAAAAACATCATGGTATGACATAGACCAAGGTGTGCAATGTTACCACTTGCGAAAGATAGATAGTCAAAATGATAAGCCAAAATACAAGGAATGCCACATGACTCAAACTAAGGACCCAATTTCCCCAGTCTTGTTTTCAAGACAAACCACAAGCAACAATCAAAAGAAAAGAGATCACGATCCATCATCGCCCCTCTAAATCCTTCGTGGGACATCCTTGAGGTAGCTAGTAACATGACCAAATACAAATAAAAAAGATAAGACCAAATAGAACAACAAAATCAATAACCATTTAGATCAATTGCCAGAGTTTATTTGATGATAAAATTGATTTGAATGATTAACTAATTGATTGATGAATTTGACTGATAGGTTGACCAAATTGAATAGATTGATTGATTAATAAGATTGACTAATTGAACAATTATTTGATCAAATAAATTAATTGACCAATTTGATTGAATGACCAAGATTGATCAAATGACCAAATTAAATGACCAATGGGATTGACCAATTAACAAGATTGATTGATTAGTTGACTGATTGATAAGATTGATTGACCATGCCTATCTTTAGGAAAGACACATCCTGTATAAGGAAAATAAAAAGGTTGAAAAATGACCAATGTCCCAATTCAGGGACACATCCTAAATAGGAAAAAATGATGAAGACCAATGACTTGACAAGCATTGATGATTAGGAAATTGACTAGTTTGGATTCAAGACTAGTTGGATAGTTGATTTGTTGGTTCGAGATTTGGTAAGGATGCTTGATTTCTCAAAGAAAAAAGACCTAGATAGACTTGATAGACCCTAAAGGACTGACCTAGGGCCTTGGGGGCTCATCAATTGATGCCCTTTCCTACATTATATAGAAAGAGACCTCATAGTTTGACTGTCATTGACCAAAATTGATAGGACTCGACAAAATCATAAGGATGAACCTAATGCCTCAGGGGCTCATTGAAAGATGGCCTTTCCTATGTAGCAATGTATAGAGACAACGTAGTTTGATCAGATTGACATAGACTGACTCTAACTCTAACTCTGCTTTTGGAGTTTTGATGGTTTCTATTTTTTTTTAATTTTTGAAGGTTTTAAGATTTTTTTATATTTTTGAAGGTTTTGTGATTTTTTTGGATTTTGAAGGTTTTTTGATGTTTTTGGATTTTGAAGGTTTAAAAACTGATACAATGTGTAGGATCCCATGAAGACGTAAGTCAAGGAATTTTCCCCAGTCAAGTATAAGACCAACTTATTATGTGTGAGAGGATTGATGGATGCAAAGGACATTAAATGTCAAAGGTTCTTAGGCCATGAGAAGTATGACAAAGCTTTATTATGGATGGATGATATGTGCGAATGGATGGACGAAAGGTGGAAAAAATAGTAGACAGAGGAGAAAAGACTCACTACACATGGTGCATGTTTGCCAGGTTTTCACCATGGTACTTATCCAAAGTGCCACCAAAGTGGTTTTCACTTTTGGACAAATTATTTCACTTTACAATTTTTTTTATTTTTTCTGTCTTTTTAATTTTTTAGTTGTCTCCAAGATTCCTGTTTCCCAAGTTTTCATCAAGGTGATGATTTTTGTTTTTTGATTTTTTTATATTTTTGACTTTTTTGATTTTTTTGTTTTTTTTTTCAACTTTTGAAAGGGATACTCTAAAGGCTAGGTGTAATATATATGGAGATGCATGTTGTTGATGGGATCAAGCAATGGTTCACCTTCAAGAGTAGATAACTGATAAGCCCTTGATCCATAAGTTGTGATGATGTAGGGAACCAACCAATTGGGTTCAAACTTTCTGGGATTTTCTTGATCCGCTTGATTCTTAGGATTTTATTTCAAAACCAATTCACCAATGTCAAAGCATCTAGGTCAGACTTTCTTATTATAGTTGTGTCAAAGATGGTTCTGATATTCCTATAAATGTGTTAAGGAATTATGTATTTTCTCATCCAAAACTCAAGCTCATGTGAATGGGCTATATGGTACTCTTCTTCATCAATAAAGTATTGCATGGATACCCTTAAAGATGGTAACTCAACCTCAATGGGAATAATAGCTTCAGATCCAAAGACAAGGGAATATGGAGTGGGTCCAATGGGTGTACGGATGCTCGTGCACTAGGCCCAAAGTGTAGGATTGAGTTGGACATGTCAATCACAACCAACATCATTAACAGTCTTTTTTAAGATTTTAAGTATAGTCTTATTAGATGCCTTAGCTTGACTGTTACCTTAGGGATAATAGGAAGTGGCAAAATGGTGTTGGATATGAAACTTTTTGCATAACTCATGAACATTTTGATTCTTAAAGGGATGACCATTATTTGTAATTATGAATTGAGGAACACCATACTGACATATAATGTAGTTAAGGATGAACTTAGAGATTTGATTTCTAGTTATATAGGTCATCGAAATGGCTTCAATATATTTGGTAGAGTATTCAATAGCAATAACGATAAACTTATGTCTATTGGAAAAAGTAGGTTGAATCTCTTCAATCTATTTGGTAAAGTATTAAGTGGCAATAAGGATAAACTTATGTCCATTCGAATAAGTAGGTTGAATCTTTCCCATGGGGTCAATTCCCCACTAAGAGAAGGGCTAAGGGGATGTAAGTGGATGCAACTCCTGAGCAGGTGCATGTACAAGATCTCCATGTATTTGACTTTAGTGACATTTCTTCACAAAGTAATAAGCATCATGTTCTATTGTAGGCCAATAATATCCCCTTTGCATGAGATTCTTATCTAAGGTAGAACCAGTAGAGTGGAAATCACATATACCATGGTGTACCTCTTGTAAGGTTGTTTGTGCTTCATTTGAGTCAAGACATCTGATAAGGGTACTATCAAGGCTACGATGGAAAAGGGTATCCGACGATGAAATATTTGGAGGCTTACCGAACAAAGGTTTTACATTGGTTTGTGGACAAATCAGGAGGGATAATCTAGTCATGTAGGTAATTATAGAATTCTTTGTACCAAGGAGATTAAATACCAACAAGTTCACACACAAGTTCAAATTTGGAGACCTCAAATGCAGGGATCAACAGTTGTTCCACCAAGAACTCATACCATGAGACATTGTTAGGAATATCCAAGAGAGGTCCAATGGTTGTCATTGTGCCAGCCACCTTGTTCTAAATTCTCATAATTTTCTAAAAATAAATATTAGTGATTTATAGCTGAAAACTATCCACCATGTGCTTGTAAGTGGTAAGCTTCTCATCCTTAGTATCATAATCATCATTCACTTGATGGATAACTAACTGGAAATTACCATAGAATTGAAGACCCTTGATTTTCCATTTGATTTCCATGCATAGTCCTATCAATAATGCTTCATACTCAGCCATATTGTTTATGCGTAGTAATGTTATTCTTTATGACTTAGGAATGGAATCCCTTTGAGGTATGATAAAAATAATTCTATCCCCTAAACCATGATTTGTGTAGGATCCATCAAAGTACAACTTCCATGTTGTGGGAGTTTCTATTACAAAGACAAATTCATTACGAAAGTCAGACATAAGAGGATGATCTGCTATCATTGGTGCATCTATGAGTTGATCAACTATTACTTGTCCTTTTATTGCTTTAATATCAACACATTCTATGTCATAATCACTCAAAATCATAACCCACTTTGCTAATTGTCCTATCAGAGTTGCTTTGCTCAATAGATACTTCAGAGGATCAATCTTATCTATCAGTTTTGTTCTATGGTTCAAAAAATAATGTCTTAGCTTTTGTGCGGCGAAAATGACTATAAGGCATGCTCTTTCAATGGTAATATAGTTAAGCTCATATCCTACTAGATTTTGACTACTGTAGTAAATAGCTCTCTCTTTTCCATCATTATCATTTTTTGCTAGCAATGCCCCTAGTGCTGATGTAGTGGCTGATATGTATAGGATAAAATGTCTTCTGTCAATAAGAGGCATAAGAACTAGAGGAGACAATAGGTAATATTTTATTTGTTGGAATGCTTCTTGACAATGTTTAGTCCATATGAAGGGAACTCCTTTGCGTAACAAATGTTGAAATGGTTGAATTTTATCTGCTAGCTAGGCAATGGATCTTTGGATTGATTGCAATCTTCCTTGTAGAGTCCTCAATTGACTAATGTTTGTAGGTGGTGGCATATCTATGATTTATTTTACTTTCATAGGATCAACCTCAATTCCTCTATGAGAGACTATGTATCCCAATAATTTTCCTGATTGGACCCCAAACACACACTTCTTCGGATTTAACTAAAGCCTATAGTGCTCTAGTCGTTTGAAAATCTTATCTAACACTCTAAGATAACCACTTCTTGTCAAAGATTTGGTCAATAAGTCATCAACATAGTCTTCCATAAGCACATGCATATGGTCATGAAAGATGGTTTTCATAGCCCTCTGATATGTTGCTCTAGCATTCTTGAGTCCAAAAGGCATTACATTCCAAAAAAAGGTGCCCTAAGAACATGTGAAGGTTGTCTTGTATTCATCTTCAGTGACAATTCTAATATGATTATATCTCCATAAGTGAAAACATCTCGTATCTTGTTGCGAGATATACAATGCTATCAATGTTAGGTAGTGGGAAACCATCTTTAGAAAAATCCTTGTTTAAATATCTAAAATCTATGCATTTTCTGATACCACCAGTTGGTTTAGTGACAGGAACAAGGTTGGAGATCCATTTTGCATAATCTATGGGATGAATAAAAATAACATCTAGAAGTTTCTTTATCTCAACCTTTACCAGGAGTGTGATCTGTGGATGCATTTTTCTTAATTTTTGTTTGATAGGCTTAACATTTGGAAGCAGTGGTAAATTATGTAGAACTAGTTCAAGGTCCAATCCAAGCATATTAGCATATGACCATGCGAAATTGATCTATCTCTCTAAATAGAATGTAGTGAACTCTATTTTTTCTTCAGTGGTCAAAGATGTTGCAAACTAAATGATTCGAGGATTTTCCTTGGTCCCAAGATTGACTTCTTTTGAATCTTCTATTAGCAATGGCAATCTCTCTTAGTCAACAACGAAACTATCTAGCCCTCCATACTTAGGCACCTTAGAGAAGTTTTCAACTTGGGATATGTCCTTTATTTTTACTTTTTCATGTTCTAAAGGTACCTTTTAGTTTTCACCTAGAGACCTATTCTTTTTAGTTTTATCATTTTTATCATTTTTCTCACTTTTACAACTAGAGGGAGGAGCAGCCTCTCCAAAATATGTTGCATTGTCAAGCTCTATGGTGAAGCCAACTTTATGATCCCGACTTGGTATACCTTCATGAAGTCCCACAAACTCAGCAATTGCTTCGTTGTTCCTAAATGTGTCTAAACTTGGTGTTCCTTGGTGGTCCCAATCTATGAGTTGCGGGTAAACAAGGGGTAATCCATCATTGGTACTATCAAGTGTCAATGTGTAGGTAGATATGGTAAAAACAAAGGTAGAGTCATATGGTTCCCAAAAGGTATATATCCAAGCTTCCCTCTTCAAACGAATCTTTTGATTGTTATTTGACAAGTTTTGTGTGGGACCAATTTTAAACATTTGATTGAACTTTTCCTCAGAGGGAGGATGAACAGGTTCTCTAAAGGTTTCCTCAATATCATAGTCATTGAATGATTTATCTAAACCCCATTACTATTGATTGGAATCAAATTCAGTATAATAGTCCTTAGATGTCTTGATTTCATTTGAAGTGTTAACAGTCTCACTGAAAGGCTACCTAGTACCATGGACACTAATTTTTGTTGGTACAAACCCTAACCCTCTATATTTTGGTAGGAGAGAAGGCAATAAAGGTTCTAGCATTCCATTATTATTTAGGCCAAGGACACTATGTCTATCATATCCCTTTTGCTTCATGAGGTCGAACCTTTTTGGATACAGTTCAAATGGTAATTGCTTAAGCTTAATGTCTTGCTCATCCTTGTAAATCCATGTGGAAATATCCTCGCCAATAGGTTCTTTGCTTAATCCCCCCCAATTAATGAAGGTGAAAAGAGGGTATGGATGATAATTATATGCTCTTTTGGAATAAACGGGGGTTTTCCATAAGTCTTTGGTGATTTAGGTAACTTTCCAACACAAAATAATCTTTGCATGTTGTATTCTCTACAACCTTTGTCTTGGATTTGAACCTTGGTTTTGGAAGGTGTGATAAATGGAGTGGATGATTTGTAAAGTTCAAATGGATTGATGTAGTGAGATGAAGTGAAAGATGAAGCCTATTGATAGGTGGAAGGTACAACTCTCATGGCATGAATCCATGGGTGACCAAGGAGGAGATTATAAGGTAGGTCTAGATCCAAGACATGGAACATTTTATTTTGAATAGCGAGGCCAACCCTCACAAAAAGGGTGATTAATCATTCAGATGAATACTCAACATCATCATAAGCCTTTATAACAATTGTTTTAGTTTGATTTATGCAAGCCTCAGAGTATCCCAATGCTTTCACCAATTTTAGGGTGCATATATTCAAACTTGCTCCATTGTCTACTAAGACTCATCTAATTTTATGTTTATTAATGAAAACTTCAAGGTGTAGTGGATCATTGTGATTTTTCTTTTTTATGGAAAGATATTGTTCCAAGAAGATGACATGGTGTGGTGTAGCTATATATCCAACCATGACCTAGAATTGGTTGACATTTAGGTCAAAAGGTACAAATGTTTCTTGCAAGGATTTGTCTAGAATGGCTCTGTGCTCTGGGTAAATGTAGAGCAACTCAAGGATAGATATCTATGCGGTCATATTTCCTAGATGATCAAGCAGATTGTATTGGCTTTTTGGTTGTGGATTTGAGGTAGCCCCTTGAAGGGTTACCTTGGATTTGTGAGTGGTGACGTCACATTTTGAACTTTTATTATGAATGGTAATGGTGGCAACATGACTATCAAAGGCTTGGATGTGATTAATGATGGTATTGTAGTCATGTGAAACATTAGTATAATTAGTACTATTGTTACCTAAACTAGAGGCCTTCCCTTTTCCATAGTCTTTCAAGGGAGTTTTGAATATGGCCTTCCCTTCCCTTTTCTATCAGCATTGGTTTTAGGTTGTGGATTATCCATTGAAATGTCTCCTTGTTCAATAAGGTCCTGAATGAGATTTTTAAGTGTCCAACATGATGATGTTTTATGTCCTTTTCCACAGTGATATTCATAGTATTCATTTTCATTCCACCAATTAGGTTTGACGAATGTGGGTTCATAGTTCTTGATGTCTGGAAGTTGAATGAAATTGGATTGTAAAAGTTTCTTTAGAACTGATTCAATAGGTTCACCCAAGGGAGGGTATGTTCTCTTAGTGCATGGAGGTCCTCTACATTGTTTGTTATTTTGGATTGCATTCAATGTTTGATCTTGACTTTGTGTTTGGGTATTTGAGAGTTTGATGTGTTTGATGTGGAAGGACCTTCAAGATAAATGGTAGGGTGACCTTTGTTTAC
This sequence comes from Sequoia sempervirens, assembly GCA_007258455.2. Taxonomy (NCBI): domain Eukaryota; kingdom Viridiplantae; phylum Streptophyta; class Pinopsida; order Cupressales; family Cupressaceae; genus Sequoia; species Sequoia sempervirens. The sequence continues at coordinate 51,560 of VDFB02009789.1, read as the reverse complement.
CCCTTTTGTATCAACAAATCCATCATTAGTGACATTCTTGCTTCAGGACCAAAATTTTCCTTTGTCATTATTAGATTTAGGAGTTTCTTTAGAGACTTTTACTAGTCCTTTTTCTACAAGAGCTTTCTCAATAAAGATACTTTTTTCAATGATATCCTCAAAATTTGTGCAACATTTTATTTGGAGTTGAGTCATTAATTTTTTGTTAAGGTTTTCCACAAACATGAGGACTAATTGTTTCTTGGGTATGTGACAAGGACATTTGGTAGCCATACTTCACCATCGTTGGTAGAATGATGTGATTGAATCTCCCTCATCATTTTTAGTTGTGCATAATTTTGCAAGGGTCATGTCACTTTCTATATTAAAGGAAAAGTGATTAATGACTCTATCAACCAAGTCACCCCATGTTTGAATTTTGGGAGGAAGGTGTGCAAACCAATCTACAGCCCATCCTAGAATACTTAATGGAAATAGTCTCATAAAATAAGTAGGCTCATATGCAATTTTCATACATGATGTGTTAAATTCTCGTATGTGTTCCACTGGATGACCTTTCCCTTTGTATTTGGTAAGAGTTTTTGGAGTGAAATGCGGAGGAAAGGTGGCATGCATAGATTTCTATCAAAAATATAAGGACACAATTCCTCCATAGAATATGTCTTCTTAGTTTTCCCCAATTGCATGCTTGCCATTTGTTGTTATATTTCTTGGATTTTTTGCATCAAGGTGTTTGTGATAGATGGTGTTGTGTTTGGTTGATTTTACATGATGGCATTGGTGTTAGTATTGAGAGGATCAAATGTTGGATTTGGAGTGGCATTTTGTGGCATGGGACCTTGATTTCCTTGTTGATATTGATGTGTGAATGTTGTATTTGTGTTGGTTTTATTTGGAATGAGATTGGTATTTTTATTTTTTTCGAAACGTCACATTTTTGTTTGGTGTGGCATTTTGAAATTGTGGTGTTGGACCTTGGTTGGTATTTTGGAATTGAAATGTTGGACCTCGGTTGGTGTTTTGAAATGACAACGTGGGACTTTGATTTTTGTTTTGAAATTGAGGTGTAGGTCCTTGATTAGGTGTTTTTCATGGAACAATATGAATCCTCCTTGATTTACTGGGTTGATTTTTAGTTGTGGAACCTTGACTTGTGTGTTGGAATAGAGGATTTGTGAATGCCATACCCATGGGATTTCATGATGAGGTGCCAAATGCAAATGTGATGCAATGACAATTTGGTAAATCAATATACAAGCACAATTTAATGCAATTCAATTCAAACTTCCACCCTTACAACTCCATTTCTTTAATTCCCCACTATTCAACCTAGTTTCCTTCTAGGTCTGCAGATAGTAGTTTTTCAAAATATCTTTTAGTGAAATCCTTTAGCCCTCAAACTCCACACCACTCTAGACCCCCATTTATCTCTCACAAAACTTATCACAAAGACTCCATTGCCTTCTTTAGACCAACCACTCAAAAATCAATTTTCTACACCTTTTAGACCCCTAATTATGTCTATTTTCCAAAGGAAGTCCTCACCAAAACTTCTTTCAAACCCAAAAAATCATTGATAGACCTTGGACCAGTTACAAAACCACCCAATAACAAAATTTATAGAATTAAAACTCCCTTTTAGGCATTGATCCACTAAACCCTAGGTTTTAGACTTTTTGTGCCAAATACAAGGAGGGTTATTGGAAAACACTACTACAGGCCTTTTCCAAACCTACCACCACTTCAATAACACTATAATATGTCTTCCCTTGCTCAAAATTCATTCACCAAACCTCTATTAGTCATATTTTATTAAACCCTAGTGTAAAACCTCATTTTTCACACAAAGATTGATACAAAACACATAGGGCAGTATTACAAAAGACCTCTAAACTTTCCTAGCACCATAAGACCCTGCATACATCTAAATCATGTTTTCATAAGCCTTTCCACTGAGTCACAGAGGAAAAATGGTGGGTGGAAGGCTTACAAAGGCATAATCTCACTCAAAACCCTTAAATTTGGGTATGCAAACCTGCTATCAGAAGTTTGATTGTAAAATGCACAAAACTTCACAAAAATCCTCCAAATCAAACTCAAATGAATTTTAACTAATTAAACCATCAAATTTTAATACATTGATCACCAAGAGATTTTGTACAGGAAAGTACACTAGCTGCAAACCAAAAAATTATACATAAAATACAAAAAATCTGAGAAACTTGTGTTGTTTCACCTTCAAAAATCTTCCAGAAGCCCTTACAATGCGTTGTCTCTTATTTTTAAACATTTTTCCCACCAAATCTAACTACCATACCCATAACACAACTGAATTTTGAAATTATGGCCATTGGAACCCTCTTAACATGACAATTTTTGCATTTTGTGTTGACAACAATTTATCAACTTTTACAACTTTTCACCTTTTAGACTTAATGACTCCAAACCCCACAATTATGTCCTAGTACATTCCCATTGGTCTATTAGACCTTATTTAACCTAAAAACATGACCTCTCACAATAAAATTGACATTATTCCTACCTTGAAAACTTTCAACAAGATTTGCAACATTTACACTAAGGACACAAAAGACCTCAAAACTTCAACACTTACATTTGAATGGTCAAAATGGACCTTATTTAGACTCAAGACACTCAAATAACTTGAAATAACCACCTTGAATCAAATTTTCATGAAACACTTGGAGCAAAATCATTGAAAAGGACAGGTGCTCCTACACCATTCACACCATCTAAAAGGTTTCCATGCCTCCAAAAACTGATCTGCAATTGATCCTCCTTTTAAAATTTTATTTCCCTGACCTGCAAAAAACATCTTGACTAGAAAATTTATAAAAATTTCTTTATGATTACCTTTCTTGGGTTCATGGCCAATTTGATATGCCTCCTCTTGCTTATCTACACATCTTCTAACCCCCTGTCCATTTTTTATTAACATAACACCTGCATCAACTGCCCTTTTGCTTGTACTTATAGCATTCTTACATTCATAACTTTGTCCTTGCTTTTTCACTTGTCCCATTCCATCCTTTTCCTTGAATTTAGGCATCAAATCTATTGCCCCCAAAGCATTTTCACTTTCAAACTTATATATCTCCATTTTTTCATTCCTAGGAGCCCTTTTCTCACCAAGACTTGATTGTCCTTCCACTTTTGCACTTACTACAGGGCACCACACTATTCCAATCAGAATTTGATCAAATTTTCTCATCCCATATTTCTTTATCATCAACTCACCATGAACCTTCCCTAGGCTAGTCTCCTTTTCCTCATTTTTTTTCTCTTCCAACTGTGCTTCAACCTTCAATACCTCTATCATACTATCTGCAACCTTTGTCGTGACTGCCAACTGATCATTCTTGACTTCTCCAATCTTCACATACTCTTTTCTACCCATCATGATGACCTTTTCTTCCCTTGTCTACTCCTTGTCTTCTTTTTGCAACGTAACAAAGTAAATGAGTTCCCTTCATGCACAATATGATAGGTATTAGCCCATCCATCATACACAACATGTTTGTAAAATTTCCATGGTCGTCCAAGCAACAAATGGCAATATTGCATTGGTAAAACATCATAGAGCACCCTATCTTTATATCCTAAAATTTGAAATTCAACTAAATCCTACTGATTGACTAAGAGTGACTAATCATCACTTAACCATGACACCTTATAGGGAGTTGGATGAGGAACTTTTACCAAATTCAACTTATCTACCATTTCCTTTGACACTATGTTATTAGTGGAGCCTAAATCAATTACTAACTTGCATACCTTGCCTTTTCTCTTGCAAGTGGTCTTAGAGAGACTTCTCCTTTGCAATGGTTATTTCTCCTCGGAGGCCTTCAAAAGTTCTCTTTGCAGCATCAAAGCTTCTCCAACTTTAGGTTTAGCAACAAGGTTTGATGAACTAACACTTTCTTTTGCATCCTCTTGCACAAGTTGAACTCTCTTTTCACCTCTTCTCTCATTTCCTCTTGTAGCAGCTCCAAGCCTAGTAGGACACTTGAAGAATGAATGACAAAACTTGCCACACTTGTAACACCTTCCTGAAAACTCATTAGGATCTCTACCCCTATAATTTGTTCTTCCACCTGTACACTCAACCACTTGTTCTTTTCCTTTACCAACATCTTCTTGACCTTCCTTGGTCTGTTTTGGTGTAGAAAAGGTACCTCTGCCCCTAGAAGTAATGCCTCTTCCTCTTGTCACCTTCTCTTGTCTCCTCAGCCCTTACAACCATTTGGAAACAATCTTCTACTATTTTAGGTCTCATCAAACTAATTTCATCTTGTATATTATACCTTAGGCCATTTAGATATCTTTCCACTCTTTCTTCCTCATCTTCCTCATGCTTTGTTCTTATTCTTAACCTATAGAATTTTTCAATGTATGCTTGCACATCTAGATCTTTTTGCCTAATATTTTGAAGTCTTTTTAAAAATTGAACATTATAATCATTAGGAAGGAACTTACCTTTGATATTTTCCTTCATCCTCTCCCAACAAGTGATCTTAGCCTTTCTCATTTTTTTCCTTTCTTCTTGCACAAAATTCCACCACAATAAAGTATGTCCTTTCAACTTTATTTTTTCCTTCTTCATCTATCTCCTCACTTTCAAAATAATTCTCCAAAGCCCCTATCCAATCCAAGAGCTCTTCACCATCTAGCTTACCTCCATACATAGGAAAGTTCATTTTTCCATGCCCATCACCTTTCACAGCCTTCAAAAGCTTCATCATCCTCACATCTTCTGGATCCATCTCTTCTTCTTCACTAGAGGTCTCCTCCTCCTCAAAATCACTCTCATCCACATCCACTCCAGCTTTGGACTTCAATGCAGCCATCTCCCTCTTCAAGGCTTCTAATTCTCTAGCCTGTTGATCAACCTTCACTTGTAACACCTTCCTAAAAATTCATTAGGATCTCTACCCCTATAATTTGTTCTTCCACCTCTCCATCCACGTGTACACTCAACCACTTGTTATTTTCCTTTACCAGCATCTTCTTGACCTTCCTTGGTCTATTTTGGTGTAGAAAAGGTACCACTTCCCCTAGAAGTAATGCATCTTCCTCTTGTATCCTCTTCTCTTTCTCCTCAACCCTTATAGCCATTTGGAAACAATCTTCTACTGTTTTAGGTGTCATCAAAATGATTTCATCTTGTATATGATACCTTAGGCTATTTAGATATCTTTCCACTCTTTCTTCCTCATCTTCTTCATGCTTTGTTCTTATGCTTAACCTATAGAATTTTTTAGTGTGTGCTTGCACATCTAGATCATTTTTCCTAAGATTGTGAAGTATTTTTAGCAATTGAACATTATAATCATTAGGAAGGAACTTACCTTTTATTTTTTCCTTCATCCTCTCCCAAGAAGTGATCTTAGCCTTTTCCTTTTTCTGCCTTTCTTCTTGCAGAAAATTCCACGACAACAAAGCATGTCCTTTCAACTTGGTTTTTTCCTTCTTCACTTTATGTTCTTCATATATCTCCTCACTTTCAAAATAATTCTCCAAAGCCCCTATCCAATCCAAGAGCTCTTCACCATCGAGCTTACCTCCACACATAGGCAAGTCCATTTTTCCATGTCCATCACCTTTCATAGCCTTCAAAAGCTTCATCATCCTCACATCTTCTAGATCCATCTCTTCTTCTTCACTAGAGGTCTCCACCTCCTCAGAATCACTCTCATCCATATCCACTCTAGTTTTGGACTTCAATGCAACCATATCCCTCTTCAAGGCTTCTAATTCTCTAGCCTGTTGATCAACCTTCCTAGCAACTATGCTTCCTTTAGGAGGCATTTTGATAGTTTGGCTTCTTCAACTTCTAATCACCCTTCCTTCAATCAACAACCTTCAATCAAAATACCTACTCCTTGCTACTCTAATACTACCTAATGCAATGACAAGTTGGTAAATCAGTATACAAACACAATTTAATGTAATTCAAGCCAAACTTCTGCCCTTACAACTCTATTTCTTCAATTCCTCACTATTCAACCTAGTTTCCTTCTAGGTCTGTAGATAGTAGTTTTCCAAAATATCTTTTAGTGAAACCCTTTAGCCCTCAAACTCCACACCATTCCAGATCCCCATTTATCTCTCATAAAACATATCACAAATACTTTGTTAGCTTCTTTAGACCAACCACTCAAAAATCATATGTCTACACCTTTTAGACCCTTAATTAGGTCTATTTTCCAAAGGAAGTCCTCACCAAAACTTCTTTCAAACCAAAAAACCCATTGAAATACCTTGGAACAGTTAAAAAACTGCCCAATAACCAACTTTCTAGAATTACAACTCCATTTTAGGCGTTGATCCACTAAACCCTAGGTTTTAGGCTTTTTATCAAATACAAGGAGGGTTATTGAAAAACAATACTACAGGCCTTTTCCCAACCTGCCACCACTTCAATCACACTATAATAGGTCTTCCCTTGCTCAAAATTCATTCACCAAACCTCTATTAGTCATATTTTATTAAACCCTAGTGTAAAACCTCATTTTTCACACAAACATTTATACAAAACACACATGGCAGTATTAGAAAAAACCTCTAAACTCTTTCCCAACACCATAACACCTTGCATACATATAAATCATGTTGTGATAAGCCTTTTCACTGAGTCACAAAGGAAAAACAGTGGGTGGAAGGCTTACAAAGGCATAATCTCACTCAAAACCCTTAAATTTGGGTATGTAGACCCACTGTCAGAAGTTTGATTGTAAAACACACAAAACTTCACAAAAATCATCCAAATAAGACTCAAATGAATGTTAACTCATTAAACCATCACATTTTAGCAAGAGATTCTGTATGGGCAAGTACATTGGCTACAAACCAAGAAATTGTATGGAAAATATAGAAAATTTGAGAAAATTGTGTTGTTTCTCCTTCAAAAATCTTCTAGAGGCCCTTACAATACATTTTCTCTTCTTTTTAAACATTTTTCCCACCAAATCTAACTACCATACCCTACCACAACTAACTTTTGAAATTATGTCCATTGGGACCCTCTTAACATGACAATTTGTGCATTTTTGTGTTGACAACAATTTATCAACTTTTACAACTTTTCACCTTTTAGACTTAATGACCCCAAACCCCACAATTATGTCCTAGTACATTCCCATTGGTCTATTAGACCTTATTTAACACCAAAACATGACCTCTCACAAGAAAATTGACATTATTTCTACCTTGACAACTTTTAACATGATTTGCAAAATTTACACCAAGGACACAAAAGACCTCAAAACTTCAACATTTACATTTGAATGGTCACAATGGACCTTATTTAGACTCAAGACACTCAAAAAACTTGAATTAAACACCTTGAATCAACTATTCATGAAACAATTGGATAAAAATCATTGAAAAGGATAGGTGCTCCTACACCATTCACACCACCTAAAAGGTTTCCATGCCTCTGGAAACTAATATGCAATTGATCCTCCTTTTAAAACTTCATTTCCTTAACCTGCAAAAGACATCTTGACTTGAAAATTTATAAAAAAATTCTTTATGATTACCTTTCTTGGGTTCATGGCCAATTTGATATGGCTCCTCTTGCTTTGTTACACATCTTCTAACCCCTTGTCCATTTGTGATTGACATAAGACCTACATCAACTACCCTTTTCCTTGTCCTTATAGCATTCTTACCTTCATAACTCTGTCCTTTCTTTTGCACTTGTCCCTTTCCATCCTTTGCCTTGAATTTAGGCATCAAATCTATTGCCCCTAAAGAATTTTCACTTTCAGACTTATATATCTCTATTTTGTCAGTCTTAGGAGCCCTTTTCTCACCAAGAGTTGACTGTCCTTCCACTTTTGCACTTACTACAAGGAACCACACTATTCCAATCATAATTTGATCAAATTTTCTCATCCAACCTTGCTTTATCATCAACAAATCACCATGAACCTTCCCTAGGTTAGTCTCCTTCTTTTCCTCATTGTTTTTCTCTTCCAACTGTGCTTCAACCTTCAATACCTCTATCATATTGTCTACAACCTTTGTCATGGTTGCCAACTGATCATTCTTGACTTCTCCAATTTTCACATACTCTTTTTTACCCATCATGAGGACCTTTGTTGCCCTTGTCTGCTCCCTGTCTTCTTCTCTCAATTCCAACAAAGTGAATGAGTTCCCTTAATGCACAATATGATAGGTATTAGCCCATCCATCATAAAAAATATGTTTGTCAAATTACCATGGCCGTCTAAGCAACGAATGACAACATTGCATTGGTAAAACATCATAGAGAACCCTATCTTTATATCCTTCAATCTAAAATTCGACTAAAGCCTGGTCATTGACTAAGAGTGACTAATCATCACTTAACCATGACACCTTATAGGGAGTTGGATGAGGAAATTTTACCAAACTCAACTTATCTACCATTTCCTTTGACACTATGTTATCAATGGATCCTGAATCAATTACTAACTTGCATACCTTGCCTTTTCTCTTGCAAGTGGTCTTAGATAAACTTCTCCTTTGCAATGGTTATTTCTCCTTGGAGACCTTCAAAAGTTCTCTTTGCAGCATCAAAGCTTCTCCAACTTTAGGTTTAGCAACAAGGTTTGATGAACTGACACTTTCCTCTGCATCCTCTTGCACAATTTGAACTCTCTTTTCACCTCTTCTCTCATTTCCTCTTGTAGCAACTCCAAGCCTATCAGGACACTTGAAGAATGAATGACAAAACTTGCCACACTTGTAACACCTTCCTAAAAACTCATTAGGATCTCTACCCCTATAATTTGTTCTTCCACCTCTCCATCCACGTGTACACTCAACCACTTGTTCTTTTCCTTTACCAACATCTTCTTGACCTTCCTTGGTCTGTTTTGGTGTAGAAAAGGTACCTCTGCCCCTAGAAGTAATGCCTCTTCCTCTTGTCACCTTCTCTTGTCTCCTTAGCCCTTATAGCCATTTGGAAACAATCTTCTACTATTTTAGGTCTCATCAAACTAATTTCATCTTGTATATTATACCTTAGGCCATTTAGATATCTTTCCACTCTTTCTTCCTCATCTTCCTCATGCTTTGTTCTTATTCTTAACCTATAGAATTTTTCAGTGTATGCTTGCACATCTAGATCTTTTTTCCTAATATTTTGAAGTCTTTTTAGAAATTGAACATTATAATCATTAGGAAGGAACTTACCTTTGATATTTTCCTTCATCCTCTCCCAACAAGTGATCTTAGCCTTTCATCATTTTTTTCCTTTCTTCTTGCACAAAATTCCACCACAATAAAGTATGTCCTTTCAACTTTATTTTTTCCTTCTTCATCTATCTCCTCACTTTCAAAATAATTCTCCAAAGCCCCTATCCAATCCAAGATCTCTTCACCATCTAGCTTACCTCCATACATAGGCAAGTTCATTTTTCCATGCCCATCACCTTTCACAGCCTTCAAAAGCTTCATCATCCTCACATCTTCTGGATCCATCTCTTCTTCTTCACTAGAGGTCTCCTCCTCCTCAGAATCACTCTCATCCACATCCACTCCAGTTTTGGACTTCAATGCTGCCATCTCCCTCTTCAAGGCTTCTAATTCTCTAGCCTTTTGATCAACCTTCCTTGCAACTATGCTTCCTTTAGGAGGCATTTTGATAGTTTGGCCTCTTCAACTTCCAATCACCCTTCCTTCAATCAACAACCTTCAATCAAAATACCTACTCCCTGATTCTCTAATACCACCTAATGAAATTATTGGTTGGTAAATCAGTATACAAACAAAATTTAATGTAATTCAAGCCAAATGTCCACCCATACAACTCTATTTCTTCAATTCCTCACTATTCAGCCTAGTTTCCTTCTAGGTCTGTAGATAGTAGTTTTCCAAAATATCTTTGAGTGAAAGACTTTATCCCTAAAACTACACTCCATTCTAGACCCCCATTTAGCTCTCACAAAACATATAACAAAGACTCCATTGGCTTCTTTAGACCAACCACTCAAAAATCAGATTTCTACACCTTTTAGACCCCTAATTAGGTCTATTTTCCAAAGGAAGTCCTCACCAAAACTTCTTCCAAACCAAAAAAAGTAGTGAAAGGCCTTAGGCTGGTTACAAAACCACCCAATAACCAAGTTTACAGAATTAAAACTCCCTTTTAGGTGTTGATCCACTAACCCCTAGGTTTTAGGCTTTTTATGCCAAATACAAGGAGGGTTATTGAAAAACAATACTACAGGCCTTTTCCAAACCTTCCACAACTTCAATAACACTAGAATAGGTCTTCCCTTGCTCAAAATTCATTCACCAAATCTATATTAGTCATATTTTATTAAACCCTAGTGTAAAACCTCATTTTTCACACAAAGATTGATACAAAACACATAGGGCAGTATTACAAAAGACCTTTAAACTCTTTCCTAGCACCATAAGACCTTGCATAAATATAAATCATGCTATGATAAGCCTTTCCACTGAGTCATAGAGGAAAAAAAGTGGGTGGAAGGCTTACAAATGTATAATCTCACTCAAAATCCTTAAATCTGGGTATGCAGACCCTTTGTCAGAAGTTTGATTGTAAAATGCACAAAAATTCTCAAAAATCCTCCAAATTAGACTCAAATGAATTTTAACTCATTACACCATCACATTTTAATATAATTATCACCAAGAGATTCTGTACGGGCAAGTACATTGTCTGCAAACCAAGAAATTGTACAGGAAATACAGAAAATCTAAGAAAATTGTGTTGTTTCTTCTTCAAAAGTCTTCTGAAATCCCTTCCAATATTTTGTCTCTTATTTTTTAAAAAAATTCCCACCAAATATAACTACCACAACTGAATTTTGAATTATGGCCATTGGAACCCTCTTAACATGACAATTTTTGCAATTTTTTGTTGACAACAATTTGTCGACTTTTACAACTTTTCACCTTTTAGACTTATTGACTCCAAACCCCATAATTATGTCCTAGTACATTCCCATTGGTCTATTAGACCTTATTTAACACCAAAACATGACCTCTCACAAGAAAATTGACATTTTTCCTACCTTGACAACTTTCAACATGATTTGCAACATCTACACTAAGGACACAAAATACCTCAAAACCTCAACACTTACATTTGAATGGTCACAATGGACCTTATTTAGACTCAAGACACTCAAAAAACTTGAATTAACCACCTTGAATCAATTGTTCATGAAAATCTTGGAGAAAAATCATTGAAAAGGATAGGTGCTCCTACACCAAAATGTTGGTGTATTAGGAATGTGTACATTTGTTGTCATGTATGTTGTTGTCCCAAGTGGTAGGCTAGTGAAAATTTGTTGTGTGGATGGAATTCATAATGAGAATGTATTTTGGGTAGAACCTTGGTTTAGTCCTTGTGTAACTCCCTCTACAAGTATAGAAACATCATAGACTTGAGGAGGTTTGGCACCTTTCTTAGCTAGTGCATAAAATAATTTTTTTGGATCAACACTAACAAGTTCATCTGCAATGTGTATAATCCTTGGATCTTGGGAGGCTCTTTCAATTTCTTTTGGAGTTAAGTGTTTTTTGAGTTATTTTAAGCCAAGGTTATCAAATGTGTATAGTGATTCTCTTTGTGGTGATGGTGAAGATTGATTTGAATTTGATCCAAGGTTGGTTCCATGATTTGGACTATAAAAAGGGGTCACTTGAAGAATCCATGTCCTTTATTATTTTTTTGGATGAAATAATGATAATGATCTTATGACCAAAGGATATGGTATGGAAATGAACTAAATGATACTAAGAGATGTCAAATGACACTAATGATATAGACCTTAAGATCTAAGAAAAAGGATGCTAACCAAGCTATGTTGATCCAAGATTACAAACCAAATAGTCATTGACCTTTCTGATGACCAATTTTGAGAGATTGATAATTTGACAAGATGAGTCTAAACTAATACACAAGTTTGAGATCTAATTTTGAAAATGAAAAAGATTATAATGGTGATTGATAGATTGAAAGATAAAGATGAATGGAAATCTAAATAAAAAACCATGAATTTTCCAAAGTCTTGATAAGCTTCCTATGTCTAAAATCCAAAAGGTATGCACAACCAAAGCCAAACTTAAGATTAATTATGCTAGATAAGGATGGAAAATGTAACTTTAATGTGATGCAATCCTAAATGAAAAGGATGGAAAAGGATTGATAAAACTCTACAAGTCTAAGGTTCAGATGATAAGACCATTGTTAATATGATTTGGATCAAGATTGGATAAGTATTCTCTAAAATTTTGATAATCATGCGATTGCAGCTCATTGCTTTTGCAAGTGTGGTTTTTGTAGATGCGGATTTTTGGTTAACAAATGGCGTGAATTGTAGTAGATGTAGGTCTATGTATATTAAATGTGATGCAAAATATAAATTATGGTTTTCTAATGAATAAATGTGACTCAGTTTTTAGTTGGAGGTCTATTTTCATCAAATGTAGTTTAAAACAGAGAGCTGATTTGCATGTTTATGGTTTGAAGTAGTTTTTATTTTGGAAAATTTGTAAAATATGAATGAGAATATTATAAAAATGTTGAAAAAACTCTAAAAATATATTCATTTGGTTGTTTACTTGTGATAATTTTGAAATGTGTATGTGTATTTTTGGGGGTTATTCACCCCAATATGCAATGGTATAAACACATATCGAAAACAATCAAGCATTTCCTATCCCTAAGGTCAATGTCCAATGGTGCAATGCTCAGGCCCATAACTTGGATTCTTTGTTGATGCAAGGGAGGGAAAACTCAAATGGTGTTTAGCCACAACTCAGGGACATGCCACCTTGCGAGAGTCCAACAAGCCAATTAAGGCTTTAACCAACCTTACTAGGGGAACTTATACACAAAGGTACCTCCTTGTCTTGATCAGAACTATACGATGAAAGATAATAGCATGAGGATTTGACATTTCATCTTATCCTTTTATATACTGACCTAAGGAAAAAACCGGTTTGAGTTGCCTTTGAGTTCTTTGTACGGATGTGTCTCTTAGTTAAGCCCAACTAAAAAGAAAAATAAGATGCAATGATTTCTCTTCACCCAAGATTGCACGAAGTGGAAGGGGAGAAGATACTCTCACTACACCTTATGGGATCTACTAACAAAAAGTGTGCAAGTGCACCAAACATAGAGACAATCGTTCATTTATTAAACCCAAATCGAAATGTGCCTACTTTAAGAAAATATTAAAATGAAATTTATGGTTTGTTTTATCCCAATGAATGTAATATGCAAAATTGTTGTTCATTTTAAAACCAAATGAGTGTAGATGCAGTTTGTGTTCTTTTGAAATCCTCATGAATGTAAATACAATTTGTGTTCATTTTAGACCCCATGAATGTAGATGGAATTTGTGTTCATCTTAAACCCTCATGAATGCGTATGCAATTTTTGTTCATTTTAAATCCTCATGAATGTGTAGATGCAATTTAAGGCTCCATGAATTGTGTTGAAAAACACAAAAAATATTTCCCTATTCTAAACAAGAACAAGTAAAATCATGCAAAACCACAAGTTAGGTCTCCTTGTTGAAAGCCACATGCCAAAAAAAAAACATTAGCAAACCAAAAACCCTAATATAAGACAAACCCAAAAAGAAAACTCAAAACTCCAAAGATATACCTTAATAGTCAGTTGCAAAGTTTTGGCAAAGAATTGTCGCTCATGAATGTGATTTAGGAAGTAACAATTGTGAACCATCGTACAAAAAATGTGGATAAGATTTTATCAGTTTCATCACTCTAGATTTTTTTGATTGCGGCACAAGACTCTTTAGATGCAGAATTTTTTTTTTTCATTTTGCCTCTAGTTATGTCACTGTTCTTCACAATGTAGCTCACAAACCTATAGCACAAAAAAGCACATGAATTTTCTACAAATTCAGTAAGTTTCACATCAGGTTCACCAAATGTTAGAGGGGGAAATCTGAAAACTAAAGTAGCTAAGATCAACAGCAACCACTCTACTTAAGATCAAAGGTAATATACCAAATCCAAAGAATGAAAGTACAAATGATAAGGAAGAAATCAAATGAACATGAAAATAAATAGCAACTTCCTCATCAAACTTGATTCATCTCCTATGCCTCTCCTCAAATCTTCTTTTGTAAACTTTCCCTCAGCTTCGAAGTATTCAAACACCTACAAGTGATAGTGATAAAGTAGCACAAATGTTGGAGAATGTGGTTGTAAAGCCAAAATGGAGGAGAATACCTTCTTTTATAGAAATATATTTGAATGGATGGACGAGATCAATCTTCTAGAAAGATGCCAAGATCAATGGTTGAGGACTCATGCACCACAAAGTAGTGGGCTAGGGATGGCTATGAATGGATGGTCAAGATTGAAGGAAGACTAAATGAAATCAATGGACCAAATTCGAAAGGAGAAAGTGGATGGAAGGTAGTGGAGGAATTAAATAAATTATTTAATTCATGGAAGGAATCTATGACCATGTTTTTAAAAGATATGAATTATTTATTTATGAAGAAAGGGAAAATAATATTTAATTTAAAAGTTATTATGCAACTATTTAAATTAAGTATAGAGGAAAATGAAGAAAAATGAATTAAAATATTAAGTCAAATTAAGTATTTAATAGACGAAAAGTGATAAGAGGGAGTTAAATAATTTTAATAATTATTAACTATAGAAGAATGAAAGGATAATGAATAGATAAATAATTAAGAATAATTATTTAACTATAGACGAATAATAGAAAGAAAATAATTAAATAAATGATAATTTATTTAATCATAGAAGGAAAGAGTGTTAGTGATGCAATTAAATAAATACTTAATTTATTGAATTGATCAAAGGAGAATAAAGATCATGAAATTAATTAGTTAAATAATTAAAAATTATTTACTAAATAGAGGAACATGAACAAAGACGATAATTAAATAATTAAAATTATTTAATTACACAAGGAAGAAGACCAAGATGATGGAAAAATGGCGCTCGCTGACTAAGACATTTTTCAGTGTCTACATAAGGATCAAATGCTTAAGATTAGATAGAGATGGAGAATTCACATAAAATTAATTCATAGGATATTGTGAGAAACATGGAATCAAGAGATAATATTCAACAGCAAGGACTCCACAACAAAATGGAGTGGTTGAAAGAAATAACAAGATATTCAAAGAGATGGCCAAAACAATTTTCTAAATGAGGCCAAGTTACCTAATGTACACTAGAGAGAGGTAGTATATACAACAATATATACTTTGAATAGAGTTCAATTGAGAGTCAACAAAAAGAAGACACCCTATGAACTATGGTATGGAAAACCAACATCTATTAAATACTTCAAAGTGTTTGGTAACAAATGCTATATCAAGAGAGAAGAAGAGAACTTAGGAAGTTTTGACTCAACATGTGATGAAGGAATATTCCTTGAATATTCATTGGATATTCCACTCAAAGCAAAGCCTACAAATGCTACAAAAAAGGCTACACAAAATTGTAGAGAGTATCAATGTCAAGTTTGATGAAGATTTGAAGCATGATGAACCTAATAGAGATAGCTATGAAGATAAATTAGAGTCTAAAGAAGAAGTTGTTGATGAAGAGTCTGAAGAAGAGAATGAAAAGTCATCTGCAAGATATATTCAAAAGATCATCCCAAAGAGCAGATTATTGGCAACACAGATGGAGTTCAGACAAAGAGGAGAGTTGCAAAGAACAAAGAGAAAGTAAAAATTGCACTATTATTTTAAATAGAGCCCAAGAGCTATGTTGGAGCTAGCAAGGATGAGAGATGGATAAAATTAATAGATGAAGAAATCAACCAAATTGAAAAGAACAAAACTTGGGAGTTACTTTCAAGACCCTCAAGCAAGAATGTGATAGGCACTAAATGAGCCTTTAGAAATAAGCTTAATGAAGATGGAGTTGTTGTAAGAAACAAGGCTAGATTGGTGTGCAAATGGTATGTACAAGCTGAAGGTATAAATTTTGAAGAAACATTTGCACCAGTTGCTAGATTGGAAGCCATAAGAATATTTCTAGCATTCTTTACTCATAAACGATTCAAAGTCTATCAAATGGATGTCAAGTCTACTTTATTAAATGTGAACCTAGAAGAAGAAGTTTACATAGAACAACCTGAAGATTTTCAGCTTTCAAAAGAAGATTATGTTTATAGATTGAAGAAAGCACTATATGGTCTAAAACAAACACCTAGATCTTGGTATTCAAGATTAGATCAATAGCTATAGTAACAAGGATTCAATAATGGATGTGCATATATCCATTTATACTTCAAATTTGAAGGTGAGCATATGATAATTATTGTTGTTTATGTAGATGATATTATTTTTGGTGGCAACAATGACAAAATATCTAAAGAATTT
Source organism: Sequoia sempervirens (assembly GCA_007258455.2). Classification (NCBI taxonomy): domain Eukaryota; kingdom Viridiplantae; phylum Streptophyta; class Pinopsida; order Cupressales; family Cupressaceae; genus Sequoia; species Sequoia sempervirens. The sequence goes on along the minus strand of VDFB02009789.1, from coordinate 35,166 downwards.
TCTGTCCAAATGTAAAATGAGTTTGATATGTATATGCTGGGATAACTTTCTTTCCTCGTTGGCCTAAAAATATCAAAAATTGATAAAGGGATGTTTATTTCTCAAAATAAGTATGCTAAGGAGATACTCAATAAGTTTGGGATGGAAGATAGAAAACCACTTTGGTACCCCCATGATAAATGGATGTAAATTAAGCAAGAAAAATGAATCTCCAAATGCAAATCAAACCATGCATAGATCAATGATAGGTATCTTGTTGTACCTAACTACATCAATAACCAATATCATGCAAGAAGTGTGCATGGTTGCAATATTTCAAGCCACTCCTAAAGAGTCTCATGTCAATGCAGTAAAAATAATTTTTAGATATAACTAAAGCACAATTGATTATGGACTGTGGTATCCTAAAGGTGAAAATTTCACTTTGACAACATATACAGTTGTTGATTGGGTAGGAAGTGTGGATAATAAAAGAATCACTAGTCATGGTGCATTATTTCTTGGAAAAAAAAAATTTCATGGTTGAGCAAAAAGAAAGAATTGGTTGCTCTTTCTACAGCTGAAGTAGAGTATATTGCAGTAGTGGCATGTTGTACTCAAGTGTTGTGGATGAAACAAACACTTAAAGACATCAAGGTAGAATACAAAGAACCTATCTCTATTCTTTGTGATAATACAAGTGCCATAAATATATCAAAGAATCAAGTGATGTATTCTAAGACCAAGCATATCTTAGTCAAGCATCACTTTTTAAAAGAAAAGGTAGTAGATCAAGAAGTCAACATGGAATATGTGCCAACCATGGAACAAGTTGCAGAAATATTCACTAAGCCTCTTCCCAAAGAGAAATTTGAATACTTGAGGCAAAAATTGGGAGTGGTTTCTCCCACATCATATCACTAAATCTTAGTGATAGGGCACAAGTCTAGGGGGAGATTCACAAAAAAATTATTCGTCCCTAGAATATGAGAGAAAAGGAAAGCCAAGAATGCATTATTTTACAAATTTCTAATGAATTAATGGTTGTAGATTCTTGGACACATTCTTTCACTTTGCATGGTATGTCAAATGGGGATAACATTAGTAGCAACTAGGTGTTTAGACATTGTCCCTTTACCATTGATGTCAAAGGGGGAGAAACAGAGAAAAATGGTTTGTGTTTGTCAAAAGGGGAAACAAGCCTAAGGGGGTGAATGGTTGTTGAGAAGATGTTTGTTCAGATCATTTAGTGTTACCATGAATTCTAACAAGGGAGATTTTTGGAAATTTGATTGTCATTAATGTCAAAAGGAGATATGAGTAATATTAGTTGGTGAGACTGTTGAGGGATGTCAAAAGGGAGATTGTGGCCAGTCATTGATGTCAAGTGGTCTTGCTCTGAATGATGCATATGAAGTTGTAAGGAAAGCCTTGAAGAACTACAAAAGTTTGGGCTTTGAGCCTTGGGCTTACTCTATTCTATTGCAAGTTTGAGTAGTTGGTGTTTTCATTGATGTCAACAAGCATATGTTGTCATTGATGTATGTAGTTGAGTGATATGGTTGCAAGAGTGTAGTTGATACTTTGATTAGTTGCATTATGTTGTGATTAGTAATGCTACTGGTGTCAACCTCTAGTGTTTCTTTGATATGATTATGTCTATTGTTGAGGAAGCATTGAAGATGATGAGGATGTGCCTTTGGTGCTTGGTTTCCAAGTGTTTTTGAAAAAAATTGATTAAAAGAGGAAACAATGTGTTGTAGTGGTGATCTAGGTTACAAAGTTGTGTTTTGGTTTTGCTCTACATTTCTTCTAGATTGAAGAGCTACCTATGCAATTTAGATATTTTAGTTACAGGTGTTTAGAGGTGTTGTATTTAAGAGTTGGAGTACTAAATCATTGTACAAAAGAAGTTGTGTTCACCAGTGTGTGACTATACATTATAGAGGTGTCTGGGAGAAATGTTTTTGCTTCATGTTTCTTCATAGTTGTGTTTTAGGTCTTGCAATTTTAAAGATGTACTGATGGTGATGGTAGTTTACCTTAGTCAAGAGGTTTTGAGGTTTGGTGCTTTGGAAGATGGTTTTTTGAGTAACAATATATGGTAGAGTTGTCTAAGTGTATTGGGTATGTACATTCTTCAAGTGAAAGTTGTTGCAAAGGATTTTGATGGATTTCAAGGTGTTTGAGGAATATTCTAGAAATTTTTGTGCATGATGTGTGGTTCGAAAGTCTTTCTTGGGTCTGAGGAAGCATGTACTTAAATTTTTAATGGTTTTTTCATGGGTAATGACTGACCTAGTGTTTACACTACATGTGAAGGATAAATATTGTTTAAGGAAGCATGTGGTGTGGTTTTGTTGATTTGGGTCCCAATTAAGTTTTGATGTGGTCCACATTCACTTCTATCTTCCATGGAAGTGTTTTGTTGCTAACCTAATTTGAATTTGCATGCTTGAGGTGTATATCCAACCTTGAAAAGGGTTTCAAGGTTGAAGATGATATAAGTATGATTTCAGTTGTTGAAGGATACTAAGATAGATGTGTGAGATGTGAATGATGCAAAGTTCAGAGTTTTAGAGTGTGAAATTGAGAAGTGTGGTGCCAGCTTTCAAGTGTTAGTTTACTGGATGCAGTGAGCAAAAGGTGACTATAATTCTTCAGTCAAATGCAAAGGTGTTGATGTATTGTGGTGGATTCTATGTTGAATTGAGATGTTTTTATTTGTGTAATATTCCTTCTCTATATTCTTTTCTATTCTAGTAGTGAGCCTCTTGGTAGGAAGCCTTTCTTCTTTGGGAAATGAGCCCTACCAGCAGTGATCCCTATTGTATTCAATGTTGATACTACTTATACTGTGAGCTAATTCACACCATGGTTTTTCCCTTCTTAGGTTTTCCATGAAAATATGGTGTCCTCTTGTGTATGGCGTTGAGTTGTTTAAGTTTCTATTATTTGATTTTCATGATAATTCATCATAATAGATTTAAGGGTTTAATGAATTAATGTGGATCTGAATGTTAATGAGGGTTTTAAAGTTTTAAGGTACAACTGATTCACCCCCACTCTTAGTTTTCTTGTGCATTCAACAATTGGTATAAAAGCAAGGTTCCTTGGAGAAGATCTTAACTACTTAAGGTAGATCTAGGATGGTGCACAAGAAGGAGATCCCTATATTTGATGGAACAGACTATGCATTTTGGAAAACAAGGATGGAAGGATTTTTGGAGCATTTGGGATATGATGTTCGAAAATTAGTTCAGACTAGATATACTATGCCTACAAATGGCTTGAGCATTGAAGTTGAAATTAAGGCCCATAAAAGCAATAGTAAAGCTAACTATTCTCCCTTGAGTAGTCTTACAAATTCTGAATTAGTCAAAGTTATGGATCTAAAAACTGCTAAAGCAATTTGGGAAAAGTTGGAAAGTTTTATGAAGGAGATGATATGATCAAACAAGCTAAGATGCCAAATTTAAATACCACATTTGAGAACTCGTGTATGTTTGAAGATGAAAACATTACAAGCTATATACAGAGGGTGGATGAGGTGGTCAACTCCATCAGAGGTCTTGGAGGAAAATTCAAAGAACCGAAAGTGGTAAAGGAAATTATTAGAAACCTTCCTAAATATTACAGTCATAAAGTTGTTGCTATTAAGGAATCTCAAAATCTAGATCAGTATTCTAGAGATCAATTGTATGGCTCTTTAACTACATTTTAAATGAGAGAGTTTGGTACTAACAATGGTGCAAAATTTGAGACTGCTTTTAGGGTTGCAAAAATAGAGAAGATTGAAGAACCAGATCAAGAAGATCTTTATGATGTGGAAGCTAACTTTGTAAGAAGAATGAAAAGAGTTACTAGTAAGTACAAAGGTAAGTTACCTTTCAAATGTTTCTATTGTGGAAAGATAGGTCACTATGCTTCAAGATGTCCAAACAAAGTTGTGAATGATAAAAACGAGGAAAAAGGTAAGATGATTAAGAAATTCTATTATGTTAAAGAAGATGCAAGTATTTTTTTATGTTGAATCTAATTATGGAGATGATGATGATGAATTCTTGTTCATGGATTTAAAAGATGAATCTATTTCTGCTAACTCTAAAAGATGTGTGAAGGAATGCCCTCTAGAGAGAAAGGATAAGATTGAAGGTACTATGGTATTTTCTTTTCATGCTAGACTAGATAAGAACTATTGGATCATTTATAGTGGATGCTCTAATCATATGACTACAAAAAAGAGTAAGTTTGTTAAATTTGAAAAGTATTATGGAGGACTTGTTAGATTTAGAGATGATTTAGGTGCTAAGATATGTGGAATAGGTTCAATTAGTTTTGATGGAAAGCATAATATTGAAGATGTTTACTATGTTAAGGGTTTAAAGCATAACCTCTTGAGTGTTGGAAAAATGTGTAGCAAAGGATACAATATTATGTTTCAAGACGATGGATGTGAGATAAAAAAAAGGGTCTAAAATTGTGATTGTTGCTGGAAGGACAGATGGAAATTTTTATCAGCTCAAGGTACTGATGGTCATTATTTTATGACTCGAATCAATGAAAGTTTGTTATTGCATAGGAGGATGTGTCACATTAATTTTGATAATCTGGTAAGAATCAATTTAGTTCAAGCAGTGAGAGATTTACCAAAGATTACAAAGCCTATCAATGTTTTCTGCAAGGAATGTTAAATTGGGAAGCAAACAAGAAGTTTCAAAGGAAAAGAACAATCTTCTACCAAATTATTGGAATTGGTGCATACAGATCTTTGTGGTCCTACAAGAACAAGAAGTCTTCAAGGTGATAGGTATTTCATGCTTTTTATTGATCATTATTCAAGAATGACATGGATTACTTTTCTTAAAGAAAAATCTAAAGCCCTAGATAGGTTCAAAGCATTCAAAGTTATGGTTGAGAATGAAATGGATATGAAGATCAAGTGTTTGAAGTTCAAAAAAGGTGGAGAGTTTACCTCCAATGAACTTAACATGTTTTGTGAGAATCATGGCATAAAAAGGAACTTGTCTACCCCTAGGATCCTCAGTAAAATGGAGTGGTTGAAAAGAGAAATATAACTGTTCAAGAAGCTACAAGGACTATGATGAAAGAAGCTAACCTACCAAAATTCTACTGGAGATAAGCAATTCATACTACTATTTACATACTTAATAGAGTTCAAGAAAAAGAAAACAACATAAAGACTCCTATGAGTTGTGGTATGGAAGGATACCTACTATCAAATACTTCAGAGTATTTTGAAGCAAATGTTATATCAGAAGAGATGAAGAAAATTTGGGAAAATTTGATGCAAGGTCTAATGAAGGAATCTTCCTTGGATATTCTACTAAAATAAAAGCCTACCTATGCTACAACAAAATATTAAGAAATATTGTTGAGAGTGCAAGTGTCAAGGTTGATGAAGATCTTCAAAACTTAGTGGTGATAGATGGATATGAATTGGATGAGCTTGACCGAAGAGAAAAATAAAAGATAAGGAAAAGGAAGTATAGTTTGAAGAAGAGGAAGAAGCTTCAGAAAAGACCCCAAGAACCCCTAAGTATGTGTTGAGAAATCATTCTGAAGAATAGATCATTGGAGACAAGAGAAAAGGTGTATTGATAAGAAGGAAAGCTATTGAAGAAGAGGTAAATTTATGTTTACTTTCTGAAATTGAACCTAAAATAGTAATTGAGGCATACAAATATGAACATTAGATGAAAGATATGGAAGAAGAACTACTACAAATTGAGAAGAATTGGAATTGGGAACTTGTCCCAAGACTTGCAAACATGAACATATTTGGATCTATGTGCGTGTTCAAAAACAAATTGAATGATAATGGAGAAGTGGTCAGGAACAAGGCAAGGCTTGTGTATAAAGGATATTCACAAGATGAAGGAATAGATTTTGAAGAGACTTTTTCCCAAGTGGCAAGAATGGAAGCTATTAGAATGTTTTTGGCTTTTGTAGCATACAATGATTTCAAAGTTTATCAGAAAGTCTTCTTTCTTGAATGGAGAATTGGAAGAAGAAGTCAACATGGAACAATCAGAAGGGTTTCAGTTATCCGATAAACCAAATATGGTATACAGATTGAAGAAGGCATTGTATGGATTGAGGAAAGCTCCTAGAGCTTGGTATGCAAGGTTGGATAAGTATTTGATATAGAAAGGTACCACAAATAGTAATCTTTACTTTAAGGTTTGAAAAAGATCAAATCTTGATTATAGTTGTGTATGTTGATGACATAATTTTTGGAGGAAATGGAGCTATGTGCAAGAAGTTTGTAGAAGAGATGCAAAAATAGCTTTAGATGTCTATGTTTGGGGAGATGAATTTCTTCCTTGGACTGAAAATTAATCAAATAAACAAAGGTATATTCATTTAACAATCAAAGTATGTCAAAGAGATGTTGAATTTTTTTAGAATGGAAGAATCTAAACTAGTATGTACTCTTATGGTTACTAGTTGCAAGCTGGGTAAGAATGATGAATCCTCTAAGGCTAATCAGAGCAAGTACAAATTAATGATTGGTGGACTGCTATGTCTAACTATTACTAGACTGGATATCATGCATGTAGTTTGTCTTGTGGCTATATTTCAAGCAGATCCTAGAGAGTCACATGTTGCAATAGTGAAGAGGATATTTAGATACTTAAAGGGCACTCCAGATCATGACTTGTGGTATCCAAAGGATGTGAATTTCACTTTGAGTGCTTACATAGATGTAGATTGGACTAGTTGTGTTGATGACAAGAAAATTACAAGTGGTGGTGCATTATTTCTTGAATGTAGATTGGTATCATGGATAAGTATGAAACAAGATTCAGTATCTTTATCTACTCTAGAGGTTGAGTACATTGCAAAAACATCTTGTTGCACAAAGGTGTTATGGATGAGGAAAACATTAAAGGATATCAGATTAGTGGATGATGAACCAATTTCTATTTTTTGTGATAATAAAAGTGCAATAAATATTTCAAAGAATCTAGTGATGCATTCAAAGACAAAAAATATTTCAATCAAATATCACTTTTTAAGAGAGAAGGTTGTGGAGGATGAAATGAAGCTTGAATATGTGCCTACAAAGGATCAGATTGCTGACATATTCAATAAGACTCTTCTTAAGGATAATTTTGAGTATCTCTGGGAGAAGTTGGGGGTTATTTCCCCTCCTTTGAACTAGATGCATAAGGAGATCCATTAGTCCATTGGATCTCAAATTTCATTCTTTATGTTGGACTAATGTTGCAGGCTACCTCTTAGGGGAGTAGGTAGTGGCATTGTTGATTGTTACAGTAAGAAGAGTGTGTGTTGTCATTTTGCAATGGTTCCTAAATTGGTATATTTTGGTGTGTGCTCCTAAGGGGGAGATTTAGAGTAGTAAAGGAAAAGTGTTGTAGAGCAGTAGTAAGAAGATTGTTTGATGTCAAGGGAAGAGAATAAAATGTACAAATATTATGTCCTTTTCTATTGATATCAAAGGGGGAGAGAGAAACATGTGAAAAAAATAAGTAATAAGGGGGAGAGAGAGAGTCATGTCAAAAAGAATAAGTTATTCAGGGAGAGAGAAACAAGTAAAGATGAAAAGCTACAAAGGGGGAGAAAAGAGAAAAGGAAATTGGTACAGTACAAAGCTATTGCATCCTTGATGGTTTTTCACATCATGTGTTTCCATCAATGAAAAAGGGGGAGATTGTTGCAAGTTTAAGTAGTTGGTGTTTTCATTGGTGTCAACAAGCCTGCGTTCTCATTGATGTTTGTAGTTGAGTGAGATGGTTGCAAGAGTGTAGTTGATGCTTTGATTAGTTGCATTATGTTGTCATTAGTAAAGACACTAGTGCCAACCTCTAGTGTTGCTTTGATAAGCTTTTGTCTATGATTGAGGAAGTGTTGAAGATGATGAGGATATGCCTTTGGTGCTTGGTTTCCAAGTGCTTTTGAGAAAATTTGATAAAAAGAGGAAATAGTGTGTTGTAGTGGTGTTCAAGGTTACAAAATTGTGCTATGGTTTTGCTCCAAATTTCTTCTAGGCTGAAGATCTTCCTATGTGATTTAGATGAAGAAGAAAAAGGGGATTCTTTTCTTTCCAATGTATTATCACCATCCAAGCACTTTGTAAAGACACATATAGATGCATCACATGTGTAATAATAGATACAATGTCAATACCCATTCATTGTACTGGATGTTTATTTTAGAATGTATGCATTTGGACATCAAGATGTACCTATAGATGTTATGAGGCTTCACCACTGTAGGTTGTAGTTCATTCCACATTTTGAACATGTGCATGAAACATTACCTCTCTTCAAGAGCATTAAACATACAACTGTAAACCATCCTTTATGAATGTTCTTTCCAAAGCATTGAATCATGTCACAATGTTGAAACAAAGTCCTGAATATTGTGCTTTTATTTTGCTTCAATAATGATATCTTTCAGGCAAAATTCATTGTTTTCTCTCAAATTCTACACACATAACTTTGTGATGATCTACATACACGCACAAATGTTTGAAAATGAGTACTTGTCTCATGCTATGACTTTATCAATCTTGCTTTATTGTTGTCCACTCATTCTTTTGTAACAATGCACTCTCAATACCCTTTACTCCCTCAAGCTTTTAGAAAACACATGATTGTTTCCCTATCATTAATGATAGCCCCTGTGAGGTATATTAACATTTATGCATATGATTAATGTTCCCCATTGACATTCCATGAATAGTGACTCCTTTACTATCCCTTCTATGTGAGCTTTGCTTGTGGTTGCTCCTTTAAAGTGGGCACTTCAAACCTCATAAACAACAACAATATAATGTGTGGCAGCAATAAAAGATATGAAACAAGATGACAACCACCCTTCAAAGAGGCAAAACAATGACAACATAAGAACTTTGTATGTAAATAGACCTCCTAATGAGGAGGAGTGCACTTTTATTTTGTTCTGTAGATTGATAAAGCATTCAAATAAATCATTGTTCATTTATGATTTTCACTTCAAAAGAGGGCTGCCTCATTGCACTTTTGAATTGATTGTCATGAATGATCAATGTGCCAATGATTCTTATAGCCACTTGTGGATTACTCCTTTAGCTGAAATGATTTGAATTGAGCACTATGAATGTGTTTTCCCTATCTCATTCCCCTTTTGAAAATTAGGGGCAGCATGCTAGGCTCAACCCTTGTGGGAGCCCATTTTTGCACCACATGCTATGATGTCAACATAAATGAATAAGCTACAAGATTTCACCTATACCTGCATAGTGAAAAAATATTTTAGATAGAAAACAATGAAGCTCAATGCTCTTGTGATGTTTTATTTTTAGGCTCGTCTACATATATCTGATATTTTCTCAACTATCTTAAAGCATCATAGGAATATGCTATATTTTTGTTGATAGGGTGTTGGTGTAATTAATTATTAATTACACTTAGCATAAGTTTACTTAGGATTTATTTAATTCCTAAGATATAGGATCTTATCTTTATCTTATCGAGCTATCTTGTTGCTCAAGATAAGATTAGGTTTAGGCATCTTTGCTTATATAAAGCAAATTATCTCTTGTAATTAATTGGTCTTTTCGAATATATCAAATTGCATGTTTTTATGCAATCTTTGCTTTTTCATTTTCCTCTTCTGTGGAAGGTAATTTTTAGGTTTGCAATCAGATCTTGGCAATTCTAACATGGTATCAGAGCCTCGATTCGCAACCCCTTCTCAGCATTTTCGGAGGAACACAGTGCAGAGCTCGTTCGAGGTCCCTCGAGGGTTTCAATCCTTGAGCATTATTCTGGAGCATCTTGGATCAGATCTGGGTTTTCCGTTGGATTCAGAGCGCTGGAAAAAGTCAGAAATGGCTTTCATTTTATTTATTTTCATCACCTTTTGCCAGATCTGCGAAGGTTTCAAGCTCGGTGATTTATCTGTTAGATCTGGGGGTCGCTTATTTTTTGGAGCACTTTGGACCCAAACAGACCTCGCCGTTGGATTTGCAACACCCAAAAACCCCCATTTTCATATAAAATTTGTCCAATTTGGACACAGTCGTCCAGAGAGGCAAATTTTTTTACCCGAGGGCCGTACGGCCCCCAGGGACGCTCTACGAGGCACAGATTTTGAAAAAAATCAAGTTTTTTCGCCGAGGGTTTGCGCGGCCAACACAAATGTGCAGCACCGCTCGGTGGCCACCAGGCGGCCACCTGGCGGCCACCGCCGGACCACCGCCACCACAGACGCCACCAGCGCGCCACCTCCTCCTCTCAGCCCCCGCGGGCTCAAATCGCAGCCGCCAGCCATATGGGGGCCGGGCGCTATGCGCCCAGCCCCCGCCCATGTAGAAACCCCCAGCCGAGAGCCCCCTGGTCAGCCCATGCGACCAGGGGCTCTATTTTTTTAGCCCCTGAGGGCTTCTGGGGCAGAATCACACTTTTTTGGAGGAATTTCACGGAAACAGGCCTAACTTGGGAAAACAGAGGTATTTTTTTGCAAACGAGATATCGTAGGAAAGCTGTTTCGACGCTCTACGCAATGGTGCTGGTGAGATATTCTGGTTTTTCCTTTTTGATGCTTTTTTCAGCCTCGGAAGTCAGATGTTGCCTTTTTCATTCCGGGACCCATATCTTTTGACTCGCTTATCCGATTTTCATGATTTTCGTGGCGTTGGAAAGCTGGTTTCAGCCTCTATATAGATTTGAGGTCATTTATAGAAAATTTATAACTTATTTTAGGCATGCATTCATTTTTTTTTCATGTGCTAGGTTTGCATTTTCGATTATGTTTCTGTAATTTTGCATCATCTCCTTATGCAATCATTGGGTATTGTAATAAAGAACTGATATAAAGTTCCATTAAGGGGGGTTCTTGCATCCATCTTTCATTTTGGTGACAACTCGCATGAGTTTGTTTGGTTTCTTGTTGTCTCCTTCTAGCTTCTTTCTTGCTTACCTAGACACATCGTTGGTTTGTTTCGGTTCACACTTCACATTGGGATTTTATAGTTCTTGATCCTCATTGGTTCAGATCTTTCCCATTTGAAGGCCATGGTTTTATGGTTAATGTTCCAGAATCTTGATGGTACTCGTCCTATGGGCAGTTTTAGTTTTAGTTTGGCATTGGCTTCGTGAGACACAACTTCCAGATTTGTCATCATTATGGGTCCATTCATCTTTTCATCTACTGTTGCTTACAGATTCCAGAGTTGATCCATTATGTGAGTTTCTAGTGTTCCTTGGCATCGAGTCTACTGTTGCATTTGTGATTCCGATTGGTATTTTGCAAACAGAACTATCTTTCCTTGCTTGCCGGATTTGGGGTTCCAGTGTTGCTTCATCAGAGTTCTTCCAGTGATTCTTTGCAGCAGTTCATCTCACTGAGGGGGGTTTCTCTCTCTTTACATTTGTACATGAGTACCTCATTAGGCCTTGTTGTCAGGACTCATATTTGCATAATAATCTGCTTCTCCCTAAGTTGCACTTATGGGGGGGTGTTGGTGTAATTAATTATTAATTACACTTAGCATAAGTTTACTTAGGATTTATTTAATTCCTAAGATATAGGATCTTATCTTTATCCTATCGAGCTATCTTGTTGCTCAAGATAAGATTAGGTTTAGGCATCTTTGCTTTTATAAAGCAAATTATCTCTTGTAATTAATTGGTCTTTTCGAATATATCAAATTGCATGTTTTTATGCAATCTCTGCTTTTTCGTTTTCCTCTTCTGTGGAAGGTAATTTTCAGGTTTGCAATCAGATCTTGGCTTTTCGTTTTCCTCTTCTGTGGAAGGTAATTTTCAGGTTTGCAATCAGATCTTGGCAATTCTAACATAGGGTACATAGGAAGATTCATATCTAGAGCTCTAACCAACTCTTTTATCATGATGCAGGTTCACTTGAAGACCAAAAGTGAGAAGGAGCAGGAAACAATGAAGACCAACACCAAACTTCAACAAGAAATGATGGATATGTCTTTTCTTATATGCTCCCTTTATTTCTTTCATCTTCAGATGTATAGTGTATTTTTTATGTTGCTTTAATTCAGCTACTCCCACAGCTTGTGTGGTACATTTGATTACTCCTCTCTTTCCAATGAAGAGAAAAGAAACACTTATGTAATCCTGTGTATATTTCATTACAAAATGAATGAAAGCAATATCTTGTGTTCTTTATGTACTTTCCTTTATGTTGCAAAACACTGAATGACAAGGCTGAATTATTTCTTTGAGCACAGGTTTCTATTGTAACACATTGCACAATAAAAAATGAATTATCTCTTTTAAACTTTGATATGCAATGGTTAAGCATGGCAGAAATATGTTAGAATATTTTCACCTTAAAATGAAAATAAATTGTTTCATCTCTACCAAATTGAGTTTTAGGTGAAAATTTGGTAACAAAATCTAACAAAACCCTTGCACTTTAAAGTTTCTAAGTTAGAAACTTAAAGCATCGACTAAAAAGGAAGGGTTTGAAACCAAATTTGGGGCCTAATGAGGTTGTGACAACCTCATTGATGCTCAACAAGGTTGTGGAAACCTTGTAAATTTCTCAAGAAATTTACTTAAGCATAGAAGGAAAATAGGTTTTGAAACCATTGTCAAGGCCCAAAAAGTTTGTGAAAACCTTTCAAAGTCCCACAAAGTTCCTACTTAGAAAAATATAAGAAAACAATATGAAGGTCCAAGTGGAGGCAAAAACTAAAAATGAATTTAGACCTTTCAAAACAAAGGTCTAAAATTCCAATCAGGGCCTAAAGTTTCGATTGGATAGAAAGAAGGAGTAGCCAATCAGGATCAAGAATCTTGATCAAATAGAATAAGAAGGGAAGATAGGGTTGGAGGTAGAAAATAGATTTGCACCTTCCAACCAAAATTCCAAACATTAATTTGGAACCTGAAAGTCCAAAGGACTAAAAAGGAAGAAGAGAAGGGAAAAATAGAAGGAATTTAGACCAAAAGGAATTTGGTTCAAATGTTTGATCAAGACCCAAAGTTATGATTAGATAAAAGAAGAAAAGGGAAGAAGGGGAAATCAGGAAGAACACAGACATTTGGACTTGATCCAAATGTTCGTTCTGGGCCCAATTTCCAAAAAGAATAAGAAACTAAAAAGATGCAAGGGTGGTCAGGGATCAAGAACAAATTTACACATTGGTCCAAATGTTTTTTTAGGGTCCAAAAACTCAACATGACCCAAAGAAGAAAAGAGTGAATAAAAAGGAAAACTATTGGACACTACAAAATGGGTTTTTGACCATAGCCATAAAAGGGGTAATAAAACCTTCTAAGGGACATGAGCATGATACAACAATGGAATTTATCATATTAGCCAAATTTGATAGGGAGCACAAAGGGAAAATAAAAATTATTCTCAATTCATTGAATTTTGTAGCTGCTAACAATGGCTCCAATTGGGGATGTGTGTCTCTTGCAGGCACAGTGAGAATTAAGATCTTTGGGTAGCAAACCAAAAGGAGGAACAAGGACTAGGACATTTACACTAAATCATGACAAATAGGGGCCATGATTGTACATAAGAACATACTAGAAAATAGCATATGATACAAAGGTTCATAGAACCCTTCACTCAGGAGAAATAGTGCTTCAGATGTTGACCATGAATAGGTAACTCTAGGAAATTTCCATCTAGGCCTCTGAGGTAGAATGTTCCTTGACCAAATTCTTCAGCAACTTGATAGGGTCCAACCCATAAAGCATCAAATTTCCTATTTTTTACTTTGTCTTCTAGCCTTGAATTCCACATGAGGACAAGATCCCCAACCTAAAACTCCATTTTGATAGCCCTCTTATCAAAGAGATAATCCACCTTTTGTTGCCTCAATAAATTTCTCTCATGGTCACACCTCCTAGTTTCTGAACTAATTCAATCAACTCATGAAATCTTTTGGAGACAAAACTTTCTTCTTCTCCTACAATATATTATAACAACTAATAGATTAGAAACTCAAGGCTTTGGTAGTTTGGCCTCAACCCCATATACTAGATCAAATGGACTCTTCATAGTATCCTTGTTGTACATTACCCTATTTTCCCAGACAACAAATTTTAACTTATCATCCCACTTTTTTTGTTTGTGTCTAGAGTTTTTTTGATGATGTTCATGATGTTCTTGTTCCTTGATTCAACTTTCCCATTTCCCTATGGATGATAAGGTGAGGAATGTGTTAAAGAGATCCCATAGTGTGAACACATGTCAACAAAATCCTTGGATCTAAAACACATTGCATTATTAGCAACAATTCTTGATGGCACTCCAAACCTGATGATTATGTTATTTAGTAGAAATTCAAACACTATCTTTGAGGTAAAATTTCTTGTAGGAATTGTTTCCACCAACTTAGTAAAATAATCAATGGCCACCAATATTTGCCTGTATCCAATGTTGTACTTTTATGTAATTTCCCCTATGAAGCCAACACCCCATTGCTGGAATGGAGCTTCCACTAAAATGGTTGTGAGGGGAAGTGAACCTAAAAACTTCATCTTGCTAGAAAACCTTTGGAAAGCATCACATCCTCTTAAAAACTTGGACACATACTTGAATAATGTTAGCCAGCAATAACCCATCCTAATCACTTTATGAGCGGCGGTCTTTGACATGTAATGTCCACCACATAATCCATGATGATATCCCTCCATAAACTTTGATGATTGCTCCTCACTTAAAAATCTCAGGAGCACACCATCAAGTTTCTCCTCATCAATTGTCCTTGGAGCAATAGATACCTTTGAGCCTCAAGCTTCACATTTATCTTTTAATTATCATTCAATTCAGGAGGACAATTCATATTTTCTAAACAAAAAACATTTTTGTTATATCAAGGGCAATCCTTCAATTGACATGGGATGAAGACTGAGTCAAAATTAACCTGGTGGACCTCAGCGACATCCAAATTTTTTTGAGCCATTAATTTTTCTAATCCCTGACCTCTGACCAATTTGGTAGTCTATATCTCATGTCATACTCTTGGATCTTATTGATCCACCTACACCTTTTTCCTGATGCTTCCTTATGGAAAAAATATCTCTAACAACAATATGTGGCACAAAAGCATTAATATTAGCCCCTATAAGGTAAGGTATGATATTTCCCATAGCTTTCACAAGGGAATATGTATGCTTCTCCATCAAAAAATAGTTCAACTCAACATTTCTCAATGATTTGCTAAAAAAATCTATGGACCTTGTTCATAACCATCTTTATTTTTTTGTAATAGATCTACAAAAATAGTGTAAAAAGATGCAAAGGAAAATAATTGGAAAGGCTTGGAATAATTTATAATTTACAACAATAGTACCTTCTTAAGTATGTCTTTTATATACAAAAATGAATCAAACGATTCCTTATCCCAACTAGAAGATTGCCCCTTCTTCAACACTTTAGAGATGGACTTTGTTTTCTCAACAAAGTTGGGAATGAATCTTCGAACAAAATTTATCTGGCCAAAGAAAGACTAAACTGTGTGATCAATTTTTAAGTGTATCAAATGTAGATTAAAAACAAATCAAACACACTGATAGAACATTATATGAAAAACAGAAAATGGTATAAAAGAAATGCAAACTAAATTTTTTGATCTCGATGTCATCCTATCATCCTCTATCTCTAGTGTTTTTGTCGATTCCAACTGGCTCTCAGATTATGTGCTAGGCTCATCAAACGGTCTTCCTAGAGAACGAGATTTGAAGATGAATGCATGCTAAGCTAATATATGATTAACATGCTATGAATATTAAAATGAAATATTACGAAATTATGAAAGCTAAAGATGATAATGACAATGCTAAGATGCTAGAATGTTAGAATGCAAGTAATCTCTAATTGAACCAATGCTTGAATTCACAGGGGTATTTATAGAGCTTTCAAAAGATTCTAATTGGTTGATGTGATCAACGACTGTGAAAATTCCTGGCAGATCAAACAGCCGAAGATGGATAAGACTGGGGAGAAAAATAAAAGAAAACAAAAAGCAAGATTTGTTTCCTTTTTCATAGAAGAGATAAGATGAGATAATAAAGATGAATTGTAAAAATCATCTTTTTGTGAGATTTTGGAAAGATTTTGAAGATAAATAATGAATTATAAATTCAATTATTTATTTATGGGTGACATGGAAGATTTTTCTTAATCAAATAAGATATTCAATTAAGATTTGGATAATAATAAAATATTTCATAATTAAATAAAATCTTTAATTATGATTTGAAAAGATATGAAGGATATTTGATTAAATAAAGATATTTAATTAAATTTTTAGGAAATGTAAATGAAATTAATTAAATAAAATATGTAATTAATTGGAAGAAAGATTTGAATAGGAGAAAGGAAATATTTAAATTTTAATTAAATCAAAAGACTTAATTAAATTCAAAAGGTGATAATTAATTAAAATAAATAAATGGTATTTATTTATTTAATCAAGTAGACATATAATTGTGAAATAATTAAATAAAGTTGATTTATTTAATTATGGCGGAAGAATAAAGTGAATGAACAATATAATTAAATCAATTAAATTTAATTATATGTAGGGGACTTTTAGGGAGATTAATTAAATAATAAATATTTAATTAAGTGCCAAGATTAATTAGACATGACCAATTTTATGCATATACATTTTGCCCCTCTTTGAAGTGATGTGTGAAACGCATTGCTTCAAAGAAAATATTCTTGCTTTTGAAATTTGTTACGTTTGATTTTGCACCTGATCGGAAAATTTTTAACTGATATGCCCTTGATTAAAAAAACGTGCTTGATATTGATGATGCCCCCTCGAGAGGTAAATTACTGACGATGAGAAAAAAAATGTTGATTTGATGATAAAATTCGGATGATGAGAGGGACACAGTGATTTAACTCCCGATAATTGATTAAAAGATGCCCTAGTTTAAAAATAAGGTCAAAGTTTGATAAAAAGATAAAAATAAAAATAAAATGCCACAAAAAACCCACCTTATTTGACCTTGAAAAGGTAAAAGGGTAAAAAGTGCAAGTCATTTTCACCTTTTGACTTTACTGAGATTTTGCTCTAACGGTGACTTGGGGAGATGGAGATTCCTTATCACAAGCATAGATTCAAGCAGGCCCACTGACACCAGAGACTAGCCGCATATGGACCACCAGTGAGTCGATTCAACCCACGTTGATTTGAAAATTTTCATTTTCAGTTGATTTTTGATGCATTTTGGCACAAATTTAGGTTGTCATAGTCCATTTTAGCGCCTTTAGGGAATACAATAGCACTTACGAGGTTTCTTTTAACGCATCTAGGGCATAGTTTAACACTTTAAAGGTTTAGACAGATTAGGGCATTTGATAAGTGAAATAGCGCTTTTAGGATGCCTGTAGCAAATTTGGTGCATTAGTGCATATAGGAAACAGTATAGCGCTTTTAGGGTTTTTCACACATCGAGTAGATGAAATGGCGCATTCGATTAGGGATTTAGCGCATATAGGGAAATAACGCATAAAGGAATTGATTTAGTGCTTTTAGGGCACAGAATGGCACATCCGGGGTTTTAGCACTTTTAGGCCGCAAATTAGCGCATCTAATAAATTTAGGCAGAAATGCACTGTGTGATGAAAATGATGATGTATTGCTTCTTTGGTCAATAGATAGATAAATTGTTATTGTCATCATGTTGATATGGATAGAAATGATAGCAAAGCTGATAAATGATGAATTGATAACTTTGTTTCCCAAAGTAGAAAGCAAAGAGTAGATAGCTGATAACTTTGTTTCCAAAGAGTAGAATGATTGATTGCATTGTGATTTGTTAATAAGTTTGCTTTTAGAAAACAAAGAGTAGATGATTGGCATGTCTGTTGATAAATCTGCTTTCTGCAATAGAAAATAAATAGTAGATGATGTGATTGAAAACATATTTGCATTCAAGACTGAAGTACAAATAGGATGATGATTTGATTGTTGATAAATTTTCTTTCCTGAAAAAGAAAGACAAATAGTAAATGATGATAGAGTAGATTGATTTGATATTTTGATAGCTATATTTTGCATTGATTTCATGATATGAGTCCCTGAGATAGAACACTTGATATGGTTCATGTGATATGATGCACTTGATAGGAGTCTGATATGGGTCACTTGATATGAATTTGATTGATATGGGTCTAATTGATTGTCCTTGTGATGACCAAAAATAGGAAGTTTTCAAAAACCTCTAGATTAGAGAGAGCTTCCCTGTAGGTTGGGATCGGATACGAGATCTCACACCTACAGATGTGTAGTTGATAGTTGGATGTGGGTTGGGACCATTGTTGGAAATGCCTCCTATTTGGGTCAACAGGGAAGTGTTGATCGCGCTAGCAGAGAGATGGCATTCTAAGCATAATACTTTTCATTTGCTGACGGGTGAGATGACAGTGACCCTAGAGGATGTATACAGGATTTTGGGGATCCCAATGGTAGGTGCCCTTGTGTTCTATGACCAAAAGGAGCTAGGTGGTACAAAGGCACTGAGGAGAGTATAAGGTGATGTTCATATAGCAGGGTATTGGGTGCCATGGGAAGAATTTGGGGGATATCCAGCCTTACCTGCAGTGTTGGGTGCATTCATCGGAGGTTTCCTTTGTCTGGATCACTAGTCAAAGGGACTATCAGTTGGGTGGGGGAGGATCATTGAGCAGATGATGGTTCAGCTGCGGAGATATGCCTAGGGGAGTTGTATGTTAGCTCATTTATATCATGACTTGCACTAGGTGGTATACAGAGGATCATCTAGTTTGTCATGTGGAGTTACCCTGCTCCAAATCTGGGCATGGGAGCATATTGTTGGGACAAGACCAGTGTGTCTAAGATTTAGGCCACCAGGTAGGCCATATGTATATGCATATTCTATTGCACTTGTCCAACCCAAGCTGGGAAAGTTAGAGTACTGGAGATGGACCTTGGATGATATGGATTCAGTGATATGGAGGTCATACACGGATTGTGAGGCGTGGGATACAGATCAGTTGGAGATGTCGTTTGTATGTATACCCCAATTTCTTATAGGTCATACTCCATTCATTCTAGAGAGGTTTTTGGCCTTGCGAGTATAGAGACAGTTCAGATTCACACAGGGGATGCCTCAAGGCATTGCACACTATGGACAATGCAAGGATGAGCCTAGATGGGGACCCTACATTTCATATCAAGTTGCATATATAGAGTATACAGCCTTACAACCCAAGCTATGGGATGACAGACCTGATATTGTTGATGTAGGTATGTTGGAGGAGTACTTGGTTTTCTATCACACACACCCATTTCCGTGGTTCACATGTCCAGATGAGTCGACTTCCATTTTGGTGGCATTGCAGCTAGGGGTTAGGAGACAGGAGGATGTGGTAGGTGGGGAGTAGGCAGTTGGTGAAGGAGAGGAGGAGGAGAGTGGAGATGGAGAGGAGAGCTCAAATGATGGCGATGGTGATGATGGAAAAGACAATAGAGGGGAGGAGAAGAGGCCAGTGAGGTAGAGGACCAATATCTCAGGCAGTGCAGAGGCCGAGGAGTGATACCGGTCGACAAACGGTGATCAAAGTCACCTCTACAACATAGTAGGCGCAAATAGACACACTACAGGCCCAGGTGCAAACACTTCAAGGGTAGTAGGTGCAGTTGCAGAGCCAATTGACTCAGGCTCAGAGTCTGACAGTGTAGTTACGGACACAACTTGCACAAGCACAGGTACCTCCTTCTGCTCTAGACCCACAGGTATTCTAGTTGATAGCAGAGATGGATTCTTTCAGATGGAGGGCAGAGGAGGAAGAGGGTGTGGCACAGAGACTCATGGGCACCGTTGCGAGTGCATCTTTATGAGAGGCCATTGCAGAGGGTTTTGAGATTTCCAGGGGGATTGAGTACTACCGAGTGAGGTATGAGGAGTTGTGTCCTCCCGAGTGTAGAGAGCCTTACCCTCTGTCCCACAATAGGACCAGGAGTAGATCACAAATGATGACACACAACAGAGAGGTCACAGGGCCACGACAAGATCTTGATGTAGGGGTTAGTGGTAGGCCATCATCCTTGAGACCAACTCCATCAAGGGGGTCCACCAACCAACCGTGATTTATTGATGTAGTATCATTTGATGTATATCATTTTTTTTTTTGGAACATGTACATTATTTTTTATCATATCTCATGTATCTCTCTATACTATTCAATTTTATTGGACATTGCACATTTTGTATGTATTTTTGATGAGCGGTGATATGTAGCGGTGATGAGTTTTGATGATGTGTGTGTTCGATGTAGTATACATTTTGATATGTTTTTTATTGATTTGATGACTAACATGATATGCAGGATGATTCATGCTATGATGACGATTTTTGATGTGTACTAATGATGTCATGCAGGTGGATGACCTAGGATGTTTGATTATGAGAGTGTGTATGGAGATATATGACATGTTTATAAAAAAAATGATGTGGAAATGCAATGTATGCATGGAATGTTTGTTTTTGGATTTTTCAAATGCAAGGAATAATGATGATGTGATGAAAAAAATGAATGTTTATGTTTATGAGATGCATCATGAATTTGTAGTATGTATATGATTTAAGAAAAGAAATGATATATGAAATAAGTCGAATGTTTATGGGAAAAAAATGTCATGATAGAGAAATGATAGGAAAATGATAGATGCATGATGTATGATGTAATGAAATGTAATGGCATGATGATAAAATAATAATGATAATGATAATGATGTTATGAAAATGATATGAAATGATAAAGGATGAATGATGATGAAATGATAAATGATAATGATATGAAATAATAAGTGAAAATGATAAAATGATAAATGAAAATGATATGATAAAATAATGACAAATGATGAATGAATATGAAATAATGTTGAAATGATAAATGAAATGATAAAATAGTGATTATGAAATAATGTTGAAATGATAAATGAAAATGATATGATAAAATAATGATAAATGTAATGAAATGATAATGAAAATGAGAGAAAATGATAATGATAAATGAAATGAAATGATAAGATAATGATGATGAAAATGAATATGAAATAATGTTGAAATGATAAATGTAATGAAATGATGATGAAAATGAATATGATATGATGATGAAATGATGATGAAAATGATATGATAAAATGACGATAATGATAAATGTAATGAAACGATAATGAAAATGAAAGATGATAAATGTCTAAATGTCCTCCACAACTAGTCCAAAGAGACATGGCAGTCATTGATGTTATTGGTCCACCATTTAAAACTCTGATGCAAGTCCAATATGCAGTTATGTACAATGATCTAAATGAAATGAAACGAAATGAAACCAACCGTTTGTTGAGCCCGTTGTTAGCTTTCTTGAATCATCATAAAGCGTTTTAAAATGTTGGAAGTATGTACAAGCATCAGAGGGGAAATTAGCACCAATGATGACCTGAGTACAACTTTCATGATTTTTGATATAGCAAGTGAACACAAGCATTGAGGCATAATTGAACCGAGATGACTTGAGTATTTCTTGCATAAACAGACATAGATTAACCACCTTTCTGATGCAAATTTGGAACTGCCATCAATGATATGTTTTGGAAATCATGTCTTGCGACATATCTACACCAGATGGATAGTCAATCTCAAGATAGGAGACAAAGAAAAATCATTCTCTTTCCTCGCCACTCTAGTTTAGTACATCATCGAGTGTGATCTAGAGGAATGATAGTGAAAATCAAACAACCATTGTTAAAAATATAATACTGCTATTCCAAACATTATTCAGATTTGAGATCATCCAGATATGAGTCATGATATGAAATTTGCTAAAAATTGTGATATGGATCAATGATTGGATAGTTGTTCATGTGATTTGATTGTTTGCTCGCATGATCGGATGTTACGTCATTGTCTAGCTATTTTAGTAAACTCTGAAAGTTGATTGTCCCTAGTAGTCAACATTTGCCCCCAGTATTGGCACAACTTGCTAAAATGAATATGTACAACGATCAAGCCATGGTAAGACATTATCGCTCTAGGAAAATGATGGCATTATGATGTTGTTATGGCCCTAGAATGACGTATGAAAGGAAGGCTAAGAAGATAAGTGCAGAACACAAGCTAATAGATGGAGAGCTACAAATAGCATTTGTTTACTAGATTTTCACTATCTGTTTTTATTGCATTTTTTTGATATCTTTTTGATTTTTTTGTATTTTTCTTGTCAATAGACTGCCTGTTGCCAGGTTTTTACCCTATGACAATTTTTTTTTTTTTTTTTTGGACATTTTCTAATTTTTATAGATTTATTTAGGACATTTTCTTCTATTTTTCAACTTTTTCAAGACTTTTTCTGTTGTTTTCCAATTTTTTCACCTGACTTTCTCTGCTATTTTTGAGTTTTTTCAAGACTTTTTCTGGATGATAACTGCTTCAGACATAATAATTTTTCAGATGCATGCTATTTATGGGTTCGTCAAATAGGTCCCCTTCTGGAATTGATAGCTTGTATGCTCCTGAATCGTATACTGCGATGACCACGTACATACCCAACCAATTTGGTTCAAACTTTCCTTTCTTCTCTCTGTCTTGCTAATTGTGTGGTTTTTCCTTTAAAACAAGGTCACCAACCTGAAAGGTACGTGGCTTGACTCTGTGATTATAGCTACGAGACATCATTTGTTGATATGGTTTCAAATGATCAACTGCTTGTTGTCTCTTCTCATCAAGGAGTTTCAATTCTTGTAGTCTGAAAACTCTGTATTCATCATCTATTGTGAGACCCTTTAAGGATACCCTTAGTGATGGAATCTCAACCTCTAGTGGAAAAATGGCTTCTGCTCCATAAACAAGAGCAAACAGTGTTGCTCCTATTGGCGTTTAGATGCTAGTTCTGTAGGCCCATAATGCGGGATTGAGTTGAATGTGCCAATCTTTCCCTACATCATTCACAATCTTCTTCAAGATTTTCAGTATTGTTTTGTTCAAGGCCTCTGCTTGGCCATTCCCTCGTGGATAATAAGGTGTTGAATATCTGTGTTGGATATGGAATCTCTCACAAAGTTCATCAACATCCTAATTCTTAAATGGTTGTCCTTTATCTGTGATGATGGAATTGGGAATGCCATATGAACAAATAAGATAGTTGAGTATGAATGATGATATTTGTTTTCTGGTAACCTTAGTTAGAGGTACTGCCTCAATCCAGTTGGCATGGATAGTTGAAGTTCTTGTGCAGGCGCATGAACAAGATTCTCATGAATCTGGCATTTAGAACACTTCTTCACAAAAGTGAATGATTCTCTCTCCATAGTCGGCCAGTAGTAACCCATTCTAATCAATTTCTTGGATAAGGTCAGTCCACTTGAATGAGTGCCACAAATGCCACCATGAACTTCTTGTAAAGCCTTGTCAGATTCGTCACGTTCAAGACATCAAAGTAAAGTACCATCAAGATCACGGTGATAAAGGATGTCAGCGATAAGAGTATAGCGAGAGGATTGGCGAATAAAGTTGCGCTTTTGGTTACGAGATAGGTTGAGTGGTAAGATGTCATCTTTTAGGTAGGCATAAGTCTTTCCATACTAGGGTGAATCGGATCCTACTAAGTGGCAAATGATTTGGCTTTCAAGTGTGTCATAGGTAGGTGTAAATGATTGTTCCACCAAAAATTCATAGCGAGCCTGATTTTTTGGGAGTTGTAGCATTGATGTGATCATAGCCATGGCGTCAGCTGCTTTGTTATCAAGTCTTGGAATCTGTATGAACTTGATATCAATGAAATACTTCTTAAAATTGTCAACCATTTTCTTATATGGCAATAGTTTTTCATCTTTGGTCTAATAATCATCATTGATCTGATTAATGACTAACTATGAGTCACCATAAACTTGTAGTTTTGTGATCCTCCATTCCAATGTGATCTTGATTCCAGTGATTAAAGCTTCATACTCAGCTATGTTGTTAGTGCATGGAAACATTAGCCTATATGACTAAGGAATGGTATTTCCTTGAGGGGTGACAAAGAGTATGCCTGCCCCTGATCCGTGTTGAGTGAAAGAACCATCAAAAAACAATGACCATGGTTGTCTGGATTCTACAGTGAAGAGATCAACATCTGGAAATTCAATGTGCATGGGATGCTTTGCTTGTAATGGTTCTTTAGCCAGTTGATCAACGATAACTTTTCCTTTGATTGATTTGTGATCAACATAATGGATGTCAAACTCGCTCAGGATCATAACCCATTTTTCTAACCTTCCTTTCAATGTAGCCTTGCTTAGCAGATATTTAAGTGGATCAATCTTTGCAACAAGATTGATTGTATGAGTTAACATGTAGTGTCAAAATTTTGATGATGCAAAGAATACTACTAGATAATCCTTCTCGATGAAAGTGTAGTTGAGTTCATGACTTGTTAGTGTTTGACTGATGTAATAAATTGCACGTTCCTTTCCTGTAGAGTCCTCTTATGCTAATAGTTCCCCCAAGATGTCTTTGTTGCAGTAATATATAAGATTAGAGGTTTGTTTGGATTGGGCGGTACTAGAACTGGTGGGTTCATTAAGTACTGCTTGATTTTTTGAAAGGCCATTTCACACTTGTCATCCCACTTGAAAGGAACATTTTTATGCAATAGATGTGTGAAAGGTAGGCTTTTATCTACCAGCTGTGCAATGAACCTTTGTATAGATTGAAGTCGTCCCTGTAATGACCTCAACTAATTGATATTCCTTGGTGGAGGCATTTCCATGATCACTTGCACCTTGGTAGGATCTACTTCAATTCCTTTTGTTGATAATATGTATCCCAAGAGTTTTCTAGATGTGACCCCAAAAACACATTTCTTAGGGTTGAGGCAAAATTTGAACTTCTCTAACCTTGTAAAGATTTTGGATAATACTTCAAGATGTCCTCTTGTATATGACTTTTCCAATATATCATCTACATAATCTTCCATGAATGTATGCATCATGTCATGAAAAATTGTAGTCATAGCCCTTTGATATGTAGCCCCAGCATTCTTTAGACCGAAAGGTATGACATTCCAATAGTAAGTCCCCCATGGACATGTAAACTTTGTTTTTTCCTAGTCTTCAGGTGCAATCTTGATTTGGTTGTAACCAAAAAAACCATCCATTAGTGAATACATGGCATGGCCAGCTGTCAGATCAACTATAGTATCGATGCTTGGAAGCAAGAAGTCATCCTTAGGACATGCTTTATTAAGATCTCTGAAATCTCTACACACTCTGACACTTTTTTCAGGCTTGGACATAGGAACAATGTTGGAGATCCATTCTACATAGTCGATCGATCTTATAAATCCCACATCAAGGAGTTTTTGAAGTTATTCTTTAACTAGTAGTGCAACATGAGGATGCATCTTTCTGAGTTTTTGTTTCATAGGTTTAACTCCTGGTTTGATGGACAAGTGATGCATTATAAGATCAGGATCCAGACCTGGCATGTCTGCATAAGACCAGGAAAAGTTGACTTGATTTGTTCTGAGAAATTCCATGAACTCAAGTATTTCTTTATCTGTCATTAATGCAGCTAATTGTAGAATCTTTGGTTTCTCTAAAGTTTCAAGACTAACTACTTTTGCAGGCTCAATCAAGATAAGCGATCGCTCATGATAGTGCTCCGGGAGAGTGTCAATTATCACATCATCTGGTGCCTTAAAAAGGTTTTCACCATCTGATATGCTCTTTGTTTTATCTTTTGTTTGATCTAACACTTTCAAATTCTGGTTTTCACCATTAGATCTTTCTTTTTGGCTTTTATTTTTGCAACTAGGAGACTTGACACTCTCCTGATTAAAGACTCTATGCCAAAAATTGCCAGTGGAACAAACATTTGTGTTGTCTACAGAAAGGAAGTTCATGATAGATTCATCGCTTGAAAACATAGGTATATCAATAGGTTCGGATAGATCCCAATTAATGAGATTGGGATGGATCAAACATAACGGATCATCGGGTTGCGTGAAATTGGCTATGGTTATGGTCATAACGAAGTTGTTTGTAGGATCTAAGGTATGAGGTAGATCAAAGATGGTACTATGATCATGATAGTCTTGCTCGATTAAATCTGACTCAGTATCACTAGAATCATAGTCACCTTGTAGTTTAGATTCTTACAGTTGGGACCCTGACCCTTCACCTTCAATTAGAGTTGGGTTGTACTTGTGTACCACATCAACCTTTTTGTCCCTCTAGAACTCATCATTGTAGATGGTGTCCCATTCATATTCACTAGAATCTATGTTAGAGTTATTGTCCACGAAATTCTAAATTGCATTCAAATAGGCTTCCTTGTATCAGACCCTTCTTGCAGTGTGAGGACAGTATCATGCAATTGCTTAGATGGTCTTTCTTTTGAGTTGGTATCATAGCCAAGTCCTATTTTATCTTTTGTAGCAAGTCTTGGAAGGTGAATAGGCTCAACTACTTCTTTTCTCTTTTCGATAGGACCATTACCATCGTAGCCCATCTTTTGCATGATTGAATATCCTTTACCATATTGATCAGTTGGTAGTTTGACATTAAGAACTGTTTCATCTTCATCTTTATAGAGACAACTTGGAACTTCTCTATCCTCATAATCTTCCATGGGGAATTTTTCTTACATAAATCATCCATTGAAATTTGTATTTGGCTTTGTTGGTGGTTGTGTTGATGTTGATGCTATAGATATCTGATGTTGCATGATAGAAGGTTTTCCATGTGACTGAGGTGATATAGGTAGATTAGAAAGACAAAGAGAGTACTCCCCTACTCCGTTTTCCTTGAACCATAGTTGCTTGTCAAAGCTTTTGGTTAACTGACTGATTTGTGTATCAACTTTGAGAGAAGTATTAGTAGGAGCCTCTCGATTGTTGGGAACCAAAGTATCTTGACTAGCTTTGATGTTGGCACAAGTCTGACTATTCAAATTATCAGTTGGTATTGTGATCTCTTGTCCATCATAAGGAAACTTAAGACATTGACGATATGTGGATGGGACAACTTGCATTTCGTGGATCCAAGGATGACCCAACAAGATGTTGTATGCAAGATCATGATCTAATACTTGACAAAAATTATTCTTGATGACAGGTCCCACTCTAATTGGTAGCATGATTAAACCCTTGGATTCTCTTTCCTCATCATCGTAGGCTTTAATAGTAATCTTTCTTCTAGGATCAATGAAGTCCGCAGAAAATCCTAAAGCCTGAACTAACTTCATGGTACATATGTTCAAGCTAGCTCCTCCATCTATTAGTACATGCCTGACACGAAACTTGTGGATCATGACTTCTAAGTATAGCAATGAGTTATGGGGCTGAGTCATGGATACACCATCTTTTTCGGAGAATGAGAGGCATGTGGGTGAGGAAAAGTTTCCCACCATGGCTTGAAATCGGTCCACATCCAGATCAGTAGATACAGTTGTTTCAACAAGGGCCTTTTCTAGAATTTCCTTGTGTGCTGGGGA
This sequence comes from Sequoia sempervirens, assembly GCA_007258455.2. Lineage (NCBI taxonomy): Eukaryota > Viridiplantae > Streptophyta > Pinopsida > Cupressales > Cupressaceae > Sequoia > Sequoia sempervirens. The sequence continues at coordinate 7,705 of VDFB02009789.1, read as the reverse complement.
AATTTTCAAGAGTTCTAAGATAGAAATCTGAGCAGGAGTTTTTCCAAGTTGATTGACTAAGTCATATTGATGTTGAGGTAAGGGCACAGCAGATTTTGAAGAAGCACCCTTTAAGACAACTTTAGCTTGTGCCCTTGTTGTTGCGTTGACTTCTCTATATTCCATCTTTCCCTTAACTTTTATAGCATTGACCTGCTCATCGTCAGTGTAGATATGATTGATTATATTGTCATTGATATGATTCACACTTTTTCCAGAAGACATACCCTTTTGATAGTTGGGCAAAGGGTTGCAAAATGCTTGGTGGTCTTCATTTGATTGTTGGTGTCCTTCTATTGTGATGGTGCCATTTTCGATTAAGTCTTGGACTTTATTTTTCAAGGCTTGACAATTATTTGTGTGATGACCCTTGCACCGATGATAATCACAATAGTATGCATCATTCCATAATGGAGGTTTCACACTGGGTTCAAAATTGCATTGAGGTGGCAAAGTAAGAGCATTTTTAGCCATCAATTCTTTGAATGAAAATTCTAAAGATTGACCTAGTGGAGTAAAAGTTCTTTTATTAGAGAAAAATGAAGATCGTTGAGGATTCGTGCTTGAGGTATTTCCTAAGGCATTGTTGTTGTTGTTTCCCTAGTAACCTTGGTTGTTGGTATTTCTTTGATTGGGAGTAAAGGTTTGATTCACGTTATTCCTCGAAGGAGGGGGAATGTTTCCTTTATTTGTGATCGAGTTGGCATTGTTATAGTTATTGTTGCAAGGGGTACTTGGAGTACTAAGAACAAATGGCTTAGTTGAGACATGATTTGCATCTACAACACCATCATACACCACATTTTTGTTGTGAGTCCAAAACTTAGATTTGTCATTGTGGTGATTTGATGAGCTAGGATTGTCCTTATCAAATTTTATTATCCCTCTTTGGACCAAGGCACTTTCAATGGTGATGGCATTTTCAATCAATTTTTGAAAAAAGGGAGGACAATGAAGATTAAGATGATAGCTCATCTCTTGATCCAAGCTGTTTATGAAAGTGGTGATCTTTTCCTTTTCAGGAACATGGCATGGGTATCTAGCAAAAAATCTTCTCCATCTCTGAAGAAATGTAATGAATGGCTCACTAGGTTTCTGTTTAGCCTTGCAAAGATCAATCATGGTTATTTGATGTTGTTTGTTGTAGGAATATTGTGATATGAACTCGTTAATCAATTCCTCAAATTTCTTGACAGGCAGTGTGATCATAGATTAGCCTCCAAGACTTCTAGGAAACAAACACATCAAGTATGTATCCTCATGGGAAAAATCTAAAGTCATATTTCAGAAGTCCCTAATATGATCAATTGGATCCGATTTCCCATTGTAACTATCGAACTTTGGGATTTCACAATGTTTGGGAAATGGGATCATGTTGAGGCGTTGATCAAAAGGATAAGGAAAAATTTCATCAAGAGCATATGTCTCTGTTGTGGTTCCCCCTTGTAGGCCTTTAATTTGTCCTTGAAGTGCCTTAACCTATTGAGACAATGCACTAATATCAAACAAGGGTGTGTCATCAAGACTTTTCTTTAAGTTCCCAGTATCAAAATCATGAGGCAATTTAGCTCCTTTGTCAGCCAAATATAATAAATATTTCTCTTTGTTGCACTCTAAGATCTTTTCTAAGGCTTTGTGAAATTTAGGATCTTGTTCAGCTTCTCTAAGGTGATGTTCTTCATCTTGTTCATCATCACTATCTACAGGAGTTCTACTCATGTCTCTATTGGAAGGGAACATATTCTTTTCTCTTTCACCCATGTCGTCGTTAAAGAGGGGATTTCGACTCACACTATAAAGGGGATTACTATTCTCACCTTATTCTTGAGTTCTTTGGGTATGATATTCTTGTTGAATATCCTCTTTCAGCTTATTGTATTGAGATCTTATAAAAATAGGCATATGATTTTGAAACGTTCTTCTAGACTTAGATCACAATTTGATAAGTGCACAAATGATGATGTTTTGATCTAATAAGATGAAAATATTATGATATGATCAAAATATGTTCCTAATTCTTGATTGTGGCTTCCAATGATAAAGGATATCAGAATCCTGTTGGGGAAGTTGAATCAATAATCAAAAAAATTCTTGAAAGGTGCGCTTTTGAGATTTGATCCTTGTTTTTGAAGAATGATAGCCTAATTAAATTCACTAAAGGATTTGACTAGGATGTGTTGGATATTCAATGGAAGGTTGTGGTAGATAATTGAAGTTGAGAGGTTGATTGTGATTATGTTGTTGTGATAGAGCTCTTCTCTAGAAATAAGCTCGTGAATATAAAGGCTCTACAGCGTATTCGTCGGTAAATCCCCTAGTGAAATCTTGGTATCTATGGAGGAACTCACGGTAATGGAGCAAGACGTTTCAACTTTTATACAAAAACTTCCGTCGTTGTAAGGTTTTCTTGTAACCTAAATGTTTCTTGGGCTTCTTGATCCTATTGGCAATCGATTTCCTAACAAATTTGGTTGATTTCCACTCTCTAAGCATGAGAGAAATTTCAAAATGCTACTGGACCAAGGATGTTACAAACTCAGATCTGTCAAAAGTAACAATTATGGAAAAAGTGATAGATGTGCTACTTTGAACCTTGCATGTGCTTCAGAAATAGTCATATGCACGAGATAAACAGTCAAATGCGCTACAAAAGACCTCAGATGCGCTACTTTGTGTCCTATATGCGCTACAAAAAAATGTTTTTGACAGTGACAAAAATTGTTTATAGAATATTCAGTCTATGCACTAAAATAGGCTCTAAATGTGTTGAACTAACCAATGAATGCGCTAGAAAAAACCTTATATGCGCTAAGATATCCCCTAGATGTGCTAAAATAGTTTTCCAAAGTGGTTTTTCGAACAGTCTTTGAACAATTTTAGCTGAATTTTTGCATGCTCATCTTGGATGATCTTTTATCTGAGTTAATGTGATTGAAAACACAACAAACACTCTGAAAACAGTTATTTTTAAGCCCTATTCTAAACATCAAGTATATGTTCAATTTTTTTTCAAAAAGTGTTTTCACAGGTTTCACACATAACAGATAATTCAGGCAGACTCACTCTTAGTACTCAAGTAGGTCATCATAATAACCACAACCCACATCTTAGAACTACGTCAACTCACACAGTCATGTCACCCCCGAAGTTGAGCTCGTGTTTTTTTCTTTTCTAGGCGCGTACTCAGAGTAACAAAAGTGGATACTAGATCCCCTGAGAAAATGGTCCTTGGCAGTTATATGGTGAGTGTCTTGGGGGCAGATTCTTCCCTCCCCTTGCATTGTGATTATTAGGATGTTTGGAAACTAACACAGTTGGCTACTACACTAGGTTCATAGTAAGGGTTTTTGTTCAATGCGGAAATAATAAACTCCCTCAGGAGACCTCCCAACCTTTAGAACAAAGGCTTTGGGGATGGTTATCTTGCACACTACCAGAAAAAGTGGGTTTCCCCAAATTCACTTTAAATTTTATAGTGGGGTGGAATAGTCTGGCTTTGGCTTGAAACCACTTGGGTCGTTCCTCTTGGGTGAGTACTTTGTCCCACAAGAGAAGGCCCTCTACATGATGTAATAAAACATTAAAATTGTAGGAATTGAAAAGGAAAGTCTGGTATTCTGATCACCTAGTTAAGGGGAGAGCATAGACCTATTGCCACAGACAAAGCAGACACTATTCTTTTTAGAGCCCAAATGACAATGATTTAATCTATGTGAAAATGTTGCTTCACAACAAGCATGGGATTCATTTTAACTGCAAAAAAAAAATCAATGTGTGGTGACTACCCTAGATTGCTTCATTTGAATCCATGTCTACCCTAGGGTTACTGCTTTTTAAAACCAGATGTGACTATCCTAGATTGGTTCTTTTTAAGCCAGAAAAAGCTCTGTCTGTGGGAGCCGTCAGACTCATAACTTTGTTTAGTTACAACATGTATGCGCTAAAAGATCATACAAAAGAACTAAAAGAAACAGTAATGCGCTAAAACAAATAGAAAATGTGCTTCAGAAAACCTTAAATGCACTACAATAAGTCCCAAATGCGCTAAAAGAAATGCAAAGAAATTTTCTTTTTACAAAAGTTTAATGAAGTAAATTGAGTGTATGCGCCATTATGTTCCCTAGAAGCATCATTCTATTCCCCAGATGCACCGAAACAGTTCCTGGATGCGCCGAAATACCTGCAAAAGCACCGTTAGAAGTCCTAGATGTGCTAAAGAAAACCACATATGCGCTAAAATGGGAAAATTTTCAAAAATCCGAATTCTAGAACACAAAATCTTGTCAAAAAACCTACAAGTAGATGTCAGAAATGGGGCAAGGGCCCCACGGTGGGTGCCAGAAATGTGTGATCGATTTTTAAGTGTATCAAATGTAGATTAAAAAAAAATCAAACACACCGATAGAACATTATATGAAAAATAGAAAATGGAATAAAAGAAATGCAAACTAAATTTTTTGTTCTCGATGTCGTCCTATCGTCCTCTATCTCTAGTGTTTTTGTTGATTCCAGCTGGCTCTCAGATTATGTGCTAGGCTCAACAAACGGTCTTCCTAGAGAACGAGATTTGAAGATGAATGCATGATAAGCTAATATATGATTAACATGCTATGAATATTAAAATGAAAGATTACAAAATTATGAAAGCTAAAGATGATAATGAAAATGCTAAGATGCTAGAATGTTAGAATGCAATTAATCTCTAATTGAACCAATGCTTGGATTCACAGGGGTATCTATAGAGCTTTCAAAAGATTCTAATTGGCTGATGTGATCAACGACTATGAAAATTCCTGGCAAATCGAACAGTCAAAGATGGATAAGACTGGAGAGAAAAATAGAAGAAAATAGAAAGCAAGATTTGTTTCCTTTTTCATAGAAGAGATAAGATGATATGATAAAGATGAACTATAAAAATCATCTTTTTGTGAGATTTTGGAAAGATTTTGAAGATAAATAATGAATTATAAATTCAATTATTTATTTATGGGTGACATGGAAGATTTTTCTTAATCAAATAAGATATTCAATTAAGATTTGGATAATAATAAAAGATTTCATAATTAAATAAAATCTTTAATTATGATTTGAAAAGATATGAAGGATATTTAATTAATTTTTTAAGGAATGTAAATGAAATTAATTAAATAAAATATTTAATTAATTGGAAGAAAGATTTGAATAGGAGAAAGGAAATATTTAAATTTTAATTAAATCAAAAGACTTAATTAAACTCAAAAGGTGATAATTAATTAAAATAAATAAATGGTATTTATTTAATTAATCAAGTAGACATATGACTGTGAAATAATTAAATAAAGTTGATTTATTTAATTATAGCGGAAGAATAAAGTGAATGAACAATATAATTAAATCAATTAAATTTAATCATATGTAGGGGACTTTTAGGGAGATTAATTAAATAATAAATATTTAATTAAGTGCCAGGATTAATTAGACATGACCAATTTCATGCATATACATAAACTACTTTGACTATTTTAGGCTATGGAATAATTTCAATAGATTTAACTCTTTTTGGATCAATTCATACCCCTTCCTTAGATACAATGTGTCAAAGGAGCTTACCCTCTTCCACACCAAAAATGCACTTCTTAGGATTCAAATAAATCCCATACTCCAAGCATCTTTGGAAGACTAACTCCAAATGTTTGCAATGATCATTTTAGTCCTTGAAGTAAGCAATCAGGTTATCCTAGTATTCAACCATCATATCATTTATAAGGCCTACAAAAGCTACATCCATAGCTCTTTGAAATGTGGCCCTTGCATTCTTAAGTATGAATGGAATTCAAACATATAAAAAAGTTTTCATATGGTGTAGTGAAAGTTGTCTTATTCTGACCATTGACCATGACCTAATTGTAACCTGAGAAACCATCCATCATAGACATTAGCTTTGAGCTTGTCACTTGTTGCAACAAATGATCCATGTTGGGTAATGGATAATTTTCCTTGAGGGACTTGATACTAATATTTTTAAAGTCCACACATAATCTACTATCCTCATTCTTTTTTTGATTGGAACAAGGTGTGACACCCATTCAGAATGTCTGATTGGTTTAGTAATACTCCCTTCTTCAGTTTCATCAATTCCTTTTGCATTTAAGGAGCAAGAGTGGTGTTGATAGGATGTTGCTACTATTTGAATGGTTTTGCACCAGGATCCAATGGAATGGTATGCTAGAACAATTTTATATGTAAGCCTTCAATTCATCATAAGACTAAGAAAAGCATTTTATACTTTCTTAATAATGAAATCAACATTTTCTTTTCTATGGGTCTTAACTTCTTGCTGCTATAGACCATTTTGGGATATGATTTAGTTCCAATGTTTATGCCTTCTATGTCCTCTTCTTTTATAGACGTACTTCTAGTCTTGTAACAATTAGTATTTTCAAAAAATATTTCTAAAGCAACAAGACCTTTAGGAATGGTATTGGTTTTGAGTTGGATGATTTGATTCCCAAAAATAAGTCTCCTTTCCTTCTTCATCTTTCTCCACCATGGACTACCAGTCAATTTTATAATTTTCAAAATGATCAATGCAATTCAAAAACTCATAAATTTCTTGGTCATCATTGAAAACCTGCCATTTGTATATGTTATCTAGAATACAAGGCTTGGCGAGAATCTCAACCTCATAATTGCAATGATGAGGAGAGAAAGAAGCATCAAAACATTAGCAACCATATTATTTTCTCTCTCCACCCAAGTGATGTTAAAAGCATCAAAGTCCTTAATAATATCCCAAACAACATTCTTCTATATTCTTAGTCTCTTTTCTTTTGCAACATATGTACCTCTGACTTGAGACGCCACAAGTTTTGAATCACCATGCACCTTGATACATTTGATTCCATATTTATAATCTATGTTTAAACAAAGTAACAAAGCTTCATACTCTACTACATTATTGGTGCACTTAAATTTCAATCTAAAAGTGAACTTGTAATATTTTCCCTTAGGGGACATCAATATAATTCATGCACCATTACCTTATCTTGAACATGCACTATCAAAATGTATATTCCAAATTCCAACATCCTCTAGATGAAGGTGTGAGGGTACCAAACTAGGATCAATATATTGAACATATTCACCATCACAGTACCCTGCCAAGTTATTAGGCTCCACATCAAAGTAGAAATTTTCATTTCTGAGATCATTAGGATTCTCTACAATGATCATCATTTTATTTTCTCTGTGTAACTAGACATACTTTCCACACATTAGTATGGTAGCATAGAATAAATCCATTTGAAGAATACCACCTATTTAATTTTCCCACTTTCATGACAATAGCATACCCCATTTAGTTGAACAATCAACTATGATAATATCCATCAAAAAGACTTTCCTAGGGTATGCAACAAGTTGCACAGGGATATTATTTACTACCCCAATTAAATTTACCTCATGAGAATCCATAGCATAAAATTTACCATAGGATTTAGAAACTTTCATTCCTAAATGATTCATAACTTCTAATGACATCACATTACTAGAAGCTCTAGAATCTAGCATACAGTTATGAACTACCCAACTATTTATCAACAAAGATGTGTAAAATAGATCAATGGTTTAATCGTTACCCATGGAAACAAAACCTAGTTAAACTTTAGGATTTTCTTGTATGTTGACT
>VDFB02009788.1:0-33084 GCA_007258455.2 Sequoia sempervirens | reverse complement strand
ATCACAGAGGAGAGTTTAGTTCCATGCACTGGTTGAGTGCAATCAAAACTTTGGGGTAGCAGTGATCTCCAAAGGAGCTTCATGTTATCATGATGAATAATTCAAAGGAAGGCAATGATAATGGCACTCAATAGATATTTAATTCCTTTACAACCTGAACAAAGAGTGCTTCAAAAGATAAAAATGGAGGAATAGCCACTACAACCTACAAGAGGCATCCAAGTAACAGTGAAATATAGATGACAACAACACAATCTTTCCTTGAGAGTGATCATATGAGTGTTGTGTGAGGAAATCAACCAAACTGTGAGTTGGATGCAATGTTATTTTTGGATATAATGAGAGAATTGGATTGCATAGTGAAAATGGTAAGAGTGGTGGAACATGGAAGGTACCATCTACAGTTGGGTCACGAACTGAATAGTGAATGGAGGTCGGCTTGAATCCTCCATTAAGAAACAATGGGTTAAGGATATGGATAGTTGTTCTTCATCTTGTAAGTGGGTAGAAAACAAAGAAAGCAAATGAAATCCATTATTCATGTATGAAAGGAACAATAAAAATGGTTTTATATTCAAACTTCAAATTTGATGTTCATAATGTCCATTATCATCAAATACAAGAAATCCAATTAAGTGCCCATTAGAAGACATATTTTGTTGCAAATTGGGGCTTTTTATTGTACCCATATTGTGCAATATCATTTCCTCATTTTTTTTGAACAAAATATGAAAGTTGTTTTCAAATTGAAAACATACCCATCTGGGTGTATTACATAATCTATGAAAGGAAAATGGCAGTATGAAAAAAATATCTATAGGAATTCAAAAAAGGAAAGCCATTTATGTGTCATGATAGGCCGTGGTAGGAAGCTGGCCTTTTTCCTGCAAATGTGGAAAACCCACTTGGGGTTTCAACAGATGGTGCAAACATTGTTTATATTCTACAGAAAAAGTGAAAGAATTTGCAAAAATAATAATTATTTTGCAACAAATCTGAGATCTGTAAGGAAATATTGTAACCCACTTGGGGTTTTTACAAAACGAGTCGTAGATTTATCAAATGGACATGCCACAAGAAACCCAAGCAAGAGTTTTTCTCAAAATGCAGAAATAAAGCAGAAAACCATGAATGCAAGAAGACCAAATGATGATGTTTTTTTATCATTTTGGGCATTATCATTAGGGTTTGACCTTTTCTTTTTGACATTTCAATGGGATTTTTATCCTTTATTTTTAAAAATTAAAACACATGTGAAATATGATGGGGCCGAAACCTATACTATCACTTAGGCATTTTATGCCTTACGGGTTTTCCCTTTATTTTTACTCATTGCTAGGTATTTTTCAAACATACAACAATGGGGTGTGCAATACAATGTGTTTTCCATGTGACCCTTGTGTGATGCCTTATATTTTCCCAATCTAATGCACCTTGGAATATGCTTTCTAAGAGACTTGGAGGTCAGCCATATTGGCTAAGTGCTATAATGCCTTTGCAAAACAATGTATATGACATGTGTGGGTAAAATGTAGAATATGGTGAGTTGGTGGTCAATGCCTTGGAGACTTTTATAAGCTTTTAGCCATATCATTATATGTTTGCATTGGTTTTCAATCTTTGAAATATCATGTAAGTGATTTGAAAATCACTTTTAGTTGCTTCAAATGCAAATGTAATGCATTTTAATGTTGGGGCCCTTTGATTTGTGCTTAATTGTAAAGTGATTTGTTAAGTTTATGAATCACTTAACAAATCACTATCTTTAATGCTTTAAAAAGCCATGTGTTTTCAAAAAACACACATATTGCATGATGGGGAATGTGGTCAAATATTGTAAGAAGACCAAGAATGACTTGCAAAAGTGTGGGAAGTGTGAGAAACTGTTTGGACTGATTTTTGTGAAGGGGAGGCCAGTTGGAGGCAATTTTTGTCACATTTTTGGGGTGACTATTGACTTGGCCTACTTTTCCTTCATGTGGAAGGCATTTTAGAGAGTTTTAGAAGGTTCTTTTGGGGCCTTTTCTATTTTATCCGATCAAAATCTTCTAGAAACACTTGTGTGGGTGTTTTGATGAGTTTGGCTTAAGTATGTTGTTTTGGATCATTTGGAGGGGTTCTTTCTTTTTCCAGCAGAAGGATAGCTTGCTTTTTTGGAGTTGTTTTTCATGGAGTTGTATTGTAACTTAAATAGACCTATTATACATTAAGCACTTTGAATTAATAGATTGGAGCATTTTTATCTTCTCTCTTCATGTTTTATGGTGTGTCATTAATGGTTGATCAGTCTATTTTGTGAAAAGTCATTTTCCTTACAAACTTGTCCCATGTTTCATGCATCCATTTGACATAAAATGTATGTTTACAGGTTATAAATTGTGTTGTTTAGTGGTGTTATTGATTGTGAAGTCTATTTTTCCTTTTGAAAACACTGTTATAGACCTCTTTATAAACTATTGATGTGAATTACATTGGAAAGGGAGTTGTGTGAGTTAGCTTTGAGATATTAATTTGAATGTGTGAAGCTATTAAGCAAGTCTAGTTTATTTTGGTGTATCACCTTAGTTTTCTTTCCAACATTAGGTTTATTTTATGCAAACTCTTACTCTTATCCCAAAATTTTTAAAGTTAGGTGACATCAAATAGGGAAGCCGGCCCATAATCCAGAGGTCTGCTTTCAAATAGGTTACCCAAAACCTGAAAGCAGTCCCATGTTAGTCCAAATTTGCTAAGTTCATTAAGAGCTTAGCAAATAGGGTGCAGATTTGGGGGACTAATAGCTGCATAGGTAACCATTTAAAGCCTTTACAAAACCAAGTCCCCTAAGTGATTCAAATACAAAGCTACAATAATTGCATGATTGAATTGATGTAGCCAAACTTGTTAAAAAGATAACACCCCAAAATGAATCAAAGCACCTAAAAAATATGACACACTTGCAATTAATCAAAGGCACCTAAAATTGATAGAATTGTTGCAGGGCTGATTTGATAACCATGCATCTATTTGAGTGTATGAGAAATGGTATTAACATAAGTAGAAGTCAACCATCATAGATAATAGTTGTAAGGGAGAGGGGCCGATATTTACAATCACTTTAATTGAAGAACAAACAAAGCATACATCTAATTAGGTTCAATGTAAATGCGCATGCATATACATATATATGCATATGTATATGTACATGTATCTATGCATATGCAATGCTACATTGGATGGAGAGTGTAACGAATGGAAGGTACGATGCATTATATGATGGAGACTGTAATTCTACTATTGGTTATGCTTATGCATCGTTCCTTCCTTTGTTCCACTCTCCACCTAAAATAACAACTTCAATTTTTCCTTTGCATATGCATATATACATATACATATACATATAGATATATATATATGCATATACATATGATCACTTGAATAGACATGTAATTGTAGACTTGCAACTTGCATATATATAATGGTAGTATTAGAACATTATCATACACTCCATAGTTTCGGGTGGCATACACACATACATGTATGTATGTGTGTATACATACTATACACACATACATGTATGCATGTGTGTATAGCATGTATGTGTGTATAGTATGTATACACACATGCATACATGTATGTGTGTATAGTATGTATACACACATACATACATGTATGTGTGTATAGTATACTATACATACATGTATGTGTGCATAGTATACTATACACACATACATCTAGGTATGTGTGTATAAGTATGTATGTCTATGTATCAAATACAGACATACAACCATGCATAAATAATTATGTATGTATGTATGTGTGTATACATGCATACATAATATTTTATTGTTTAGTATAATATAAAGATGTTGAATATTATATCAATTTAAAAAGAAATGTTTTGTCAATTAAAAATTAAAATGATTACTAAATTGACTAGGAAAATCATATAAATGATTAGTCAATTAAAAAAATAAAATGATTACGAAATTGACTAGGAAAATCCTATAAATGGATATGATTGTATTCCCTAGAACTCCATGATTCAAGCATAGACAAAGGACAAGGAAGAGTGGATGATGGGGGTTGGGAATTTTTGAGCGAGGGGCTCATGACAATGGTTGAAAGAGCCAGCTAAAACATAGGTGCATAAAACCCTTCATAGTCGAGCTGCAAAAACACACAAATGGTGTGTATATGTATACACAGTTGGCAAAAAATATACACATACTGCCACTATACATATGCAAATTATAGAGGTATAAAACACAAACAAAGCTCTATATGAATGGCAGACTATGTGTATACACACATATATGCATATACAAATTACAGAGGTATAAAATGAAAACAAACACATATATTATGGCAGTGTGTGTACACATATATATATGGATATATACAAACATATACACACAATCGACTGTATATACACATAAATGTAAATCATATACCAGTTATTATTAATACAAATATTTATCCATATATAAAACTATATTCTCACATATACACACAGTCTGCCATTATATAGTTCCATTATTGCTGGAAAATTACATTTGTTGGCCGTTCTTGTGTGTATATGTGTGTATACATAGATATATATGCATATATATCTATGTATACACACATTTACAAACAGTTGGCCATATATATGCATATATATATATATATCTATATACTCACATATACACATAGTCGGCCATAATATACACAATAGCAACCATGAATAAGCTACAACAAAGCTTCATTACATGATGAAATCATTACAACTTTTTCTTGCTATTTTAACAAAAGAAAATCACAAGAAAAACCTAGAAAATATTGCAATGCATAGTTACTGCTTGAGTGAGGTTGGAAGACAACCTCACTTGCATAGCAAGAAGTTATATAGTTTCCTTTTACTGAATATGGTGTTGATAAACACATAAAGCACAAAAAATGTATCACCATCACTTGGCCATGGCCTCACCACCGTCGGTGTTCATCCTAACCAGAGCTGGTTCTAAATGCAACAACTAAAAAGTGAATGATGTCTCATGAATGGATGTTTTGTGAACAAAAAGCAAGAACAAGCAAATGGTGTGCTTGTTGAGGTGGTAGGTGTTAAGACCGACGATGGGGAATGTGTAGTAGTTAATGTGCATTAACTAGGACTGCTAGTTGCAAGTACTGGCATGGCGCCAAACAACCATCGGTCATAAAGATGTTCGCGATATGTATACACCAAATTTTTAGAATTTTTTGACAGTTTTTGGAAATCGCCCCAAAAAATTTGGAAAATGTGCTTGAAATCTTCCCAAAATTTTGTTTCAAACTGCCAGCTCGATAGTGAAGGGACGTGGAAATTTTTTTTAGCCGACTCAAACGCTGATGATGTGGACCCCTTTTTCAAAGTTACCCTACCCACCATCGGGCCCTCTCCCTTAGTCTTATATAGAAAATCCTATTGAAAAGTGATAAATTTCTTTTAGAAATTTGTCAAATATATTGAGAGACTTCAGCTAAAATTTCATCGTATTTTTATAAAAAATTTAAACCATCCCTTAAACATTGAATAGGTCCTTTGAAGTCATCGAGAAAATTCTAAATGGTTGGTTGTATATGTAGGAACTTGATTATGATTAATTACCTTTCAAAAATGCAACAAGTGTTGTGAAAATGATTGCTTTGGTAAAGATTAAAGAAAACAAATTATGTTTGAGAAATCTCAAAACTCTTAAACACACATGCATTACAATCAAAGTGAAAAAATATTGTTAGCAAAAGAATGGTGAACATAATTAAGTTATTAATTTAGGTAAAGATATTGTTGTTTTAAATAGGTTTGAAATATTAGAAGAAAATTCTAGAAGTTTTTTGGAAAAGGATTTGCACAACCATTTTGAAATCAATTTGAAAGGAATGCATGTTGGGATTAGGTATCTTGTACACATTGTGAGTCCTAATGTTTTTTATTAGATAAGTAGAGAAGGGCCTTGACCCAGATTACAAAAAGTAAAATATATCAAATTAGAGGAACAACAACAAAAACATTGAAATTGATATCCAGGCCAACCCCAAACCAACTAACAATTTAGAAATAGCACTATAAAAACACAAAAAATAGAAAACAAAGAAAGAAATAAACTTCTAATTTTTAGTGAGACAATCTATCGACTCCTCCCAAGAAGCCATCTCCATTTTGGACTTTTTTATTTTTTTCCTGAGTCCTAATGTTTGGATTGTTTAATTATTTATTATGCCAAGAGGTGTTATACTGTGAAAGTAGTGAAAGCAAAAACCCATGTCAAGAAAAAACTTTTGCATTTAATTGACATCCTTGTTGGCTGTCGTTAGTGCTGGCGGTTACATTAAGGCATGAGTAAGTGGAAGAGTGGTCTCTAATTCAAAAATTGAAAGGATTAAATAAAATTGTTATTCTAACTATCTCTGGTTGCATTCGATTTACTCCACTCAATGCATTCAATTTATTCTAACCATCTCTAGCTTTAGAATCTCAAACACATGGACATCAATCAAGACGGCCTCAAAAAAGATGTCATTTCATGTAATGCATAGATTGTAGGATATGCGTTGAATGAATTAACCTCTACTGGAGAATTTATAAAGTGCTTTTGGATTGAACCTTAAGCATGTCTAGCCTAATTTCAAAAAAGAGTTGTTGGCTTCCATCTTCAAGAGCTCCTTAAGAATCATTTAACTCGCTGAGCCAAGGAGGATTAAAATTATTTGTGATTATACCCAACTTTATAATGTATTTGGTGAAATGGTTTCATATTCACCTTTATTTTCATTGCGCAACATCATGGGGAACCAGTAGCATGGATAATGGAAATGACCCTAAATTGAAATGCATTAGATGGTTTTCTTTTGCTGAAATAAAAATAGTGACAAATGATTTCTCTAAAAGCAATGTAATTGGCTAGGAGGATATGGAAGGGTATGTATATATACACAATTGTAATACCTGGGGGATTTTAACAAGTGTTGATTATGGTTTGAAATAGATTTAAATTTTAAGAGATTTTGAGCAATTTTTGGTCATGCATGATTTTGAACAATTTTGTTGGATATAAACCTCATCATTCATGCATTTTCTATAGGTATATAAGGGAATGTTGGTAGAAGGTGAAATAGTGGCTATCAAAAGGGCTCAATAGGGGTCATTACAAGGTGGAGCTGAATTAAAAAATGAGATTGAGCTCCTCTCCTGGGTTCACCATAAAAACATGGTAGGGTTGATTGGTTTTTGCACTGAGGAAGGAGAATAGATGTTAGTATACGAGTATGTGTCCCCAATGGAACTCTCAGAGAAAATATCATTGGTAAAATATTTATCTTCATCTCTATAATTAGAAAAGGAGTGTTTTACTTAAAAAGTAGTATATAGGGGAGAGGGGCCCATAATGGAGTAGGGTCCAATACTGGAGATAGAAGTAGTCCTCAGTGGGTCTTATAGTAGAGCACCTTAATATCTAATTGTAAAACATTTTTTATCCATTAAGTACACAAACTGACAAATCATGTGATGCCACATCAGTGCACCAATAAAACATGACTTAGTGCACCAAGTTATGGGTCTCACTTTTTTTTTGGGCCTTTTTGGATACCTCAACAAAAAGCATGCTGATGTGGCATCATATTTGATGATGTGGCCCTAAAACAAAATATAAAAGCATGTAAGTTGGAAAATAAACTGATGTATAAAATTGGGAGTGATTTGATATTTCCACATAGGATTTTGAGAAATGCAAAGTTAGGGTGCTCCACTATAGGCCCCTCTACCCTAGTTAGTCTGAAACCCATGTTAAACAAATGAAATGTACATAACAATCTTGCAATGGTGCATCTCAAGATCCTGCAACAAAAGAGTAAAACTATGTATTTACCTTTAAAATACTACTACATAAAACTAGTATAATTGTACTAAAACCATTGACTGAATTGGCATTCTTAAAAAAAATTAGAAATCTATATAATTGCTTTGAAGCTTTACTGCAAGGAGGTATTTGGATGAGAAAGATAGAGGAGATTACGAAAGATTATGCTTCTTTCTACAATAGCTTGACCAATGACTGAGAAGATCACTTAGCAGTTGCCCAATGACTAGGAAGATCATTTGGTGGTCAAGCATTTATCTGTTGAAGGGAAACTAGAGTTCTAGGCTATTCTGTTTGTGCACAAAAGGGCTTCGTTCAACCTGTTTGATACTAGGAAAAGGCCCAACAGCATCAAGCTCTTTCTGCAAGTGGTGATTGCCAAAATCAGAGTCAATCCAAACGAAGTTGGTGATATTGTTGTGGGAAATGTTCTTTCTCTTGGTTTTGAAAGAGCCAATAAATGTAGGATACTACTTTCTATGTTGGATTCCTAGGTGTTAATGTTGCTACTTTGTCAAGTCAATTTTATCATGAGATGTGTGAGTTCCTTTGACATTTGTATGTTGTTTCGTACTTTTTCATGCGTTCGAAGGATCTACCTGTTAGGACTGTCAATAGACAATGTTATTCAATGGATTTTATGGCATTGGTATATAATTATTATTTTTAACACTATTATGATTGCAAATTTTAACACTATTATTATTAGACATATTTATAATAATTATTAATTATTAATAATAAAGTTAATAATTAGAGTTATAGCTAATAAGTTTATGATAATAATATCCCTAATAAGTTAACATTAGTAATAATCAAGTTAATTTATTAATAACAATAAATTAAATACGCCGAGTTATAATGATCTCTAGAGGCGCCTCAAAAAGGATACTCTTGGCGTATTTTATATATATTAATAATTAATATATGTATGCTAGTTATTTTGTGTGCCATAATGAAATATGACGTCCCACTTTATGCATTGGCCATTATGCCATGTGTAATCATTTTTATTTTGACATTTATATGTGTAAACATATTTGTAAGAGAATATATTGTCATGAAAGGCGTGTCAGAGCATTTAGGATAAAGAGATGGTGTAAGAGATATTATGATGTGTAAGAGAATGATTAAGATGGAGGTTACATAGTGGATTAGGAATCTTGACCCATTTATGATGCAAATCATAGAGCATCTTTCTAAAGGTGATAAATGTCAAATTATGGAGTGTAGGTTGTATGATTTTTCACCATTATATTTTGGAACCTTATTTAGACCCATGGTAATGCCTTATGAAATTTTATGAGCCTCCATGAGAGCATATATTGAAGGCTTGAGATCAAGACATTAAAGTGAGGAGTTTTTACAAGGTTATGTTGTCAAATTTATTCTAGAAAAGAGGATGGTGGTCTTCATAGATGTAAAAACTTGATATTATATTGTAAAAAAATTATTGTTGCTAAATAATACATTGGTTTGATGCTTTAGAGGTTAGGTTTTTTCCTAATGTATATCTATGTTATTCTCTTTCTTGTGGTTGATATTCTTTCTATCTCTCTTATTCTTTCTTTTATGTGTATTGTTTAATTGCCAAAATGCTACTAAAATTTATGTAGATCTAATTAATGTGTTAATATCCTTGAAGAGTTAACATGAAAATGTCTACAATTCTTAATAAAAAAAAGATTTAATTTAATTGATAAGGGTCTTGTTGGGACCTTTTTAACAATGCGTAGGGAGGAAGGACAATAAAACCCCTTGGAAGTCACCTGAAGTTGTTTTGAGAGAAAATCACAATGAGGAAGAACAATAGAAAATAATTGATTAAAAAATATTTTAGTTCCTTCAAAGATGGAGGATGTGGTTAGCCATGTGATTTTTGTTGCTTCAAACAATGGCGAGAATTTCCTCAAATCCTCACCTTGTCTCTCAATTTGGGGTTCAGATGACTTTTTTTACTAATCAATAGACTAAGGATGTAGAAATATTCCTTGAAGATTCATCTTATAAAAATTGGCTTCTTAACGGGAAGACTAAGGTTGATGACAAGAGAATCATTGATTCTTTGAAAAAGCTTTGATTCTCTAATTTTTTATTTGCTCATATTGTAGCCTTTTGGCATGTTTCTTGTTATCTTGTCTCTCTTGTTTAGCCCAATACATTAGTGTTAGGAGTGCACCCATATTGCCTACCTTTTTTTGTGATTAGTCTATAATATTTCTTTGAAATAATATATATCTTATGAAAAAATTAGAAAGTTTGTCACATCCCATATAGTCAAGCCTAAAGAAAGGTAGTCAAGGGGAGTAAAGGAATGCCCATATGGGTGACACAACAAGAAAAATGATGGGAGATGTCACATTTAGTGAGGCATGGAACCCCTACCATTTTCCTTCAGTGTTTCTTGAAGGTATGAGTGTCTCTTCTTTTGCATGAGAAGACTATATGATGTGGTATAGATATGGCACACAAAGGAAAATGGACTCATGAACCACCATAAAAGCATGATTTCAGGTGGTCAAAGAGATATATTTTTCCTCAAGATGTGAGAAGAAAAGGTTGATAGAAGGTATGACACGAAGAGGACAATAAAAATTGTGTTTGAGGAGGGAATGACATGAGAGAGAGAGAATAAAGAAAATTCATAGCTAGGGATGAAGGAAAACACACAAAGGGAAATAGACTCATAACCCTCTATAAATCTGCACTTTTTGGCTCCATTTTGGGAAGAAAAGGTTGAAGGAAGATGTGAATGGAGGTGTTTGGGGTTAAGGGAGAAATATTTATTCAAGCTTTGTTCACCTTAAACACTTCTTCAGTGCAACTAGAAATCAAAGTGCAATTTTATACAAAGCGCATAGTAAATAGAAAATATTCTATTTCATGGAAAAAAGTGGCACTCATCAGTTTGAGATTGAACTCTATACAAAATGAGGGGGTTAGACATAGGGTCCTATTGTGAAAACGAAAGTGAAAAACCCACAAATTTAAAATATTGCAGCACAAATTAGTTGCAAAGAAATACAAAAGAAATTTAAATGGAATAATAGAATAATAGACAAGACACATATTTACGTGGTAAAACCATGACAATATGCCAAGGAAGTATCCACAAGGCAAAGTATCAATAGTCTTATTGCTTAGAGAAATTGATTACAACCTTCACATAGCTACTACTCTTCAATTACAATTCATTACAATAATATTTTTGCCTTCAAGGCAACAAGATATATAATATCTTCAACCTGTGTTAAACTTCGAAAAAACCAACTTTGTTTTTATTGATTTGTTTTTATGTTATTAAATCTTTATCTTTTTCAAAGATAAGATTTTCCTTTTTTTATTTCCTTTATCTTTTCCAAAGATAAAAAATTGCTTTATTTCTAATACTATTTTCACTATCCAAAAATCTCCACCTTGACAAAAATTTACTTGATACTTTCCCATGCCCATTCATCACCTTTTTTGTAAGCCAAGAGAAGTCAAACACCACTTCAACTTATCTAACTATATTGGTTTTGTAAACATGTTTGCACAATTTTCTAGTGTATGAACATTCTCAAGAGCTACTCCACCTCCATCAATAACCTATCTTACAAAATGGTATTTAATCACAATATGCTTAGTCCTACTGTGATAAGATGGATTTTTAGTTAGATGTATATCACTTTGACTATCACAAAATACAATCACCTTATCTTTCACTTTTTCAAACTCGTCCAAAAGACCCTTTAACCAAATTGCCTCTTTGCATGCATGTGAGACAACCATATACTTTGCCTCAATAGTGGATAAAGCAATTGTTTCTTGAAGCTTTGACATCCAAAAAATAGGTCCTCCTACAAGAGTAAAGACATAACCTGATGTAGATCTCCTTTTGTCCAAATCACCTACAAAATCTGAATCAACATAACCACAAATTGAGCCACTACAACCATCAAAGGTGATACAATAATCACTTGTTCCTCTAAGATATCAAAGTACCCATTTCATTGTTTCCCAATGCTCTTTACCTAGATTTTCCATTTATCTACTAACAATACCAATTGCATGTGAAATATCTAGTCTTGTACATACAATCACATACATTAAACTTCCCACTGCATTAGCATACATTACATGAGACATATAATCCTTTTCTTCTTTATTACTAGGACATAAACTTGAAGAAAGCTTAAAATGAGAAGCTAAAGGGATTTTTATTGGTTTCAAATTTTCATATCGAATCTTATGAGGATCTTCTCAACATACTTTTACTGTGATACCCAAAACTTACTATGTTCCCTACCTTTGTGTATTTTCATGCCCAAAATTTGTTTTGCTACTCCTAGATCCTTCATATCAAAAGTTCTAGCCATCTAATCCTTTAACCCATTGATCTCAACTATGTGATTGCTTGCTACAAGCATATCATCAACATATAATACCAAGATAAAGAATAACCATTTTTCAAACTTTTAAAGTAAACACACTAGTCATACTCACTCCTTGTAAAATTGTGGCTCACCATGAAGGAATCAAACTTCTTGTACCATTGCCTAGGAGACTGCTTCAGGCCATACAATCAATTTTTGAGTTTGCAAACAAATTTCTTGTTTCGATCTTGAACAAACCTTTCTGGTTGTTCTATATATATCTCCTCATCCAAATCTCCATGTAAAAACATTGTTTTAACATCTAATTGCTCCAACTCAAGATCAATTAAAGCAACAAGTTCTAAAACAACCCAAATAGAAACTAGCTTAACAATTAGTGAAAAAAATTGATGAAAATCAACACCATCCTTTTGAGAATAACCTTTTGCTACTAGTATTTCTTTGTACCTTTCAACTTTATCATCAATACCCGTCTTTAATTTGAAGACCCATTTGCAACCAGTAGCTTCCTACCCTTTGGAATTTCTACTAGGTCTCATGTTTTATTCTTCTCCAATACATCCATTTCTTCTTTCATTGCTAGTTTCCATTTAGTATTTTCAGCACCATCCACTACTTCCTAATAACAACTAGGTTCCCCATTATTAGAAATCAAAGCAACAAATGAAACATAATCATCATACCTTTTAGGTGGATTTCTGATCCATGTAAATCTCCTTAGATCTAGTTGTGGAATTTCCACACTTTCCTATAGATTTTTTGTATCCTCATCTTCTTCTTTGGAAGCTTCTTCTTGCTCCCTATTTTTTGTAGATGGGTGAGTTTCCAATTAAATTTGTTGATGTTGAGGTACTTGTTCCTGTTTCAAATCAACTTCTACAATATATGATTTTATGAGAGATTCATCAAATACTACATCTTTTCTAATAATGACTTTGTGTGTGGAGGAATAAATAGGTGTTAGAAAACAAGCAGCAAGTAAAGAGTGCAAATAAACAACTTAAAACAACCTACACTTCGAGATTAGCCTAAGTTGGAAACAAAACAAGACAAAGCCACGAAATGGAACTTTATACCTTGCGTTGAGTCGATCCTTTGGTTGGCCCTTCGATCTTGGATGTGTATGCTCCTTGGATGGCAAGATGCAAGCTAGATGAGGATGTGAAGATGGATGCAAATGGATGAAGATGTGAAAATGGCTAAGTAGAGGTTGAGAAATAAAACTGTAAGAGTTTGGCTAGCACAAGTGATCTCCCTAAAATGAGAGAAAAGAGGGGGTATTTATAGGATTTTTGGGAAATCCTAGGGGAAATGGACGGTTGAGATTGATCCACCAAATACCAAGATGTAGGGCTAAGGTGAGTTGAGAACTCACAAGCCCTCACATCTTGACATGTGGCATGTGAGAAAGCCCTAAAAGGTGAAGTGGACACAGAGGTAAAGGAAAAGGACATGATATGGAGGGGGTACAAAGTCTTTGGGATTGGACAAGATCCCCTGGCAAGGAGGTACTTGTCCCCATGTGGGTGAGATCTGATACGAGGGAAATTCAAAACCCTCAAATATTCTACAAGTGGGGGATGGGGAAAGAATCTTTTAAATTCTAAAAGGGTGCATTGAGACCAAAAGGTGAATTAAAAATTCACATGGGGAAGAGAGAAGCCTAGGAAGAATAAAAAAGAATTAAAAATTCCTTGGGGGATGGGGAGAGTTGACTAAAGTGGGTGATTAGGATTGTGCAAGTACTTGATTAGATTAATTAATGAAGATTAGAAGAGAGTTAGATCTCACATGTGACTTGATGTGACAAGTCAAAGATCACATGGGGAAGCAGAAAAGGAATTTAATATCTCTTTGAAGGATAAAAGGAATTAAAAATTCCTTGAGATTGATTGTGACTAGCTAGTGAAGGACAGAGGATGGTTAGTGGCTACAGAGAGGCTAGGGAAATGAACTGGTGAAAAAGTTGAGGATGTGACAACATCCCAATCAAAGATTAGGCATGTGCACATCCCAATGTGATGGGATTCAGGAAGAAGGATTAGGATAAGATAAAAAATGATGAGCAGGATGTGTGACATAGGTGGGGAATTCAAATGGAAATAGAACATTTATTTAATTTAACTGGATGGAAGGAGGGATTAAAGAGATAAGGTATTATTGATTAAATACCTTAGGGATTCCAAGGCATTCAAAGCTATTAATTAAATACAGCATTTAATTAACTAAAAAATAAGACCTAAAGGGTATGAATTTGATAAATTGTCCTGGCCTCTAGACATCTACAGTGGGTGGCCAGGATCCCACAATCTAGACCCCTTAATTCTCTCACCATAACCAACAAAGATATATTTATTAGATTTGGGATCTAATTTAAAATGCCTAAAAATACCTGAATGAATGTAATCTAGAATACCCTTACTTGTATGAATCACTGCTTTAAAATTTTGTCTATACTGCTTCCTATAAACACAATGCTTGAAGAAATTCAAATTAAAATATTTTAAATTTGGAAGTAACTTACTGAACCATAGATTTAGGGGTGTGAAATGCTATGACTCTCTTTTGCTCAATTAGGGTCTCTCACCTAATGGAAAGAGATAGATCCCACACCAAAAATCTAGGTGGTTCACCCAAACTAAGGAATGCAAGATGGAATTATGACTAAATGAAATGATTTAAATGCAGCTAAGTGATAGAATTGATTGATTATGGATGCAAAACTAATGAAATGTGAAGTGTTTGAAAACACATTGTGATATGTAGAAAACACCTAGAAATGAATGCAAATTGTAACAAAAATGGATGGAATTGCAAGTGTGCACCTAAGATCTTGATGGAGTCTAGAAATTAATTCTAAAATGTTTTTGATCCTAATTTTTAAGCCTGGTGGAACTCATTCGCCATTCTAGGTGAATCAGTCCCAGTTTTGTGAAACTGTTTCAGAACCCGTTTTGAACAAAAGGGTATCCAAAAATGTAGAAAACCAAAAACAGGCTTGGAAGTGGGACTAATTCACCACCCATGGTGAATGAGTCCACTTGAATTTTTGAATATTCAAAGGTGGAAACAAGACCTTTTGGTTTGCACTTTTTGCTTTTCTAGGTGTCCAGTTTTGAAATTGCTAGATTTGGGCCTGAAGGTGACTTTTTGTTGATGTTTTTCCTTATCCAATGAAGAGATGAATTGAACAAATTTACAATGAAATCTTCAATGATTCCTAAACCTCCAAGATGCCTAAATCTACAAACACACAAGACAAGAAAGAGAGATGTTGGATGTTAGGGCATGGGGGTTTGCCTTAGTCAAACCCATTTTAGGTAATTAAACCAAAATGATGAAAGAATGTAATGAAACATGCAATTATAGAGTTATTACCTTTCCATGAAGATTGATCTTTAATTTCTACAACAAAACATGAAGAATCTTCCCTTGAATGTCTTAGGAAGCTATCTCAAGGACTTGCAATGATGAAACCCTAGCTTGCTTGACTTGAAGGAGAAGATAGATGATGAATGGATGATAAGAGATGTTTGAATGAGTTAAGAGATTATGAATTAGGGCTTAGAGACTTGATTTTATAGGCAGTCCACCTTATTTACTTGTTAATTGGATCCCTAAGGCCAACATGTAAAAATAATAAACTTAAATTTTAGTTTTTCTCACTCAAAGGTCAAAATTGGCCCAAATGGGACTCATTCGCCACTTGGGGCGAATTAGTCCCACTTGGCAGGGACTCATTCACCACAAGTGGTGAATTACTCCTAGTGGGGCCCATTTGATAGCTAGGATGGTAGGAAGTAAGAAATAAGGTTTTTATGGTGACTTTGTCGTTTATTTGATCAATTTATGCCTCAAGATGCACAATATGGGGTAATAGGGGCCTATTAATAATGATGTAAAGGTCAATTAGGGATTGGGATGCAAAATTCAATGTGAAAGTGTGATTAAATACACTTTACAACACTAAAATGAGGTCCACTTAGCCTAGGAAGGCACAACATCCAATGTGAATGTGTAGGACACATTATAACACTAGATTAGCATTAAGTTTATTTTACAAGCCTTCTAGATTGATGTGATGTATTTAAATATGTTTAACAATTTTGAATTAAGGGAAAATGGGTTCATTAAGTCTAGAGATGCGTGAAAGTTCTTTACAACACTTTACAACACCCCTACAAGACATCATTAAATAAATTTGAAAGGGTCCAAGACCTAGTGTGGATGTGAAAAACACCTCACAACACCAAATGAAGGTCTCATTAAGTCTAGTCTATCATCAATTATTCCCATGTCAAGCAAGAAATAACTTTTTTCTATGGTAAATTTAGCCCCCACTTTAGTGAGAGGATGAACTTGCTTCAAACTCACACTAAAGTAGACATTCAAGAGAGGTCCAATTGTACCAATGTAGATGACAAAGGATAAAAAAGATCAAAGGAGGTTGCGCAAGCCCCCAAGATCCAAGATCCTAAGTCAAACCATCATAAGCGCAAAAGGACATATACAAGGTGAAATACATGCAGTGAAACACAATCATGCAATGGAAAGAACTAGAAGAGAAAAAATAAAAAAGTGGATCAAGCTTCAACCATTTGTCCAACACACTGTGGATTAGATCTAGGTTGTTTGTCCAAAATGCATACTCACTCTGAGGTGATAGAACTCACGGTTGTCCGTAGGGTGAGAAGTCCTAGAAGGTGAGACACATATGGCCGATATGTGCTCACACACACGTAGGTGGCTATGGGAAAATTCATGCCTCAGAATGGGCTTCTCGCTCAACCATACCAAAGTCATACCTCATGATAAATTTAATAAGGTGCCACAAAGGAAAATGGTTTTTGAGCTCTACAAGGTAAGCAAAACTTCGTATGCTTGACGCTCATAGACATTGTTAATGCAAAAAAGTGCAAGGAATGCTCAAAGGGATTTTGCTTAGTTCATGCAAGGTTTCATATTTGGGAACATCATGCTTAATGCCTCCAAGAGAGGATAAGTGCAAACGGTCTCATCTTGTTTTCAAGAGAGGATAAGTGCAAGGTCTCATCCTAGGAACATTGTGCCAAATGTGTCCAAGAGAGGAAATTGCAAGAAAAATAAAATCACACAATGAAATGTGAGTGGTGATGTATGCCCCAACTTTAAAGTGGTTGCAAACACCACTACTGTGAGCAATTGCTTTAAAGTAGAAGAAGGAGAACATGAGAGCTTACTCAGAAAGCCCTATGCCAAGTCATATGTTTCCTATAAGCTATGCCATGAAAAGGGGTAGTATGTCACATGTGAGCCAACTTAAGGCATGTTGTCCACATCCCAATCTTTCTCTTATATGTTCATGAAAGGTTAATGACTAGCCAAAGGATGCAACAACATATGAAATACTAGGACAAGGCTATGTATCCCCTTTCCCCCACTTAGTGTAGGACAAGGATAAGCCAAAATGATTGATGAAATGCATGCTAGAGTGAAAATCAGTATCAATTAGAGGAAGTAGGTACCCCCACAAAGGGAAGCATACCGAACTCCTTAAGATGTTGGATTTTACGACTCAAAGCCTTACATTCATTAGTGGAATGACCATGAACACTATGATAGGTGTAGAATGAAGTCTTGTAAGAGCATTTATTTTGAGTTCTACAAGGGAGGGTGATCATGTGATCTTGGAGGACTCTCGACAAGATACCCTCTTGATCAATGGTAGAAGGTGGTCTTGTAGTTGACAAAAAAGATACATCTTTCTTAGTATTAGTTGTCATACCTATGCAAGACCCTTTATATTATGAGATTTTTTTCTCACTCTTATAGGAGGAGGGAAAATCTATTGAATATATGAAAATTATTGGTGTCTTGCAAGATGACATTAACATTAAGAAAAGGGTTTTTTGTTTGTGTCATATGGTGTAAAGGATGATGTTCAAGACCACTAGTGTCGAGGATTTTAGGATGGAAAACTATTAAGGATGATTTAGGAGAATGTTGTGTGAGATTGTTGATCTTGAGTGAAGGCTTGGAAATTTCTATCAAAGAGAACTAACCAAGACCATGATTCTTTTGTTGTGTGATAGGATTGATAGGGTTGTGGATACCTTGTTCGTTAGCACCACATCCTTTTCCACTATAGCCAAGTTCTTTCGTAAGCTCATACCCTTTTCCATAAATCTTTTTCATTGCTTTGGGATTAGGTGGTGGTTGGATGTAATTGTCATCAAAGGTGGTTGTGTATTTTGTTGTGTTGTCTAAAGTGGTTGAAGTGGATTCTTTTGAAAGGTCATCCAAATTTTGTGTTGACATTATTGTTGTTTCTTTTCCCTTATTTGAATCTTTGTGGATGATTTTGTACTCAACCATGAAGTTGTGTTCAAAATCCAAGGAACCCCAATCATCTTCTAATAGCATCATGACTTGGTCAATATGTTGTTTTTCTTTTTGTTGTGCGGGTTCCACTTGTGTGGTTAGTGTTAATGTGTTCAAGGGATTCTCTTTTTTTTCTCAAGTTGCAAGACACTGTAAGGCTCATGATTAGTGTTGAGTGTGCACACTTTGTTGTTCTAGATGTATTTTATTTTTTGATGAAGAGTAGAAGTCACACCATTCATTGCATGAATCCACAACCTACCTAGAAGAAGGTTATATGAAAGATCATGAGGCATAACCTAGATATGTGTGTTCGATATGACTTTTCCAACTGTAATAGGTAAAGTGATCACACCAAGTGGTGTCTTTTCGACATTGTCAAAGCTGTTAATAAAGATTTGGGTTGAATTTTTGATTTATCCACACAAAGCCTATCCAAAAGGTTTACACTAAACACATTAAGGGTTGAGCCATTGTTAGTAAGGGTTTTCTTTATGCATATCTGATTGTATTGAGAAATGATCATGAAAGCTTTGTTTTGTTTTTGCACTTCTAAAGGGGGGAGTTCACTTTGGTGGAAAATAATGTCAGCATTTATTCCTTGGATAATGGCTGCTATGTTAGTTGGTTGCACATTAGAAGGGAGAGGAACTTTTTGCAAGGCTGCTTGGATCATGTTGTGATATTGAGGGGATGCTTGAATAAGACACCAAAAGGATATCTTAGCAGGAGTATTCTTTAGTTGTTCAACAAGATTGTACTCCTGAATGTGTGAATTTAATTGAGGATCTCTATGAAAAATGGGATTTGGAAAAGGTAAGGGTGTTGGTGTGGGTTGTTGTGGTTGTGGATTATTTTGAGTGTTATATGTATGATCAACACTATTATAACTTAGTTGCTACAACATATTATTCTGAGGTGGGTAAAGAGTGAATTTGGGTTGGTGTTGAGTTGGAGGTTTGTGTGAAGGGGGGTAAAGGATGAGTTGAGGTTGAATAATATTAACATCCCTTGGTGAATGAGAGTCTAATATGAGCTTTTCATTGTCATGTAAGGGCATAATATTGCTATTTTCAATGTTAGCCTTGTCTTGTATCATGATATCCTCCCTAGAAGGAGAATTTTTAGGAGAACCACAAACCACATGTTCATGACATTTGAGTTTTGGTTCTTCTAAAAGGACTTCATCACGAGTAAGGGAGTTATGAATGATGGATTTTTTTTAATTATTGAGAGTGGAGAGATTAGAAGAATACACTACTTGATTGTCAGTTGTTTCTAAGGTTTCATTCTCTTGTTCCATATTATCTACCCTACTAGGAGAGCTTGTAATATGTTCATCCAAGTTTGAGGTTTATAAAGTAGCTTTATCACAAGTGGGGGAAGAATCAAGAGAAGGACCACTATGGTTTTCAAATAGATTATCCCAAATGGCAGGAGCATTATGGAAGGGATGGTCATGAGTCTCATGAATCTAAGTAATAGGTATATCTTCTAACATCAACCTATCCTCTTTGCATTGAGGAGGGATATTAGGAGATATTGACGTTTGATGGTCATTACTATGGAGACTAGGTAAGGTGATTTTTAGGAATGTTTCTATGATGTCATGTTCTTTTTTTCTAAAATATTGCAAAGGGGAATGAGAAGATGGACAATCATGACCCTCAATGCTTGTACCTTCCTTCACCAAGATACCTTTGTCACTAATAGGAGAGGTATCGGGAGAAGAACAAGTATGATTTTGATGATTGTCTAACTACCATTCCCACCAATGGGAAATTTAAGATTAAGGATTGTACCAATGGTTTGATCATGTTTCTTAAAGTCCTTAGTGTGGTAATCAAAATTGAACTCATAAGAGGGAATGTTGTATTTATGAAATCCATTTTTAACCAAATCAAAGCCACATCATTTGAAAGAAAACATGCTAGTGGTACCTTGGATGAACAAGAAATTGTAGCTAAATTGCTCACATCATTGCCTCACTCTTACAAATCAAAGGCTTATGCTATTGAAGAGATCAGAATAGTGAAAAATGTGATAAGATATATGTTGATTGGTAAACTTGTTGCTTTTGAGTTGAGTGAATTTGGTGATTCTGCCCCCAAGACTGAATCTACATGTAAGGATTTTGTATCTAGAAGAAACAAGCTAAGATATGATCTGGGAGAGAGTTATAGAAATTAATTCAAGTATGAGGAAGATATGAAACAACTTGAAGATGAAGAAAGAGAGGTAGAAGAGCTAGAAGCGTTGATTGTAAAGAAAGAAGGAAGAGGACAAGGTAAGTATAAAGGAAAGTTTCCTATTAAATATTTCTCTTGCAGTAAAATAGGTCATTTTACTACAAGGTGTCCTGAAAGAGTTCCTAGGTCTAAGCCTAACAAACCTATATTTCAAAAGAAATCCTATTTTTTTGAAGAAGGTGTGACTGATGAAGAGTTTGATAAAGAAAATGGAAATGAAGATCAATGGGTTTTCATTGCTATCAAGGAAAATGGTATGATGGCTACTGAATCTGCTAAAGTTAAGAAAGCTCTTGCAGCCTGAATTGAAGAAAAGGATGAGTGGATTATTGACAACATATGCTCAAACCATATGACTAGTGACAAAAGAAAATTTGTAAGTCTAGAGAAATATGATGGTGGGGTTGTAAGATTTAGAGACAACAATGCTGACATGCTTCATGGCAGAGGATCTATTTATCTTGGTGGTAAACATAACACTGATGATGTCCTTTATGTTGAAGGCTTGAAGTGTAATTTGTTGAGTGTTGGAAAGATGGTGGATAAGGGTTATGATCTTCAGTTCAAAGATAGAAGATGCAATATACTTGGAAGCTCTAGAAATATGATTGCTTTAGGTACAAAGACAAGAGGTAATATTTTTCACTTGAGTGTTGCTAATGTGTTGCTAATGTAATTTTTTTAATTTCTCAAGTAAATGAAAGTTGGTTATGGCATAGGAGGTTGTGTCATGTGAATTTTGATAACATTTTCAAGGTAAGCTCCAATCAAGTAGTAAGAGATCTACCTAAGCTAGTGAAGGTTACTAACACAATATGCAAGGAATGTCAGATGGGAAAACATACTAGAGTTTATTTTCAGAACAAAAAAAATCATTCCAATGGAATACTGGAGTTGGTGCATACTGATCTATGTGGTCCCTCTAGAATTGAAAGTCTACAAGGAGAAACATACTTTATGCTGCTTATTAATGATTACTCTAGGATGATATGGGTTGCTTTCTTCAGAGAAAAATGTGAACTATTAGAAAATTTCAAAAGTTTCAAAGCTATGGAAAAGAATGAGATAGGTTTGAAGATAAAATGCCTAAGGTTAGATAGAGGCGGTGAGTTCACTTCCCAAGATTTCAATTCTTTTTGTGAAGAGCAC
The DNA here is from genome assembly GCA_007258455.2 of Sequoia sempervirens. NCBI lineage: Eukaryota > Viridiplantae > Streptophyta > Pinopsida > Cupressales > Cupressaceae > Sequoia > Sequoia sempervirens. Next base: position 11,091 of record VDFB02009788.1, on the reverse strand, counting down.
AGAATCAAAAGATAGTTATTTGCTCCCCGAACCCCTCAACAAAATGGAGTTGTAGAGAGAAAGAACAAAATAATTCTGAATGTTGCTAGAACAATGATGATAGAAGGAAATGTGCCTCACATCTATTAGAGAGAAGTTTTAAACACTACTATGTATACTCTAAACCAAGTAAATGTCAATGGTAATTATGGTAAGACTCCTTTTGAACTATGGTTTGGTTATAAGTCTACTATTAAATATTTCAAGATCTTTGGAAGAAAGTGTTATATCAAGAGAGATGAGGACATAGGCAAGTTTGATGCAAGGAGTGACAAAGAAATATTTCTAGGTTACTCTACTAAAAGCAAGGCTTACCGATGCTATAATAGTAAATTGAGAAAAATAGTTGAAAGTGCAAATGTCAGAGTTGATGAGGACTCTGCTAGGCCATCTAGATATTGTGGATATGATTCATATAAGCAACAAGATAGTATAGAAAAAGGGAAGAATGCTTAGAAACATAATCAAGTTCAAATTATTCTAGTAAATCAAGAAAGTTAGGAAGGAGAGACAAGTGGAAGTGTAGAAGAAAGAACAAAAGAACTAGAAGTGCGAGTGAATCCTAAATTTTTTGAGGTATGTAAAGCTAAATCATTCTGAAAATAAAATTATAGGAGACAAGAATAAAGGTGTGTAGACTAGAAGAAGGATTGTAGAAGAATATTGTTCGATCTAAAAGACTGAGCCTAATAATGTCAATGAAGCTTGTAATGATGAATACTGGATGGAAGCTATGAAGGAAGACTGATGTAGATTAAAAAGAATGATACATGGATTCTTGTTCCTAGACCTAAAGATAAAAATGTGACTGATACTAAATGGTTCTTTCTGAATAAGCTGAATAAACAAGGTGAAGTGGTCCAAAATAAAGCAAGACTAGTATGTAAAGGGTATTCACAAATGGAAGGTATTGCTTTTGAAGAAACCTTTTCCCCTGTTGCCAGAATTGAAGTTGTAAGATCATTTCTTGCTTATGTTGTATATAAGAACTATAAATTTTATCAAATTGATGTGAAGTCAGCCTTTCTAAATGGTGAGTTAGAAGAAGAGGTATATTTTGAACTTCCAGATGGATTTCAATTGACTGATAAGGAAGACATGGTTTGCTAATTGAAGAAAGCTTTGTATGGACTCAAGCAAGCCCCTAGAGCCTGATATGCTAGACTGGATAAATACTTACTAAAGCTTGGATTCAACAAAGGTACTATTGAAAACTTGTATTTTAAGTTGGATCATGATAAAGAGTTGATTATTGAAGTCTTTGTTGTTGGGATTATTTTTGGAGGAGATGATGATCTATGTATGAAGTTTGCTAATGAAATGAAAAGTGAATTTGAAATGAGTATTATTGGAGAGATGAAGTTATTTCTGGGATTGCAAGTCACTTAGTTAGACAATGGGATTTTCATATCTCAATTTGATTATGTGAGAGAGTTGTTGAAGTTTGGCATGGAAGACTCAAACCCTGTTGGTACACCCATGGTAACTAGATGGAAGTTAACACAAAATGATGATTCTCCTAAGGAAAATCAAACAAGATATAGGTCAATGATTGGTGAATTGATCTACTTAACTCAAACTAGACTAGACATCATAAATGCTGTGTGTATGGCTGCTAGATATCAAGCTGATATAAAATAATCTCATGTGACTATTGTAAAGAGAATTTTCAAATACCTGAAAGGAACAACTAATTTTGGGCTTTGGTATCCTAAAGATGACGATCTTACTTTGAGTGCCTATACTAATGTGGATTGGGTAGGAGATGTAGATGATAGGAAAAACACTAGTGGTGGTGCCTTCTTCCTAGGGAAGAAGTTGGTATCTTGGTTGAGTAAAAAGAAAAATTCCATATCCCTATCTACTACTGAGGAAAAGTATATTGCTGATGCAAATAATTGTACTCAAGTGCTGTGGATGAAACATATGCTAGAAGATATTAGAGTAGTATATGATGAGCCAATTTCCATATACTGTGACAAATCAAGTGCAATAAGCATATCAAAGAATCTGGTGCTACACTCTAAGACCAAGCATATATCAATCGAGTTTCACTTCTTGAGGGAGAAAGTGAGTGAGAAAGAAGTCAGACTAGAGTATGTGCCTACCAAAGAACAAATTGCAAACATTTTTTCCAAGTCATTTCCAAAGGATACTTTTAAGTATCCTAGAGGGATGTTAGGGGTGATTACGCCTCTTGATATGAACTAGAGATGAATTTACTTACATCAATCTATGTGTTTCATAGCTATATTTTGATCCAGATTGATGTTTCCATGTGCAAATATGTGGTTCAAATATTGTATGTGGAAAGATAATGGTTATCTTTGCCATTGATGTCAAAGGGGGAGAAGAGTAATGTGAAAAACTGGTGATAATCTTGGGAAAAGAGCCTTGTGAGGAGAAGAGTCAAAATATAAGGAAGAGTAAGTACTGATTGAGTGTTGTATTGATGGTATTTTTCACATCATGTGTTGCCATCAATGCCAAAGGGGGAGATTTTTGGATTTTGTGGTTGTGTTGTTGATATGTGGTTGTCATTGATATCAACACTATTAGCATTGATGAATTGAAGGTTGTATATGTTGAGGATATTGAGAAAATTTTAAAAGAAAGAGTTGTAGGTTGATAGTGGAACAATGAAGGTCCTAAAGGTGTCTTTCTCAGTATGTTGATGATCAATCATTGTGGATTAAAGGGTTTATTGCTGAGTGTATCTAGTTTATCTATCGAAAGTTTTACAGGTCCGTGTGATGATTTAATCATGTTATGAACAGTTGTGTTCTGATATTTTTTTGTGGATTCAGTTAGTGTTCCTAAGTGAAGTTGATGTGATTCTAGTAATTTCAATTGTTGTGGATGCTTCTTTTTTTATTCTTGGTGATTTTGGACATTTCTAGATCATTCTCTATCCTTGTTGCATGCCTGCGCTAATTGGTGTGCTCATGGACATTTCTAGATTATTCTTTTTTTGTGGCTAACATGGTGGTTGTAAGGTGTTTTGGATCCTTGGAGATTAAAATTTGAATGATTGGTGCAGTCGAGGATGTTGTTTTGGGCCACAATATAATATTGACTGATGGTGTTTGATTCACATAAAAAAATTACTTTTAAATTTGGCTTGACATTGTGTATATGTTTTATATTTCATATTTTATTCTGGCCAACGAAGTTGTTGATGTAAATCCATATTTTAGATATATATGAGTGGTTTGTGTGAAGTTAAGGTGTGTGTGTGTGAGAAGAGAAAGAGCAAGTGTACGAATAGTGATGTAATCATCTGATTGTAGAGAAGAGTGTGAAGAAGTTTGAGTGAAGTGTGAAGGAGTGTTTATGTGCTTAACTGGAACTATAATCAGGCTTTTGTAGAAGCTATTTTCTCAACTCATATCCTGCAGATCTAATCCAAATTTCTATAAGACAGTGTGTCTTCTTTGGGTAGTGAGCCCTCTTGTATTTGAGCAGTGAGCTCTAGGCAGTGTGCCTGAATGCATGTGCATTCCCATTATTATTCTTTATACTTTTAACAGGGTATAATATTGTGGACTGAAATCCATCATGGTTTTTCCCCTAATAGGGTTTCCACATAAAAAAATCTTGGTGTTTTCTGTGTTTTTGATGTGTTGATTATTTGTGGTTTATTATTCATTCATTAGATCTAAGATTAAAGTTAAGGTTGAAAAGTTTAAATATTTTGTGACAACTGATTCACCCCTCTCTCAGTTCTCTATCCTTGTTTTTCCAACAACAGAAATTCAGCTAATTGATATAGGTAGGTAAATGCACCAAAAAAATCTTAAAAATAGGGTTTTTAGTTTTGTAAAGGGTAGTTTTAGGGGTGAAAAGGGATTTCTTCCCCCAAGGTGGTGAATGAGTCCCAATATGGAATTTTTTCAAAAATTTTAGGAAAGTTTGAGTGATTTTTTATGTTTTTTGAGTCCTATGATGCAAACCTAAGTTAAAAATGTAGAATTTTAGAAAATTTAAATGAATTTAGATGCCAACAATGCAACCTAAATGCACTTTTCTTAAATGCAAAATTTGAAACCTAGCATGACAATTAACTAATGCAAACCCTAATGAAAATTCAATGCAAGGGTAGATCTATGATGGATTCCAAATCAGAAAAGAGAAGTATTCGAAAAGAAGGTTCACCAAAATGAACCATAGATTCTAGGGGTGTGAAATTCTATGACTCTCCTTTGCTCAATTACAGTCTCTCACCTAATGGACAGAGATAGATCCCACACCAAAAATATAGGTGGTTCACTCAAACTAAGGTATGCAAGATAGAATTATGACTAAATGAAATGATTTAAATGCAACTAAGTGATAGAATTGATTATGGATGCAAAACTAATGAAATGTGAAGTGTTTGAAAACACATTGTGATATGAAAAAACACCTAGAAGTGAATGCAAATTCTAACAGAAATGGATGGAACTTGTTGTGCACTTTTTGCACACACACCCCACTGAAAGTGTGGACCGTCTTTCTTGCTTTGACTTTGGGTGCCTTTGATATTCTGATTTTGAGATTTTAATTACTCTGAGGTGTGATTGAATGATTACCTTGCTTGTCCAACTTTGAAAATCTTTCGTTTTGATTCAATTTTGTGTTTTTCTATTTTTTCGAGAAATTTCCCCTTGGGCGGAAATCCCCGAATGCCCTGGAAACCCGATGGAGGCTAGTACTTTCACTAATTTCAAAAATTTCAACATTTTGGGGAATTCCATCTCCCACGAATTTTCCCAAAATTCCTCATTGCCTCCAAACCCCTTACTTTTGTTTTCCTCATATTTTCTGAATCTTGCCCATGGTCATATTTCCAAGCTTTTGTTTCTTTGTCAATCTCTAGTTTCATTCTGCCTAGTTGGTCATTTGCATTTGGATTCTTTCATCTGGTGAAAGTTGTGGTTATTCTGTGTCTTAGCATGGTCGACATAGTTTATATGTTAAAATTTGAGGGAGAAATCCAATCATCATAATACATTTAGGAGCTCAAATTGGTATTGGTACTAACCATGTTTTTGCAAATATTTGATCTATGTTTGAGCCTCTGTATGCTAAAATAAGAATTCAGAACTTATGGTTTTCAAGTGTTCTCTAGTCTTGAGTTGAAGGAATAATGAATCTATCCATCAAGGGAATCTGTGAGGATTTTGGTACTATAAAACTTGGAAATTATGAAATTAGATTGGGGTATTACATTGCAAAGTGCTATTATTAGGGGACAAAATGTGAATCATTCGCGGCATCAGTTGCAGGATTTTAGAGAAGTCGTTGAATATTTGAAACATAATAAAGGAAGAAGTTTGAACAACTATCTCAGGGAATTTTTGATTTGCAAGGAATTAACAAAAGAAATAGTGTTCAAAGAATTCGGCAATGCTCGAGATTCCTGAGAGATAGAGGTGTTTCGGGAAAATCTAATGGTAGGGGAATTCCTCAAAGGTTGAAAATTTCTGAGGAATGAAGAGCAGGGTGTATGGTTTGAAATATGGTGTCAGGAGTTGGAAATCTGCAATAGGGCTGGCACGATGATTTTATTCAAAGTATAAATTTGAAACCTACAAGTAAGGGAAATTCATGAAGTTATGAAAATGAAAATCTCGAGTATTCCATTCTACGATAAAATTCACAAGATGTATAAGCTCTCAAAGAAATTCGAGCATATAGGAATTCCCCAAGAGATGTAAATTCCCTAAGTCAGAAAATTCGCAAAGTCTAAAATTCCTTGAAGACATCAAATTGCTGGTAAAGTTTATTTGTTGGTGCCAAAGGATGCATTTCATGAAGTGGATCTGTTAAGTGTCATTCTATAGAGATTAATGTCTCATTGGGACAAACTTTCTTGGCAATAGATCACTAGATATTTGTAAAATGGTAACTAGGAGTGATGGTCATAATATCTGAAGGGTGTCGTGGCTCATGAAGAATGACATGATGGAATAGATCTCTGAAGGTGTGTGATTTTTAAAAAAAAATGGGTTATACTTCAAAAAGTCTCAAACCAAAGTGGATTGATATGTGAATTCATCAGTGAAACCAATATCATGTAAACATGAATCCAAAATGATCTTAGAAAATCAGTGACAAGTGCAATGAGTAGGATGCCCATTGTGGAAGATTGTGATATGAATTGGATCCAAGATACCTTCTGAGGAGTCGATAAAGAGACCCTTGTTCTTGGAAACTTCACTAGTTTTAAAGCTCAAAGTAGGCATTATGGGAATTTAAAAGGATTTTATGAACATGGCAGTAGTACAGGAATATTTACACATGTGCAATCACATGAATGGTACAAGTTAATCAGATTATTAAAATCAAGATTAAGTAATATGATTGTATTCCAAGCGAGTATTCCAAAATCAAAGATTTGAGAGGGATCGAGGTCGGCCTTAGTCTATTTAGGATATTGTGCAACCTTGATAGATATTTAAGTGGTCTTGAATTGTTGGAGTCGAATAACATTTGATAATATGGTGGTGTTATATATATGAGTACTTATCATCAAATTTTAGACATGGGTTTAATTTAGATTAAGTTCCTTTATTTATTGTGCTATTCTTATGATTGTTGAATGTGTTTGTAGGGGTATTACAACTAGGATATTCCACCCAGAAATCAAGGGCTGGATGTCAAAGGGATATGAGGACCTATACTTGGAAGTTTATTAAGGGAGGAGAACTTAAGTCTTTAACACTCACATATGGATATGTGTCTAAGCTGGAAGGATAGAATGCTCTAATTATTTGAAATATTCCTACATATGCATATGTGCCATGCCTCATAAGCACCTACCTAAGAATCTGTGCCCAAACTATTTCCAGCTGGAGGAGGTTTCCAAATCACATGTGATGTTGTTTCTTTGCTCCAATCAGGATTTTTTCTAAAGTTAAGGTGGTTTGTTGCTATTTTCTCATTGCTCCAAGATGCAACTAAATTTTCTCATCAGATGATTATGTATCACATGCACCAAACTCAATGTAACTGTTGGATACCCTTGGATTGATTTAATCCTAGCCTTTGATTCAAAATGTAATTTCTTATAAAATGCCAGTGCCTTCTCATTTGTAAAGGGGGTAGTAGTAGAAAAAGGATAGGGAAATTAGACTTCAAAGGAGATAGGTTAAAGCAGAAGCTAGAGTTAGGAGTTAGTTTCATTTTGAAGCAATCATTGTTACAGAACAATGGAATTGTTGTTGTCATTGGATAATTCAATACAATTGAAGATGTTGAGATTTCTAGTTATGTCTTTTGTGTTGGCTTATCTTGTATGGTTCTTGTTGTTCTATCTTTGAAATTGCTTGAGAAACATTGGATATATGTTAGATTTAGAATTATATATGATTCAATGATGTTTATGGTTTAATGCTCAAAGTGTTGTAGCAATCCCTGGTCCATACTTTTTGCAACTAGCTAATTGTGAGTTGCGTTGCAAAGTTAGCTTGGACCTTATATTCGTTGTGCTCAGTTCAGTTATGAATGTTTGTTCATCTCAATTGTAATAGGGTTGGTTTGATGAATTTTCATGATCTGAAAAATCTTTAATGCCTTAGAAGATTGCACTATTTCTGTAAGATTACAGGTTCATCTGGGTTAAGCAGGAATTAGTTTTGGGGATTGGTCCATTTCAAGTATTTCATCATTTGTATTGTTGAAGTTAGAGTAGTCTTAATATTAGGAATCTTTCTCTTAAACCCTTATCTTTTTCTATTTCTTTATCATCTGGATTAGATTTAGGATTTGAAGTATCAACATATTGGAAATCTAATAAGTCTTAAGATTTAGTATTTTTTTGTAAGGCCCCTTGTGATTACCAACATTTTCACATATTATCTAAGCTATTTATGCATTGTCAAGACCTAACATTAGAGACCTTGGGGTTATCTCTTGAGGCTTGTTGATAGAGGTTTACCTTTCAAGATAGATAGGATATCATATTCTATATGAGTTGTTTTTGTGCAGAGAACACCATCAACAGATTGGTGCTAGAGGGAGGGCTGAATAAGAAAGTTGGATCATTTTCAATCTGCCTTTTCTCCTGAAAGATTCAAAAAAAAGAACCAGATCTACTATAGGAGAAGAGGAATTTCAAGAATTGCAACCTCTCACTAGTTCAAGAAGGACTAAAATAAAGGGAGAATCATCATCCATCTAGCTATTTCCATCATCTCCATCATCGTCATCTTAATGAAGTCAATTTTCATCTGATTCTGAAGCCATTCCCAACCTCAACCGGTCATAAATCAGCCTTTACCACCTCCACCTTGACCAATGGCTTTCCTAGCTATTAATCCATCTCCATTATCCTTCAATAATTACAATGCCATGCCCAAAAACCCTAAATTTCTCTGCTACAAGTTTCGCATTAATGATCCCAAAAGGACTGTAGGGGAGCATATTAGGATTTTTAAAACTACCCTTAAGGATAGGGGAATTAATCATGAGGATTTTGCATGCAGGATTTTCCCATATTCCCTTAGGGATGAGACATTTTATTGGTATAACCATCTCCCTACAGGGTCTATCACTACTTGGCTTCAGTTGGAGGTTGTGTTTTTACAAAAATTGAGATCCCAATCAGTGCCAATGAGTTACTTCTGCAGTTTACTAGAGTCAAGAGGGAGGAGAATGAACCAATAGGGGATTTCAATAATAAATTTCATAGGGATTATGCTAGGTTGCAACCCACTTATGCTATTGATGATGCCACTTCCAGGGAGGTTTATTATGAGGTTTTGGATAGTTTAACATCTACCTTTATGAAATGGAGAGAAAACCATCCTATCAGTCTACTTGAAGCTTATGATGTAGCTATTAAAGTGAGTAAAAATTTGAGGCAACACTTGTCCAAACCCTTGCCATTAGCTAACCAAACACCTATGTTGAGCCCAGTCCCTCAATTACCCTTGGTTCCACATCCAAGTCAGCCCTTAAATCCAATCCCACCCATGTCAAATTACCATCTAAATATGAACCAACTTGTATTCTCCCATCAACAAGCTAATATACCTAGTTACTTATAGAGCTTTGAGATATTTAATCAATCCTTGAACCATGGGTTCCATTTTGTTAATATGCAGAACTCAACAAATGGTGTTTCCCCACTAGGAAATGTGGAAAAGGAGAGGTTGGATGCACTCACAGAGCTAGTTACAAAGCTAGCCACCAAGGTCACTTACCTAAGGATTCAAAATAATCAACCCCAGGCCATCCAAAAGGGAGTTCAGTCCAATTATGATCAAGTTCAAGAGAAAAATTACAACATAGGACAACATCTTGATAGAGATCAACACTCAGGGCCAACATATGACAGAAGGAAGCCACCACGTTAGAATAATGGAGGAGCCTTAACATCTCTGGGTCAACCAAACAATCATGAAAAATCCAGTGGACTTTACCTATCAAAAACAACTATGTCAAGATGGTGTAGGCTTCACAACACAAATCAACATTGTGAGTCAGACTGTCAAGAATTCCAGACTGCTGTGTCCATTTTCCAGTAGGAAGTTCAACATGCCAGTAATAGTTCAAGTGGATAGGAGATAGTACCATCTAATCCTTATGACATATCGGTCATGGTGGTGAATCATGCCCTGTTTCCAAGAGGTGAAGAGAATGGAGTAGAAGAAGAACAAGACAAGAGTGTTGAAACAGAGTATGTATACAGTGAAGAGTCTATAGTTCAATCCTTTGAAAGTGATGAAGAGAATTACAATGGTCCACTAGATGAGGAAGAGTTTATGATTGAGGAGGTTCAAACATTTCATCATGTGACTACTCAATATTTCACAAATGGAGGACAATCTGATGTTGATAAAGGATGAAGCATTGAAAGAAACAGGGATAAATTTGTGGTTAGCTCTAAGGACAACTGTTATGCCATGACTACAAAGAAAATAGGAGAGTATGTGGTAGAAGAACTCAAGAAACTCAAAGTAAGTCTCTCTTCCCATGAGTTGTTAAGGTATCTTGCAATCATAGGTGCAGTACTAAGGTCTCTTGAAAGAGATATGCTTTCTGAACAAAAGAGTGCTTCAAGCTAGGCTGATACAAATACTTTAAAGGAGGTACTCCTTTCTGAAACAAGCTTGGGAAATTATGTACTAAAAATTGACCCTCAGGGATTGGAGGTTGAGGAAATCCTAATGTTACATGATATGCCTAAGAAACCAACTCATAAAATTGACAGTACTGGAGCATCGGTAGAATCAATAGAAGAGGTGGAAGAATAGGTATGGTTGTCAGATTATACAAAGGATATACATCAAACTACAAAGAGTAAGCCACCAATAGAATAATCTCAACAAGCTATCAATGAACCCACTGGCACTGAATTTGAGGAAAGCATGGCAGTAAAGGTTGAGGCAACTCTGGAGGAGATTAACTTTTCAATACAGGAACTTCAACAACTTATTGATGAATGTCCTACAGGATATGAAGAGGAACTTAATGGAGGAGTTAATATTCTAAAGGGTCACAATCAAGAACCTAAACAAATTCCAATAGGAGAGGAATTCAGGGAGTCCCTTCATTCATCACACCCTGTTTTTCCTCTTTCTGTTGATGAATTCCATACAAAAAATTCACAAATTTTATGTATTAATGTGGTTCATGTTTTTGAGCAGGAGAATCCAAGTGGTGTTGAGAACAAAAATGTTGTAGTCATCACTGATGAGCTTGATCACCCTACTTTAGGTGAAGATGTGCTTAAAAACCAGTCTAAGATGCCTCCTGATGAACATTCTATCAAGGAAGAAATGCAAAAAAGTGAAAAGTTCCATGTTGATAGTTCTGAATTTAGTCAACCTAAATTTCACCTTGGACTGCTTATTGATAACTCTAATTTTGTTTTGCATGTTTCAAACACGAGGATATTTTTGTACCATCAGTGGAGACCTCATGACAACATAGATATCAGCTCTGCACAAGTGAAGAATGATGAATACCACATTCAGTCTACAACAGTATGAAATCAGGTTGTTTCCTTCCTAGCTGTGAATTTTGAAGCTTATCAATTTGATTATGGAAGTTTAGGAAAGACAA
>VDFB02009787.1:0-40187 GCA_007258455.2 Sequoia sempervirens | reverse complement strand
TCAACATTTATTTATATCATCTTTGAAACCTTGAAAGTATTCTCCAAGGTCAGCTATGCACCTCAACCATGCAAATTCAAATTATTTTGGCACCCAAACATTCCCATGATGGAAAGGAATGAAATAAGACCACAAAAAACCTTATATAGGAGCTAAATCCACTCATACATTCCATGCCACACTTCCAAAAATATAAAAAGTATTGTAAATACCCAAGGTTAGCCAAACCCATGATGACACCATTAACATTTAAGCACACGCTTCCTAAAATCCAAAGATGACTCATGGAAACCACATAAAATTATAATAAAATCTATAATATTTAAAAAACACCCTCAAAATCAATAAATTCCTTTGCAACAACTTTAACTTGAAGAATGTACACACCCAATACATTCAAACAACTCTGTCAAATACTTTAACTCAAGAAACTAACTTCTGAAGCACCAAACCATGAAAAAATTTCTTTGAAGAAAGATAGACAAACTCTTTTAGATCTACAAGACTTGAATCCACTCTATGAAGAAATGCAAAGTAAGAACATTTCTCCTAGAAACCATTGAAATACATAGTTCACACACTAGTGAAGAGAAATTCCTTTGCACATCGATCTAGCACACAAAATTCTTAATGCAACACCTCTGAACAACTCTAATTAATATATCTAAATTGCATAAGTTGATCTTCAACCTTGAATAACTATGGATCAAAACTAGAACACTACTCTTCAACCTAGAACACACTACAACACAATATTCTATCTTTTTTATTCAATTTTCTCAAAAGCACTTGGAAACCAAGAACTAGAAACATATCATCAATATCTTTAGTACTTCCTCATCACCACCATACCAAATACAACATAAAAACTCAACCATGCATTCATAAATATAAGCTTATCAAAGCAAAACTAGAGGGTGACACTAGTAACTTACTAATGACATTGAACACAATGCAACTAATCAGCATCATCGAGCTTCAACGCCAACTTAATACAAACTACATCCCTTGCAACAAAAATCCTTCATACAATTGACACCCAATGACAACACCAAGGCTTGATGAAATCAATGTCAACACCAATCTGCTCATACTTGTAATAATTACCAATACTCTCAATATACTCCAAAGTACCACTTTCCATTTTGACCATCCAATTTGTCAAAGGGAATCCTTAACCATTGATTACCATTCAATATTGGAACCCTACATCCTAGCCAACCATGTGGATATATGTTCCTTCTCTTCATCCTCACAAGGCCAACCAATATGAGCCATTGATTCCCCCTTTTAAACTTGGTGATATGTTGAGAGTAGGATATTTCAATATTATTTTAACTTGTTCTTGTATGCTCTAATTTTTAGGTACACATAGTTAAAGTTAATTAATAGTAGGTCCAGTGGATACACATTAAGAAACCTTTGTTGATGTAAGAAATTCAAGTGTTATAGGAATGCATGGATTATTTACAATATATAACATTTGTTTATGATGGTATTTATGGTAGGTTCAGTATATCTTATGACCAACAAAAAGAATTTTAAATTAAATACAAGTAGGTAGGTTATAGATGCTTATTTGAATATGATTGGCCCTCTAGGATTTTGTGAAGATAAAGCAAGGTGTACCTAGATGTGCTTCTAATTTAGAAATGATGTAGGTTTCAAAATATTCACTTGGCCATGACTTTAATTTTTCAATGTGCACGAGTGATATATAGTTAGTGGACGATTTGTTAGCTTTCCAAAATGTTTAAAAATCTCTCTAGATTGGATAGCTATTTTAGTGCATGCTCTTTCTTCCTAATTTTCCATAGCCATTCAATTTAAATGCTCATTTGGAGCCCATTATTCATATTCCTGCTCAATTTTTAAAAAAAATATAAAGCTAAGGTTTTCCTTCCAAGAATTATTAAGTAAACATACACCATAATATTATGATTTTAAGTGCTATTTAATAAGTGAGATTTCTTTTAGCTTCCCATTCTATTAGAGAAGCTCTACACCTTAGAAAATTATTTTAGTACATGTTCCCTTGTATTGATGTACTATATCTGTCCAATTTTAATGCTCGCTTAGAGCCCATCATTTATCTCTCTAATCAATTCAAATATTTTAAGCCAATGGTATGCCTACAAAAAGATTTACATAAATATGGGGTAAAAGCACAAAGTTGTGTCACACTTTATAAAGGAAACGGCCAACACTGATCCAACTTTTAAACTTGAATCACTAAAAAGTGGCATATATGTTTTGAATTTTGAAATGATGTAAACTAGTAAAATATGTATTTTTTGGTATATTTTATGTTTGTAATTTTTGAAAAAAATTGAAAAATTATTTTAAACTAGTTTTTAATAAATTAACACTATAATTCAGTTGCTGATAAAATGCTGAAAAATGAAGTTGCATGGGACATCAAACTTTTTATAGTAAATTTTATTATTTTTATTTCAATTTTTTTTTGTGTATTTATAACTTGAAACTTTAGTGCATGGATATATTTTTTTCTAATTTTGATAAGTATATAATTTTAAATAAATATGAAAATGTGCGTGAATTAAAAAACCGCTGTTTCCATTGGACGTCAACTTTCATATTAAATATTTATCTAAAATGGAAAAAAAACTATACCATCTTGAAATAGATTCTTTTATCTAGTGCATCATATTTTTTTAAATTTTTTTAAATAAGTTTTAGTATTTTTCCTTGGCATGGTAATTAACCTAATATTTTGTGCTGATAACCTACTTTTAGTGAAAATAAAATATAAAATATAAATAATAATTAAACTATTGAAATAAATATATTTTTGAAAACTACATTTATGGATCTACAAAAGGGTATTTTTATATTTAAAAAAAAAAATATTTACATTAGCAAGAGTTATTGAAACCTCAAGCTTTTCAAATAATTTTATTTTTTTGGTAAATTGGACTCAAAATGGTGCTCCATGTATTTTTAGCCAACAATTTTAGTTGAAAAAGTTGTGGAAGTATCTAACTTAGCTAGAATGAATCTTACTACATCATATGTTTGACCAAAATTTATTTTTAGTTAGAAATACTTAAATTCAGTTGTGTTGATAAGTTGGCTGAAAGTGTGACACAACTTTGTTCTTTTACCCTATGAACCCATAGTATTGAGGTTTTGATGGACATCTCAAGAGAGATTATGAATTCAAGTGTATTGGTGGATTAAGTGAAACCATATAGATATTTTTTAGGCTAAATGGAATACTACACACTATTAAATGACATGTGGGTGGTGTAATTATTATATAGTTTCTGGTTCAAATGATTTGTGTTTTGTGTAGGTTTTTAATTATAGAGGAATGAACTAGTTAAGGTTATGTATTGAGCAAAGGATAGGTACATATAATTAAATTAATGGAATAAATGGTGTCTATGCCTTGCAAATTTATTAAAGATAATCATTTTTTTTACATTATAAGTTGCCACTAAATAATTGATAGAAAAATATGAGAGTGAAAAAGAAGTATCTACAAGTTTCTTAATATATGAATTGGTTTTTTATCTCCCCAAAAATCATTAAAAAACTAAATTTAATGTAGATCTCTTTCATAGAAATATTATTTTTTATTATGCTAGTACTAAAGAAAATTTAATAATAATGGAGAGATTTGACGTGTCATCTTCTAGAACCATTGATTAATAACATATTTTCTAATCTTATTATATTTATGAGACCTTTAGATTTCTTTTATGTTTATTTTTCATATATATATTTAATTTTTCTCATTGAATAACATCTTTTATAGTGTTTTTCCTAAAAATAGTCTAGGAAGTCAATTATTTGATGTCATTATTCTATATGGGTAGGGGAATTCTTATATCAATCAAAGTAGTGTGTAATCAAGTAGTGACCTATCCATATTTTTTATGTCCCCATGTGCATTTGAAGTGTTTTCAAACATTTAATAAGTGTGCCACAAAAATCTCTATTAAGATTTGTTATTTTCATCTAAGGAATATTTCATTTTATAATACTATCAAACCATTGCAAAGTATGTTGTAATATTATTTTCCTTAATGTATATCAAATATATTTCTTTAGAGATAGATATTTAGTGTATATATTATATGTAATTGTCTCTTGAATCTCTAGTACATGTGTTCATTTCTAGTTCTACTTGATCTAAGAAAATTTTCATTTTTCTTGTAGAATTTACTTTAGCCCTAGTTTTCAAAATGGTGAATTGACATATCTTTTGTTTAAGTACACCAAGAGCTATCCTATAGTGGCATTGAGGATAGTCATGCCATAATTATGTTTAAAAATTTTATTTAGAGAAAATCTTTATTTTAAATTAATAATGCTAAAAAATATCTCTTACATAAATAGCTTAAAAGTAAAAATAGTTGTAAAAGCAAAATAAAACAAATCTTAAGTTAACTAGCTTACTCTTATGTAAACAAATCAACTATTAAGTTATAAAATATTTCAAGTTGATTGTGTACATGAAAATAAAAGCTAACATATATTTGTAAAACATTGAAACTATAAATTCTAAATTAATTAGAATAGTTTTAAATGATAGTTAGAGTATTATTTAGATACATACATTTAGGATATATTTGTAAAGGAATTTATAATTTGGTATGAAGATAGACTTATCTCAGATATTTATATGAAGACATTTATAGTGTGACATAAGGGATTGTTATTATATATCATGTTAATCATTAAATAAATAAATAAACTATTTAACACTAATATTATTTAAAGAAATCTAAAACTACAAAATGACTTTTTAAAATAAGTCAAACTTAAATAAAAATAATAATTCCAAAATAAAATAACTATTAAATAAACAAAATAACCAAAAGTAAATGAAAACTATTTTAATATACAAATTTTACTATTATTTTAATTTATAATAGATACAAATTATAATTGATTCTCTTATTTTTGCAAACTATACAATCTAAAATCATAGAAAACCATCTATTAAATAATATAAACTACTCACTGAAAAGTATTCAGTCAATCGATTGAGATGTCTCCAAATAAAGACAATGAACCTTCATTATAAAGTATATAACTAGAAAGTCCTCTGCTCTTGTAAGACCGTCTATAGGGCGGTCAGTAGTCCAACTAGTCTCCAAAGAACGAACCACAGGGAAAATGACAAACGAGGAACTACAATAGTTTTCTTTTTGACCTTAAACAACAAACAAAGCAGTTCGCTCATTTAAGGGTAAAATAAATAATGCTGAATGTCACAGACAGCAGATAGACAGTCATAGTACATTTAAAGAAAGTGCGGCTGTAAGATTTGAACATTATACGAAAAAGCATTTGAGACGTGAAAGTGTACAGAAAATAATATGGTATAATGCATGCGAAAAAGATCTCAAAAGTACGAAGGAACTCATATTTCCTGAAAGCATCCTTATCCTTACTTTTCAACTCCTCATGATCATGGGGTATTGTGACGAGAACGGTGGCGCTCACAAATACTATTATCGTCCAAAGGATGGAGAACGGCACCGGCGGTCCTCCTAAATAAGTTTCTGGCAACCGTTTTCGAACTAACCAGGCAATAACGGCTGGGCTTAACCAGCACACTCTAAGCGTTGACCACGCTTAGGTGGCTGGTGTGGGGCCCAATTACCTGTCCCACTTGCTGTTCGCCGTTTCCGTTCCCCGTTCACCCGTTAGCATTCAAATTGTTCCCGCGCAGTCTCACCGTTTCAGCACATTCAAAATTAGGTTTCCCACGCGATTGGTTTTGGCAGCTTTGGAACAAAGCATGGACGTCCGTCGAAGAATAATAGACTTGAGATTATTCAATATGCTCTGGTAGACATGTATGCAAAATGTGGAAACATAAACAAGGCACGTCAACTGTTTGACAGGATACCACAAAGAAATCCGGTCTCGTGGAATGCTATCCTAGTAGGATATGGACAAAATGAGTTTGCTGAAAAGGATTTACAAAATTGCAATCAAATTTACTCGGCAGGTGTAAATCAGAACTCCGCCATCTTTGCCAACATCCTCCCTGCCTGTGCCAAAATGGGAGCTTTGGAACGGGGTATGGACATCCATCACAGCATAAAGGAAAGCAATTTTTTATCAGATGTTGTAGCTGCAACCGCCCTGGTAGAATATATTAGCATGTATTTATTTTAAAAACGATTAAGTGTCACTTGCAAGCTGACTATAATCTGTCCTTAGTTTGATAGAAATTGCTTATTTCTCATATACTTAGTGTAATTGATTATGGATATGTAATTCTTATGTAATTTATTATATGAAACTAATTTTGCATTATTTAATATTTTAATTTATTTATGTAAAAATTCAAAGATTGTATTGATATGAGGTTTAAAAAAAATTATATACAAATATTAATATTAACATAATTTTTTTTTCATATTTTTCACATTATTATTTAGACTTAGGATAGTGATGACACATTTTAGTCTAACCTTCTCTAACTACCGTTTTTCTTGTTGTTCTTAGAATTCTTAATTCAATTTATCTTTGTGTAGCTCCCAAGTCTAAAATTATACAATAACTCTAGTAATAACTTATTTCAACTATTTTTCTTTAGGTAGGGAGCAATCTAGATATTTGTAGTAGATACTCTTCAATATTTACTATTGTTTTCTCTAAGAATTCATTAATTTACTAGTTGTTTTCTAACATTGTTATGTATGATATATCATATTTAAAATTGTTGGATAGGGGAGATTTATATTAAGTTCACCTATTGATATTATGATGTAGATGTAAAAAAGTGTTGTAGTTGGGAGGTTCTAATTATTTCTATTGAACAATAAACTCCTTAATTTTTCTCATAAGTTCCAAAATTTTATATTATATAAGAGTAATAAATTTGTCCACTCTTTTTATTTTATTTTTTTAAGCCTTTACATCTTACTTTATATCCAACCCCCTACCATGTGATGTATCATTAATGTGTTGGTAGTCTCCTTTATTCATTTTGTTAAATAGTTCCATCTTTAAAAATATTTGTGTTTCTTTCTCTATCCAACTTTATTCTATTCTCATTTCTTCTATATGAGTAGTATTTTTCTAACTCTATTTGACATAAATATATTTCATATTCTCATTGTGTAATTTCATCATGTAAATATTTCACCAATTCATCCAAACTATATCTTCCATACCATAAAATAGATATTATATTTGACCTAAATTATTCTTATTTATTATATCTATTTTTGTTAATAAGGTGTTCTATGCCTTCTTTGTAGCCTCTATTTTTCATTACTAACACTCCTATTGACTTCTATATCTTTTGACACGAGAGTATTTACTCTCTATTTAGATAATTGTATATTTTCTGCTAGTTTGTCTCTACTATTTATAAGAGATTGTTAGCTATCTTTTCTAATACATATATCTTTATTATTTATTTCATTTGTACTATCTCTTCTCTTTTTTCTTAAATATGTTTACGAATTCTTCAAGAAACTTCTTGATGATTTGCAGCATCATATGAGGGCTCCATGTTTACTCTAACATTACTTCTAAAATAATTCATTTATTTT
Source organism: Sequoia sempervirens (assembly GCA_007258455.2). Classification (NCBI taxonomy): domain Eukaryota; kingdom Viridiplantae; phylum Streptophyta; class Pinopsida; order Cupressales; family Cupressaceae; genus Sequoia; species Sequoia sempervirens. The sequence goes on along the minus strand of VDFB02009787.1, from coordinate 32,640 downwards.
TGTTGGATTGTTGTGTGTATATATTTTTTTCTTATGTAGGCATTCCTATTGTAAAAAAGTGACCTATACAACAATTGGACATCTATTGTGTCTTCTTATTTTTCCTATTCTTTTTTTTTCTACTTTCATCCTTTTAGGTGTTTTTTCTACCACATTTATTTGTAATCAAGGCACAAATGAGAAGGTGATGGATTTTATCTTCTATTATTAACGTGTTATTTCATAGTTCTTAATTCTAACTTAAATTTAATATCAAGAGGGAAGTTATTAAGAATATTTCCCCAAAGCTTTGCAATCAAAATATCTTGCATAAATATCCAAATTTTATAACACTTTACACAACCTTTTATGATTATACATAGGTGATAGATTAGTTTAAGGCCATCTCCTCTTTGACCTTGATGCCTCTATTTCTTTAACCCTATCGTCTTCTCAAGAAACCAATAATTATACAAAGAATAACACTAATAACTTATGATTTTCTCCTTAATCCAACCCTAATAATCAACTAAACTAATTGAATATGCCTTTCTCCTCCTCTATGTCATCTAAACTTACAATTTCTCTTCATTCACAAGCTAACTCTAATTGGATGAAGCTAGAAAAAATCCCAATTCTATCTTTCATGAGTTTCTTTCCAATAATTGCATCCAATTTCATCCTATCCAACCCTTGAACCCCTATATTTTCTTACTCTACCAAAATTTCCAATTCTTTTTAGTATATATAGACCTATTTTTCTATGAAATATTCCTTACTATTATCCTTTCCTTTCTATTTTTCTTAATTAGCTCTTTGGACTACCTTATCACCAAATCATGTTCCCCTTTACCTATTTTTTTTCATCTTCATTTTCATAAATTCTCATAAGGTATTCTTCTATTAATCCAACACTACTAATTACTAAAGTTATTTTTCTATTTTCTTAAGTTTTTCCTTTGTATTAGTTTTCCAATTTCTCTTTTGTCAATGAGGATTCTCATATTCTACATTTTTTTAATATTTGTTTTCTTATGTAAATTGTCTAACATTTGTTCCTCTACTTTAGTTATTCATTACTACTTTAGCATCATAGGTTACATTTGAACTAGATAATTATTCATTTTCCAGAAATGGTGTGAAAACATTCTTATAGAACTATTATATTTGAGATAAATATAAATATCATGTAATTTATCACCACAAAAATCACATGTGGATTTTCCTTTTTTTCTACACTCATTAGCATAATGTCCTAGTTTACCATAGTTATCTCCTTCTCAATAGCTAAATTATGATAAATCATGGAGCAACCTATATCTTGAATTTGTAGTACCATATAGTGTACATTGTTAGGTGGTCTTATACTTTTTCTCAATTGAAGCTCCCACTAGCAATGTGCCAAATAAACATTGAATGCTATTATAGCTAAAACCTGTGCTTTCTCCATACACAAATCCAAAAAGTGTTTCCCTAGTCAATCCACAAACAATTGCTTTGTATTGATCTTCTTCATGAATTAACATTTGACACCTATTTTTGTCATGTGTGTCCCACTTTATACTTTATAGTATATATGTATGTAATGTCCCCGTTTTTAGCACTGCACCTTTCAGTGATTGATGGCCTATTCCCGGTGAGCTGTCAGCTAGCAGAAGCTTGAATCAGGGTTTCCAAACTTCTTGGAGGATGTTTTCGTCTTTTTGTTAAATCTACATTGGGAATTGTTGATTTTGGATGGCGGATTCTTTCTGGGTTTTCAGAGAGCTTCACATTGGTGGTTTCTGCACGACATTCTGAGCAAGTTCATGAATTTACTATTTTTAGTAAATTCTATTTTTGGCAAGTTGGCAGGTTGACTTCAGGTCAGTTGACTTCTATTTCAGTCAGTTCAGATGATGTGATTGAATTTGGCTCTTGATGCATCTTTATGGAGATATAAGCTATTTTATATTATAATGTTATAATTTAACATTATAATCCCTTGTCCTAGAATCATAAATTAATATTGTTTTAAAGAAGGGACCTTAAAGGGTATTTTCTACATGGAGGAAATATTTTAATATCTCTAAAGTCAAATATTGCTAAAGTGAGTTTGGACGCCAACTTCAAGGAAGGAATAAAATTATAATTAAAAGTCAAAATTGAAGCTTTGGAGAAAGGGACGCCATGTTTTGAAGGATTAGGGTTTGACTCTAAAAAGAAGATTAGGGTTTCAAGAAGGTCAATGGAAAATTATAAAAGGAAGCCTTTGGTTCTCATTTCAGTATCTTATGACTTGAATATTGTTATGCTCTCGAAATGGTACTGGGACTGCTTCGAGGAATGAATGCCTCCTAGCCTTGGCTCGACTTCTTGCTTGAAAGATAGCAACTAGTGGAGATTTAGTTTGTATTTGAGTGAGTTTTTGTAGTAAGAAATTGCATTGTAGAAGCTATTATGCATTTGTAGTCTAGTTTGAGCATGTTAGTGAAGTTTTGGTGTTGCTGACTTCAAGTTGTTGAATGTTGTTTTTGCTCATAAGTCAAAAAATAAAGATATATTTGTTCTGGGTATTGGCTAGAACTATTTCTATGCCCTAGTCGCCCATTTGTGCAAATTTTGGTGATTTATAATGAAGAATCTGATTTTATCTTGTTGGTAGAACATTTCTAGAGGCTGTATCATTCTGTTCTGCCTGGCGAGTGTTTAGAAAAAAAATACTTCAATTTATCAGCTGTTTCTTTGTCTAGTCTTCATTGTCATCATTCTAGCATTCGTTTGCATCAAGTCTCATGTCATTCTGACAAGTATTGAGTGAGTTGTGAGCATTTTAGTGGATTTTAGGGTTGCTGGTTATATATTTTAAAGTGCAGGTCTGTCATAACCAGATTTGAGAAATCTACAATTTCCTTCTTGGATTGGTGTTAGGAAATCATTACAGGATTTGTAAAAGATTCCTTGTTGTTACAGCAATTTGAAGAACTCTAATACTTGATCTTGCAGGCATTTAAATATTCATTGTAAGCTGGCAGTAGTACTGACAGCAGTTTATAATCTTGCTCTATCAATTTGTAATGCTCAACTCTACTTTCAGTATTTGCTATTGTATTTACTTTATCTCCGCCCTATGGTATCTACTTTCTCTCTCTGGGTTAGAAAGCACATTCTGGGTGTTGAGTACTTTCAGCATTACAGTTATTTCTTTCAAGCATTGTAATTTGTAATACTCCGCCATATGGTCGCCTCAACTCCATCTTGGATTGGGTAGCACATACTTGGTGTTGAGTTCCCTTTCAATACTTAGTGTAGAAGACCCTCTAACCATATGCTCGCCATCATCGGTGCCATTCTTGGTTAGAGTTCTTGCATAAGCATTTTGATTAAGATCCTTTAACCAATGCTCACACCTTTCCCACATCGGGATCCTGGTGTACATTTTGGTTAGAGTTGCTTCAACACGTTTTGGTTTAGTTGCTAACCTTAACGGGTGCATTGTTCGTAATTTGTAATTTGAAAAAATGAAAAAATTGGCTCAGAATATTTCAGTGGTATCAGAGCCAAGATCCTGCCATCCTGTGCCCAACAAAGTTCACTTGACAGATGAGTGATAGAGATACCAGACACTACGTATAGAGAGAGATGACTATAGAGAAGTCTCTACTTGAGATTATGCATGAATTGTTTACGCTAATGAAAGATCCTGACATAAGGTGGGGAATCAGAAAGATTTATGCTAGGTCTAAAAGCCAGAATAGCAAGGTGCACATGTCACCTCATATTGATCGTGAGCTTGATGAAGAAACTCTAACAGTTGAAAAGTGTGTGGAAGAACCCCAAAATACTCCCTTAGACATGCATGTGATAGGAAGTGATGAAGAACAGTTCAGTGAAAAGAACATAACAGCAGTCTTGAGTTCTAATGAAAATACATCCAATGAAGGTCTTGAGGCTAAAGGCTTCACAAAAAATGTTGGTATGACAGTGGTGTGGGATGAGTTCGTTGAAGAAGAACAAGATGAAGAAAACACTAGTGGTGTCCTTGAACCAGCTTTTGATCATTACCATAATGATATTATTGGTAAAGATTTCGTAGTGTTTATGCCTCCATTTGTTGAAGATGTGGTGATGGATAATTCTTTTTATGTTGCTAGCCAAAAAGCTCATGAGTTTACACAAGATAAATTTATGTCAAGAGACCAAGAAGACTTCTTGGGTAAGTATGAAGACGCTAATGACAAAATCAGCAACACATCTACTTATGATAATTCCAATGGAGAGAAGAATGAAAAAATATTCAAAGCAATCAGCTTTGATGACTTTAAGTTTCAGTACAATGATAGTGAGATGGGAGGTATTGGGCTTGATCATCAAACTAAGCTCTTGGAGGGAGCTACTAGTGAAGATTTCAACTTAAGTGATTTGGGAGTTGACTTATTCAAAGAGTCATCTCTTCGTGAGGAGCATGATAAGCAATTTCCTGTTGACCATCTCAATCAACCTGTTAGCATGTGGGATCCAGGTGTGTTGGCACCAAGGTATGATAAAGAACCATTGTGGGATGAATTCCCCTTTGATCCAGATGAAGATCAAAAATCAGATTGCATGGCAAACTATGAGGTGGCCATTGAAGAGGAAGTTGTCATCGAAGAAGAAGATTGTTCAAAGAAGCTCCATAATGATCTCTTTGAAATGGTTGCAGCCACTCAAGAAGAAAATCTTTCTACAGAAACCTTCCAAATAGTGGATGATTTTGATCCTTTGAGCAAGATGGATGCTGCTATAATGTTTGATCAAGAAGACAGTGATGAAGAAGAAGAGCTAGAAGACCATATGGCTCTTGAAGGGGAAAGAGTTAAAGAGGTTTACAAACACAAGTCTGATTTTTCCATTCATGAAGCTGATTGCAAACATAGAGTCGAAGAAATCATGGAGAATGATCATCTCCATGGCATTGAGCATTATCCGCATGTGGGTGGTAAAGTACAAGGATGTTGGAACAGCATTGAGGGCAGCAAAGACAAGGGGCAAGGTTCTAATTTTCAGTTGCAGCCTATCAGCAGTTCATCATCTTTGAATTCTCATGATTGGGACAAACAATTCATGGTGTCTGTTGACAAGGAAGTGCAAGCTCTATCCCTGTTTGATCACACACTCAGTTTGATTGAAGATCTCCACTAGAAGGCTCAGCTTGAAGAGAGGAAAAGAGGAGTTAAGGATGAAGTTGCTCTTTTCAATTTGCAACTCATCAGAGACTCTTTGGAGGCATTGAAATCAGATTGCATAAACTTGATGGAGGATCGGGATCATGCTATTGAACTTGCAAAGAAGTCCTTCAGTGTTGTCCAACAAAAGGAGAATTTGGTTGATGAGCTCACTCTGGAGCTTAAATCAACAAAGGACAAGTTAAAAGAAAATCATTTGTCTCTAACAGAGGTTGAAGACTGGTTTGTTGATTTCAAACTTTTTAGCAAGCAAAAGAATGAGCAAAGAGTTGAAGAAATCAAGCAAGTAATTGACGAGTTTGATAGTCTTAGAGAGGAGTTTGATCCTAAAGGGTTCACAAAGAAATCAGAATTTGCGTATGTAGATTTGGATCAGCAAGATGGAAAAGGGGACCTCCAAATCTTTGACAACCCTTTCTTTGAAGTGGGTGCTAAAGCAACTTATGACAATCCTCTTTTTGAACCAAGTGAAGAGGAAGCTTATGAGAAACATTTCTTTGAGGTAGATGATGGAATTTCAAGCCTTGAGGAAATTTCTTATGACATCATTGTTGAAGAGGGAAGTTTTAGCACTTTTTCTGACAATGGAATGAGGATGCATGAGCTGCATAATGAAGGCTTCACTGCTGCTTCTAGTCTCCCCATTCAGGAGATGGAAAATCAAGAAGCATGGTGGAATGAGGTCACTAATCTTGATGAGCAACAAAGGGATGATTGGCACTCCAATGAAGAGTTCATTCATTTTCGGATATGGATGCTTGTCAGATTCCTATCGGACTTCCTACTTACACCATCTTCTCTAAGAATAACTAGTTTCATAATGGAGTTTGATGAAGGGTCCATTGAATCCTTCCAACAATTCTTCTCTCATGGTTTTGAATTTGACTTTTTCAATGAATTCAGATTTGTTGAGTACTTCTTGGAGTTTCAGGGTGCGATGATTCAAATAGAATGTATTTCCCAAAGCGTTCTAGTAAAAGTAATTCTCCATTTGCAAAATGGATCTTCTTTGCTTATGATGTGGGGCCCTGGTATCAGCTCACTTTTGACATGTGTCAAGAAGGTATGTTGGAGTGATGAGCCTCAAATTCATTGTCCTTTGGATGTTATTACCTTCGTTGTCAATCATTTGAAGTTCACTCCTAATGATCAATGGGAGTTTTGGAAAGTAAAGTTGAGCAAGGATTGGTACTTGGCTGTGATGGGATCTTTAGTGGGTTCATTTTCAGCTGTAGATATAAGTAGACATGATATTTTGGGTGCTGATTTTTAGTTTGGCAACAACTATCTATCTCCTTGGATGCTGATTTTCATAAAATCAAATTTCAAGTTGATCATTTCAGTCTTGTTGGGTTGCTGGTTCATTCAATTTCAGACCTTCCAATCTCTTTCAAGGGACAATTTATGGTTTCAAATGAGAGAATTGGTGCTGTGGATTGAGCACGATCAGAATTTGGAAAGAAACCATACTCATTCTAATGGTTTTCTTGGTACATATTCTTGTACAAATAATTGGAGCAGCAGACCATCGCTCGACTTTGCTTGGCATTTCGAGACTCCCACTGCTGAGATCCTGTTCAATGTCTTGACTCTACATTCTGAGACTCTTGGGATTGGAATTATGAGAAACTTCTTCAGACTTCATAGTTGTGCCATGATAGTTCAACGGAGGCATAGGGAATTCATGTGGAATCATGAGTTTGAGTTTGTTGAGTTCTTGCAAAGGATAACCTTCCTCTTTGCAAGAAGAGATGAGGATGTCACATTTCCAGTCATGGTTTCATTTATTACCATGTGGAGGTATGCTGAGGAGATTAGTTATGAGTTGAGTGACCTATCCTTCTTCTTGCCTAGAATTGTGGTTGATAGTGGTATTGTTGTTACTGTTGACTCTGGGCATCTTGGACGTGAGACGTTACATGATATTGATCTTAGTCCTTTAAGATATTTCAGTTTGATTATCATGGATGGTAACACTTTGGAGTTACAAGGGAGGTTAGTGCAGCATTGGCATGATGTTTTCGCTGATGTGATCAGAATGGTGCAGCATTGGCATGGTGGGTCCTTCCTGAGATGGATTTGGGAACCTGGGATCATACTTGTTTTGGTATGGATTAGTCCTAACTTTTCTAGAGTTATGGTGGTATTGCTTGAGGACAAGCAATTTTGGGAAGGGCAGACTGTAATGTCCCCGTTTTTAGCACTGCACATTTCAGTGATTGATGGCCTATTCCCGGTGAGCTGTCAGCTAGCAGAAGCTTGAATCAGGGTTTCCAAACTTCTTGGAGGATGTTTTCGTCTTTTTGCTAAATCTGCATTGGGAATTATTGATTTTGGATGGCGGATTCTTTCTGGGTTTTCAGAGAGCTTCGCATTGGTGGTTTCTGCACGACATTCTGAGCAAGTTCATGAATTTACTATTTTTAGTAAATTCTATTTTTGGCAAGTTGGCAGGTTGACTTCAGGTCAGTTGACTTTTATTTCAATCAGTTTAGATGAAGTGATTGAATTTGGCTCCTGATGCATCTTTATGGAGATATAAGCTATTTTATATTATAATGTTATAATTTAACATTATAATCCCTTGTCCTAGCATCATAAATTAATATTGTTTTAAAGAAGGGACCTTAAAGGGTATTTTCTACATGGAGGAAATATTTTAATATCTCTAAAGTCAAATATTGCTAAAGTGAGTTTGGACGCCAACTTCAAGGAAGGAATAAAATTATAATTAAAAGTCAAAATTGAAGCTTTGGAGAAAGGGATGCCATTTTTTGAAGGATTAGGGTTTGACTCTGAAAAGAAGATTAGGGTTTCGAGAAGGTCAACGGCAAATTATAAAAGGAAGCCTTTGGTTCTCATTTCAGTATCTTATGACTTGAATATTGTTATGCTGCCGGAATGGTACTGGGACTGCTTCGAGGAATGAATGCCTCCTAGCCTTGGCTCGACTTCTTGCTTGAAAGATAGCAACTAGTGGAGAGTTAGTTTGTAGTTGAGTGAGTTTTTGTAGTAAGAAATTGCATTGTAGAAGCTATTATGCATTTGTAGTCTAGTTTGAGCATGTTAGTGAAGTTTTGGTGTTGCTGACTTCAAGTTGCTGAATGTTGTTTTTGCTCATAAGTCAAAAAATAAAGATATATTTGTTCTGGGTATTGGCTAGAACTATTTCTATGCCCTAAGCGCCCATTTGTGCAAATTTTGGCGATTTATAATGAAGAATCTGATTTTATCTTGTTGGTAGAACATTTCTAGAGGCTGTATCATTCTGTTCTGCCTGGCGAGTGTTTAGAAAAAAAATACTTCAATTTATCAGCTGTTTCTTTGTCTAGTCTTCATTGTCATCATTCTAGCATTCGTTTGCATCAAGTCTCATGTCATTCTGACAAGTATTGAGTGAGTTGTGAGCATTTTAGTGGATTTTAGGGTTGCTGGTTATATATTTTAAAGTGCAGGTATGTCATAACCAGATTTGAGAAATCTGCAATTTCCTTCTTGGATTGGTGTTAGGAAATCATTACAGGCTTTGTAAAAGATTCCTTGTTGTTGCAGCAATTTGAAGAACTCTAATACTTGATCTTGCAGGCATTTAAATATTCATTGTAAGCTGGCAGTAGTACTGACAACAGTTTATAATCTTGCTCTATCAATTTGTAATGCTCAACTCTACTTTCAGTATTTGCTATTGTATTTACTTTATCTCCGCCCTATGGTAGCTACTTTCCCTCTCTGGGTTAGAAAGCACATTTTGGGTGTTGAGTACTTTCAGCATTACAGTTATTTCTTTCAAGCATTGTAATTTGTAATACTCTGCCATATGGTCGCCTCAACTCCGTCCTGGATTGGGTAGCACATACTTGGTGTCGAGTTCCCTTTCAGTACTTAGTGTAGAAGACCCTCTGACCATATGCTCGCCATCATCGGTGCCATTCTTGGTTAGAGTTCTTGCATAAGCATTTTGATTAAGATCCTCTGACCAATTCTCACACCTTGCCCACATCGGGATCCTGGTGTACATTCTGGTTAGAGTTGCTTCAACACGTTTTGGTTTAGTTGCTAACCTTAACGGGTGCATTGTTCGTAATTTGAAAAAATGAAAAAATTGGCTCAAAATATTTCAATGTACTATCTTTTTATGGAATTCATCAAGTTCCCTTGTTAGTGTGGAATCCCTCTTCATAACTTTGATTATCAAATATTCATTCCTTAGATTTTCTTCCTTACTATAATTTTTAAACCAAAATTTACTTCTTCTAGGTGGGGGAGAAGTCTCTAGTTTCCCGCCTTTTATTATAATTTATTACCCCGTTATATTTTCTAAAGTTCTAATTTAAAATTATCAATTTCATTCTTTCTCATTAAATCATTATCCCATATATTTGATTAGGAGTATATTGTAGTGATCAATTCTATTACGTCCTTATATGAAGAGGAAATCTTCTCATCTACTTCTATAACATGAGAGGTTAAATCTAAAATAAAAAAACTCAATTCAAATGTTCTTTTATGTCAAGTTTTCTTCTAGCTTTCTAATCACACTTTTTAAATCATCATGAAATCTTCTCATCTACTTCTATAACATGAGAGGTTAAACCTAAAATAAAAAAACTCAATCCAAATGTTCTTTTATGTCAAGTTTTCTTCTAGCTTTCTAATCACACTTTTTAAATCATCATTCCTAATATTTTATTGATTCCTCCTTAGTTTTTATCCTCTTCCATACTTTATTTATATTTTTTGTTCATACATTAGGTGAGTGGAAAGTTTCCATAAATAAGTCACTCAATTCTTTCCATGTTTTATCATTCTTAGGGAATTCTTTAATGCACCATGTCTTAGTGCCTCATCATTGAGGTTCTCCACAAAATTGTATACTTGGGTTTAGTCATGCCAACTCCACTCTAATGAAATTCCAAGGCAAAGAGATGTTCACTAGCATCCTTGGTGTATTTACCAAAAATAAGGAGCTTAATTTTATGTGTTTCAAGGTGTGTGCCCTTGGTATCCTTGTGCTCTGTAGCACTGCTTGGGTTTGTGACATGGCTTAACCACTTCCCACAGATTCATTAACTCTAGCAGTTGTATCGAGCATTCACAAGTCAATCTTTTGGTGCAATGACAACCGTATGTGGAACAATTGGTATCAGAGCTTGGGTCACAGGTTCAAACCCCTTGATTGCATTGGGGGATTGTTGTAAGGTGTGTGCCCTTCATCTCCTTATGTTTTGCAACATAGTGCTTGGGTTCGTGACATGGCTTAGCCACCTCACGAGGAATCATTATCTCTGGTGGTTGTATCAAGCATTAACATGTCGATAATTTGGTGCAATGGAAACTATCTGGGCAACATTATGTACATCCATTTTTGGATTATCCCTTCTCCTAATCTATTATATACTCTTGGATCTCTTTCTCTCTTACTATCATGGCCTCTTTTCCTAGTTTCACTCCTTTTATACTTGAACAAAGTTATTTCTCTACCATTATCTCTTGGAAATTGAACATCTAAGAACTCAGTTCATAATATTTATCACAAAGCTCATACACAATTGCTTCTTGATATTGTTTTTTCTAACCTAATTAGGGATCACTACTTAATAGAATATTTAGAAATTCTTCTTGATTTTGACAACATGGGAGGTGACTCTTATTCCATGAGGTTCATCTCCTCATAGTGTTCCTTTAGCTTGGGGAATGCATAATTTGGTTGATAACACATCATTTAGTAATTGATTTATCTTTAATTTTCTTTCAGTTGTTTTCTTCCTCAACCTAGGAATTTCTCTTTGTATCATCTCCAAAGTTTCCTTGTAAAACTCTAATTTTTTTGTGACTTATTTTACTCAATTGCTAAATATTTTCTCCTCTTCTTCACCAATTACCAACTTTATTTCATCAATTATTTGTTTTCTCTTCTTCCCCATAGCAACCACATCTATAGTATCCCTACAAATAAGGTTAAACTTCTCTAAGCTCATTGTTGTCTTATATTCATTCAATTTCCTTATTGTTTTAGTTAGAATTTTCTATATAGATCTAATTTAGGTTATAAACTACTCTATTTCATGAATTAACAAGGCCTTTGATTGATCTATGACAAAATGTTTGTGCAAGTGAGTTCATTTCCTCGTCATGAAATCAACTAAACTAATAATTAAAAGTAGGAATTGCAACAGGCTTGGAGATAAATTTCATTTCATTGTGACAATTAACGCATATTCAAAGGTTCTTAACAAAGCTAATAATTGTTGTAAGAGGCATGTCTAGAAAACCAAAAGCAATTGACATATTTTCACTATGGTGGTAGAGAAATAATTTGTTTCACTCCTTTTCCACACCACTAAGTGTCAAGTGCATCTGGAAAATACCCAATTGCCTTCATCTCCCAAACCAATTTCTCCAACTTTGCATAGATTTACTGTGTCTGTGGATGTCATTTGTCTCCTACAAGAGCACATGGACTTCAATACATCTGGAGATATTTTTAATTCCTTATCTTTCATCAATCTCCTTACCATTTGCTCACACCACATGCCCACTACCGCATAGATGCTTAAAAAAGCACAAATAGATCCAAATAAAAAATAGCATTGTTGTAAATACTCCTAACCCTGTATTCATATGTGATCTGCAAGCAGCAAGAAAATAGATCCACACATCCACCACAGGTTTAGCTTACAAAATTGCTCTATGCTTTATGATTTGATGGATGTGCATACCCTGTTCCAAAGCTCCCATTTTGGCACAGGCAGGGAGGATGCTAGCAAAGGTTGCGGTGTCTGGCTGTACACCTGCCAATTGCATTTTTTTTTTTAAGTTTCTGAAACCTTTTCAACAAATCCCTTTTGTGCATACCCTGCAACCATGGCATTCCATGAGATCACATTTTTTTGACGCATTTGGTCAAACAGTTCACGTGCCTTGTCTATGCTTCCACATTTTGCATACATGTCTGCCAGGGCGGTTGCAGCTACAACTTCTGACAAAAAATTGCTTTCCTTTATGCTGTGATAGATGTCCATACCCCATTCCAAAGCTCCCATTTCGGCACAGGCAGGGAGGATGTTGGCAAAGATTGCGGATTTCTGATTTACACCTGCCGATTAAATTTGTTTGAAAGTTTGTAAATCCTTTTCAGCAAATGTATTGTGTCTATATCCTGCAAGCATATCATTCCACAAGACCAGATTTCTTTGTGGTATCCTGTCAAACAGTTGATGTGCCTTGTCTATGTTTCCACATTTTGCATACATGTCTACCAGAGCATATTGAATAATCCCTAGTCTATCATTCTTTGATGGACGTCCATGCTTTGTTCCAAAGCTGCCATTTTTGCACAGGCCGCGAGTGACAAATGAAAACGAATCGCGTGGGAAACTTGGTTTTGAATGTGCTGAAACGGTGAGACTGCGCGGGAACAATTTGAATGCTAACGGTGAACGGGAAACGGAAACGGCGAACAACAAGTGGGACAGGTAATTGGGCCCCACACCAGCCACCTAAGCGTGGTCAACGCTTAGAGTGTGCTGGTTAAGCCAGCCCGGCAATAACCACTGTAAGGGAAGTGCTGAAAGCCGCAATGTCAGAGAATAAGAACAATCTGAAAGGTTTACGAAATGCCATCTTGGCAGCTCCATAGTGTATGCTCCCTTTCTCTGTTTCCAATCCCCCCGGGATTTGAAAGATGGCTGCAAATGTGACGGTAGCAACCAGTGATGAGATCAAGATGTGCGTATTAAAGCTATTTTTCTCTCTCCCTTGCTTTGAATCATTAGATTTTGGTATGGGGCTCCACCAAATAGCTCCTGCACCTTCCAGTTTCTCTACAATCGTGGCACAATTGGGGTTGTCTTTAGCTGCTGCTGATGCTATGCCAAGTGCAGTCATACCAAGGTATTCGACTAGCTGCACTCACAACAAAACCATATCGCATTATATCTCCAATCATTGGAATAATCCTCACAGAGGCTAAGTTTGAACCTAATTCATTCATACGTGACCTCATTTAATCTCTTTTTATATCAAAATCTCAACGTACAATCAATAATCATAAAAAGTGAAATGATTAAGTGCAACTCATTAGAGAAACTTCATTATGGGTCATCAAACTCTCAATTTCTTGGCATTTTCGAATAAATCAATCAATCCATCTACATTAATAATCATACGTTTCCATTGTCAATGGAATAAGCAATATCCATTATTCAAACTTTTACTAATTCTAACATTAATAGATATCATCAATGGAGCCAACTTTTTTTGTTGAAATTAATTAAATAAATGCATAAACTATTCATATACAAAACCACTACTTAAACAGCCTGAGTAACGGTTGGCTGGCCACAAAAGGATGGCAGAAAATTTAAGAGCCTCTCAATAAATTTTATAAGCTACTATTTTAAAAATTAGAATGTTAAAAAATAAAAAAAATTACAATTAAAGTTTTAAAGTTTTAAGGTTTTAACATTTTTTTAAAAATATTTTACTATTATTTATTTAACAATCATAATAATGAAGAATAAGTTTATTTATAATATGACAATGCAAAGAATAATACTACACATTAAAGTGGATTTATCTATAGTTTATTTCTCTTGTAAGAAAGTGAAGTTAACCTTAGTTTTGATAGGATATCATAGCTAAGGGCTTCTAGATTATTTGAAATCTTTGTTTCTTATGAGAGTAGAATCTTATTTTTATAAGACATAAATTTTTAATATTAACTTGCACTTGCATCTAAAGAAGGTTCAAGGATTACACCCATAGAAAATTATATGTATGTTTAATATATATAATGTCAAAAAATTAAAATGTTTATCAAGATAAATTTATATATTTCATTTTTAAAATATTTTAAAAATATCAATTTTATTTATATTAAGTTCAAATTATTGTTTATTGATGTTAGCCTTTAGGCATGGGCTATAAGTATACATAGTGGTCAGACCTAGCATTCTCGTCATTGCACACTCCCATGGTTTAACACCATCTCTATGGAGTGGTTAGACCCCACCAAACAATTATAATTTATTTTAATAAAAAAATATCATGCATTTTTAATCTTATAATCATTAAACAAATAAAAATATTAAAATAAATTATTTGAAATTAAATACATTAGTCAATTATAATGAGATTGTTATATTAAATTTTTATAATATCTAAAGTAAAAATCTAATATTTTAGACCTAAATCTTTGAATAGCCAAAAGAAAAATAATCTACATTGAACAAGAGCTGCAAGGCAGCGAAGTTCTTGCCATAAAGTTTTAAAATAGTTATGTTTTAAAAAGTTAGAATTGAAAAAGGGATGCACAAGTTTGAAAATATGTTTGATTTTATTGAAAAAACAATGAATAATTCTACTATTGTTTGGGTAATTCTGCAATCCATGCCTACCATAATAGCAAAGGCACAAAATTCAAGCTTGATAACCCCTCTTTTGAGGAATAAGAAAGATAAGTTTTGTTCAAAAAGTTGTAGATAGAAGCTTTTGTACAAATGAGTTTCAGTTTGCTTAAATTTTTCATTTTACATAGAGTCTATTTAAAGTGCTCTTATAGGTGGCTAATGTCTCCAAAAAATGCCTTATGATAGGAAATCATATTTTTATTTCATTCAGTAATAGATAACTCATTTATAAGTGTCATAAAAAATATAATGTGAAGTCTAATGCAAATTCCTGGATCAAATATCAAAAATTTGAATGAAATCATATTTTTATTTCATTCAGCAATAGATAACTCATTTATAAAGTGTCATAAAACATTTTATGTGAAGGCCTGGATCAAATATTAGAAATCTGAATAGAACTCATATGCCTGTTTTGCTGATTGTAGAGTAGTGGACAAAAGCATTGCAATAGTCATTGGACCAAGACCACAAGGTACATGATTAATTGTTGAAGCCATTCTTGAAGCCTCTTCATAGGAAACATGATAGACTAATTGGTATCCTCTGTTAGCACAATGATCCTGCAAAAGTGGAAACAATAGTTTTAATCTAGCATGAAGCCAAAGTAAACATATCATCAAATACATGTATATTGTTCTCCATGTGCATAAAACAAAAGTGATAGTGAATAAAAAAGTCATGAGTAGAAAATTTATAATTTTGTGCATTAAGTAATTGAGCTGATTAGGTACAAAATTGTACATGGGGGCAAAGATGCTCTTATCCAAGTAGCTCAAGAAATAATGAGTACACAGTAGCCTTGAATGTTATTTGGCAGTGTAGGTAACAAAAAAGATGAGAGTTTGTAGCATGTATCAAAGCATTTTAAGTCTTCAAAGCATTTGAAGGTATAAAAGGGTTGAGTCTATGTATCAAAAATAGGGGTTGCTTATGCTATGCAATTTTCTTTCTATCATTCCTGCAAGTTATGCAATCCATCTTAATAAGAGGTCCTTAACTAAAAGAATTGGATTCATGTACAATAGAGTGATAAGATGGTACACCTAAGGATGGACATACGTCTGTTGAAAAATATAATGTCCATATTATATGCATAGCAACATTCAAATACAATATCTAATCCAGGTAGAAAATATGGTATAAATATGAAAGATTATGAATGATGTAGGATTAGAATACAACTAGCATATGGAAACATAAATATAAATAAATATGTTGGAAAAGTAACTAAACAGTTCATGAAGACCCAAAGAGCAAGACTTACTGAGCCAAATGTAAACAATAGCGCTACAAAGTACATGAAAACCTTCACTACACTCCTAGAATTTGTAATTATTCTATATCCTATATTTCACCAAGTCTAAAAAAATATAGGAAATGATTCAATCATCAAATATCTTATATTCTGATAAAAAAATAAGTTTTAAAACATAAGAAAACAACAGCTATTACCTTTTTTCTTTTAATCAGCTTAATCTCTTCTATTCTTCCAAAAGAATAAGTTTAACATAAATAAACTATAGTTATTACCTTTCTACTTTTAATTAGCTTATTCTCTGACTCTACTTTTGCCTCAGATTGTTGCCATTTACATAGACAAGTTCGTCAACTGTATCTAATGGAGGGTAATGGAAGACCAACTTGTTGCATCAGAAGAATATGAGGAGGAATCTACATATATTTCACCAATGAAAAGGGTCAAATAGATCATGGTAACTAATAATGATGTAAACCATCAAAATAGCTCTTGAAACAAATTATTTATTTTGCAGTAAGGAAATTTTGTGCCATAAGCTAATAATGTGGATAAACAACACAATTTAAACTAGTGAGATAAAATCTTTACAAAAAAGACAAGTGACCACAAATTTAAATAAAAGAATAATATTTGTGGAGCATATGTAGCAATGTAGCTTGCATAGTAGGAATCTGGATATGAAAATGCAACTTGAGCCTACCACAAAGGATCGCTTCCCTAGAAAATGCCATCATAATTTTAGATATAACGGTTGATTTTGTTCCTCCTCTGCCACTTTTGAATTCCACCTATAGAGGCCTCTCTCTCAAAATTTTCTTCGTCAACTTTGGAATGGGTAAGAACCCCATTAGATTCCTCATTTTACCAATCAAAAAACATATTGTCAATCTAGGAAATCAAGTACTTGTTATTCATGTAAATTTTGTTCAATGCTTTGTAAGAAGCTTCAACATCTTACTCAATCACATAAATTTTAGGTGAGAAAGCACAATCTATATGACCAACACCATATACAGCCAACACAAAGAAATGTACAACCAAACTCAATGGTCATGGATTGAGGCCAAACAACAGGACCACAGGTCCAGTTGAAAACACACCTCCCAAACTTAAATAGTCTAAACACGCTTGTTGCATCTCTTTCATTGCCAGATCAGGTTATGCACAGAAGAACTTATACAGAGCACCTGCCAAAGTATTTATAGATGATGCAATAGGCTGCACAAGATGTAATGAAAGCTCCCTGGAATTAATACCAAATAACAGAAAAAATATAATATTTATACAAAGAATAAGGCTAGAGGCAGACGTACTTTTGATGAAAAATTCATTGTCTTTGAGGATACATCTGCACTATAAGGCTACAAGCAGAAGTACTTTTGATAGAACAATTCATATTCTTGGAGGATATATCTGCACTATACTTAAAGTCTTCCTGAATCTTTTTGGCTTCCCAGGCTATGGTCTGGTGAGAAGTTGTTGCCTATATCTATTTGAAACTTGTAAAAGCAAACTTTAACTTGTAATATCTATATTTAATTCCTTGTTGAAAACTTTAACTTTGATAATCTGCATAATAGCAATTTTTCCATGGCAGCCATGCTACATGAGCCATAGTCAAGGTGGTCACCATTTCAAATTCAAAAGAAAATGTACTAGAACATCTCAAATGAAAGATTAGGCTAACTATTACTATATACTAAAGTCAGATTTGCAATCAGCATAAATTAAAATCTGTGCTAAGTGATTTAGTAAAGTGAAATCTCTACTAAGTCAATAAGTATAGTAATGCATTTTAAAGAACAAAACTAATAATAAATACATCAAAAAACATAGCTACAACACCATAAAACATTTTTGGTCATAGCAAAAAAGCAAGTGTGGGAAGAATATTTTTATGTCAAATCAATGAAAGCAACAAAGACATGAATAAGTTTTCCATTGAAGGCAATCAAAATGGTATTAATCACATTAGTGTTTGTTAAATCAAGGTTGATAAAACTTAAAGGTTGTACGGTAAAATTTTGTACCAAAAGAAACAAAATTAAAGGCTTTTGTAGCTGAGTATGACAGATTGTTTGTGTAATTGCAATTTGTGCAAACAATAAGAGAGTCATTGTTGGAGAATTCTCAAAATGAAATTGTTAACAAAAAGTGTGAAAGTTCCTTACAATTGGAATCTCCGTAATAAGAACACTGTAGGCAAGATGTCTTCTTTGTATTGCTCATATGTTATCTCTTCAAGCTTTGGAAAAAATTGTTTAAGTAGTTGTCCACTTAACCAACAATCAATGTTTCCTTCTTTCGTATACAATGTGCAAGCCAGATTGTGGCGGAAGGAAAGGTGAGTGTTTTTTTTGTAGAATATGCAATTGGAAGATCCTTTTTCAAGACACTTGTCCAGAAGCATGGAGTGATGACATGTGCTACAACAAGGTTCAAAGGTGGGCAAGTGGACATTCTTTGGTTTCAACATCCCAAGTACCTGTCAATAAGAATAACATGTTATGTATTGTGTAGGGAACTGAAAATATTTAATAAATGTGTTATATAAATGTAAAAATAAAATTCTTAATTTTTGGGCTCTTGCCTGACTGTTTGATTTTGCAAGGGTTTGCAACTGTGCTCATGTACATGCATTGTTGAGCTCCTCAAAGAATGTTGATTGTGTTGCATGCATTATATTTGAGCCTTGTGGACCAGTTCTAACTACATTTTTGAAAAGAAGCAGTGGCATCTCTGTTTTTGAAAACATTTGATGTAAAAATGCACACAAATTGGTGTAGGTAGTTGGGATAACAACCTACAAAATAGAATTGTTAATTAATTTAAGCAAATAAGTTTAGTTGCATATGAAAATAAAAGGAAGATGGTTAGGTATTTACAGTTGCCATGTCTTCTTGGTGGTCTTCATCTTTCACATGTACTTCGAACTGGATTTTGTTGTAATGATAAGATGTCGCTATTGCTCCAAATGAGCCAACAAAATAGTTGTAGTCTGCTTGTATTAATTGGGAGATAGTGACATCTGGAGTTAATCTACATTTTTTGCAAACAGTCGGTACACTCTCTACTATGCTTCTACTTGTTAAGGCAAGGCAACAGTCTACATCGCCCCTTTCATATTGAGTTTTTATTTTTATTAAAAAGTTTGTGATGCGAATACTAGACCCAACGAACATTCGAGGCAAAAATGTATGTATCAGATTGTTGCTAATGTTTACAGTAATAGTCATTTGACCATTGGCATCTACTAAATCCACATGTACTATTTTTACCTTTTTTGGGGTGTTGTTTTTTGTAGAAGCAGGACGATACACGACAAGTACATCACCTTCGAATACTGAACCAGTTTGCTCTGTGGAAATTTCCAATATTGTACTAGGTTTTTGGTTTGTTGAAATTAGACTGTCAAAAATACATTGTGTAGTTAATTATGTATTCTAAATATGCATTATTGTTGTGAACATTTTAGGATAGAAAATGACAATTATTCTTAATTGTGTGGATGTAAATTAGAGATTTTTCACTATGTATGTTGTAGTTTGTAAATATATTTGGAAAAAGTACAACCATATACATAGAATTTTTAGTAATTATGGTATGAAAGAAGAGTACTGAAAGTTAATACCTTTGGTTCTTATTTTCAGTAATCATTGTGGTTGGTGATGTGCTATTTAGTTCAATAGTTCTCAACCGGCTGTAATATGAAATGAAATTGTTAGTCATGAAAATTGTAGATGTTACTATTTAACATTTCATTATTTTGGAAGAGTTGACAATTGTCACTATTTTGCTATGTATTCTTATGTAGTTGTTGAAGAAGTATGCTATTCTTAATTGTGTGAACTTAAATTAAAGTTTTTTTTTCTATGTTGGTGTATATAGAAATCTGTGGAAAATGTACTTCTATATACATAGCTTAATCATAGAAATAGGTAGAGGAGAAGAATTAAAAATAAGTACCTTTCTTTGTTGCTTTCAATGTTTATTCTCGTGGCAGAGTGGTATTTAGTTCAATGTCTTCCAAGCTTCTGTAGCAAGAAATTAAATTGTTAGTCATGTAATTTGTGGAAAATACTATTTAATGTATAACTAGTTTGGAGGAGATGACATGTCTTACCATTTTGTTATGCGCTCTTTTTCGGGCACAAAGAAAGAATCATCTAGATCATCTACATCAAGGTCCTCTTGATTGATTTGCATGCTTTTGAAAAAGCTGCACAATACATTTTTTTTACTTGTATACTAATCTATTGTTAAGCTAGAGTTTATCCTATCACATTTTTTATATGTTCCTTATATAATTGGAAATGTTTTGTAATTTTTTTTTCGCTAGTATAAATACCTTTCATCTGATATCATATCCAAGTTGTATGCACAATTGTTGCTGCAGTGTTGTTAAATTTGACAATGTCCAATTGGCTTTGAGAAATAAAACATGTTAGTCAAGTATGGTTTTTCAAAAGGATATTTTGTTAAAAGAAAAAAATTATGTATGTTCTCCATGTAAATTACTCTTTATTTTTTCCATGTTGTGATGTTGTAGGTACTGTAGTAGATACTTTGTCTTTCTCACTATTCATTATTGCAAGTCACCTGCAAAATAATATTTGCTAAATTTTTCTTTATATGAATAATGATGTGTATATAATAGTAAAAGTAATGAATTTAAGTACCTTTTTTTGAGTAAGAGTTAATGTATGTAGACAATAAAATATTTTTTCAAATAAAATTGTTGTATGTGATTACCTTTTCTAGAATGCAAAGCATGGCTAGATGATGTTGGCAACATGGAATAGAAGAGTGTCATTATCTGTCCAGTACGACTCATATCTTTGAATGTTTGTTGTATTTTCATAATTATTTTTCCAAACATGATCAATAATGGTCCTTGACAAAAGTTTTGTATTTTCCTGTAATAAGGACAACTTGTGTATTTCCATGTTCTCTTTTAGCATGTCTACTTTTTTTGAGGTGTTGGAAATGCCAATGTTAAAATCACCTACAATGTAAATAAGGCTTCCAGTGGGAGCAATTGTCATTGCTTTGTTAACAATTTTTATGATATTAGTAAGTGATGTTGTTGGTCTAGCATAGATATTACAAATATAAAGACTTTGTTTAGTAAATATTAGTGTACTCAATATTGCTTCAACATTGTCTTCTGTAAGTGGAATTGCATTTGCTACTTGTATATGCTTTTGTGTGCAAGTCATTATCCCATGTATATGGTATGTTGTAGAGCAATTATATTATGATAATGCATCATTTTTCAAATTTGTTTCCAAATATGTCTCTTGCAGACAAATAATGTCTGATGACATTAAGTCTTTGTCATGTTCAATGTCTTGTTTGTGTGGCTAGAAATGACGAGTGTTTAATGTAGATATGGTAATACATGATGTTTGAGATTTGTAATATGTGTCATTTTGTAGAGTCCACTTAGCTACCGATTCTAACCATGTCATTTCATCTATGATTTCTCTTCATACTTTAAAATTTTTTGCTGTTAGAGGGCTTAACAAAAATAATGTTTCTATTGTTGATGTACGAGAAAGGGATGTGTAAGTTAACCCATGTTGGTGTACTCCTAATGGTTGGAATGCAAGGCCATACATTGTAAGTACTTGTGATCTGTGTATTGTTCGAGCACATGATAATCGTACGGGGAATTGTTTTCTAATAATATTTTTAGGTTGAGCATTTAGTTTGAAGATTGGTCTTGCAACTCGGAGTATTGGTACCCATCCATTGTTAATATATGTTTGGTTTAAATGTGATAGCTTTGTGGCTTGAGCTTTTCCTATACAATGATCATTGAACTCAATCCATATAATGTCAATGTCAGCATGATGAGTATATGTTATTAATATTCCATTTGATCCATTTACGAGACCATCTTGTGTATCATAGTTTCCACTGTAAATTTCAACTAGTATGTCTTTTTTTAACATAATATGGTCTAGTAGATTTGTATTATTTTTGAACAATTATTCTACATTAACAAAATTATCATGTTCGTCAATTGCATTGATTGTTATTAGTTCTCCAGGAAGATAAAATAATATTTTCTGATTGTGTGCATTAACATCTTTTCTCTTGTAAAAAGGAATGGAAATGTTGGATCAGTAGGTGTAGGACGTAAGCATTTTTTATTCAAGTATGCTATGTCACTATCTGTTTGAGAGCTTGTTCGTATTCTGTTTAGAATTTTGATGAAGATTTCATCTTTTTGTCTCATTGTTGTTTGTAAGGTATAGCATTTGATGTTTTCCTAGAAATTGTATGAAACTAGTTGGGTGTCTAAATTTATAGTTTGGAACATTGGACAGTCATGTATAGTTTCTGCTTGGTAGAAATCACCACAAAAAATAATGTCTAAACCACCAAAATATTTAGTAGGTGTTTGCATAATGTCACATAATCTTTTATCTATGCAACGCAAGAGTCTCACTCCAACTAATGAGATTTCATCAATAAGGATAATACACAATTGTTGATATTATTTTGTCAATATATCTAATTTGTCTGAGCTTAATGGAATAGTAGTGGATTTGTTAAATGGTATGAAAAGTGCAGAGTGCAAAGTTGTGCCTCCAATATTGTAAGCTGCTTTACCTGTGTATGCAAGTAACAAGCCTTTTATCTTATATGGATCACTATCAATAGACTTATTGTATATACGTAATAGGCCTTGGTATATAGCTTTGGCAGTGAATGTCTTTCCTGCTCCAGCACCTCCTGTTAGAAACAAATGTAATGGTTCAAGTAATTTATTTTGTTTTTTTATTAGTATGTCCTTTACTATGGCTTGTTTCTCTTTGTTTAGCATTCTTCGAAGATTGTAGTATTCCATGTTGTCAGCTAAGTTTGGATGCTTAAAAATTTCAAATGGCCTTCTAATTTGTTTGTTGTAGAATTTAAGTTTCAATGTGTCTAGATCTGATTGCAAATTGTATTGTTCATTATATTAACTGTTGAAGTTGTGAACATTGTTTGATTCTTTATAGTTCTCATTTTCAATATTGACGTCATTAATAGCCTTGTCCAAATCACCCCATAGCTCATTTATATGGTACGTGTACTTTGCTTGATTAAGATTTACTATTTTTTCTTTAGCAATGAAAGCCTCTCCCCATGTTGTGAAGCCTCTTTTCAACATGTTTTCATCTATGGAAAATGGGACATATAGTAAAAGTTGTTCCCTATAATATTTTTCAATGTCAAAATGTTTATTGTATCTTATATATCAAATAATTTGTGGTCTCTTTATTTTCTTTAATTGTCCTTTTCTTCGTTTGTATTCTACGACAAATTCAGCTAGACAAACATTTGCCAATATTTGAGGGCGTGCAATGTAATGGCCAATTAAATTTTTACAAGCAACATTTTGTGAATCATCTGGCTCAATTTTTTGTTGTGTGGAATTTTTCAAAACAAATGTATAGTTTTCAGCAGTTGATGTGTCTATGAATATACATTTCCTTGAACTATAGTTAAGAGGAAGTGAAAGCACAATGTGTACAACTTGTTGACTAGACATTTGTTGTAGATTGAGCAAAGCATTGCCAAGTTTTATTATCATTTTAATTGCATCAATGTTATGTTCTTTGTGGTCTGTGCGTATTTTGTTAAATGCATTTGTTATTGAGGCATTGCATTTTGTCATGTATGAGCTACAGTACATTGCTACAACATATGCATTTAAAATGAATTGTTCATCTATGTTTGCTTGCCATAGATGAGGAATTTTTTTACAAAATGTATTGTTCCAAATGTGAGCTGGCTTTCTTTTCAAGAACATTGTTGGTCTAAGCAACGTAGATTCTATGGCTAATATGTATTCTTCTTCATCCATGCTTATGTTCAATAAGAAATCCTCAAAAGATGTAGAAGAATCATAACTTGAACATTCTAAACTGGATCTAAGTTTTTCAGCCAAACACATGTTCCTTTTTTCGTCAATGCATGGTTCAAGAATTCTTGTTGTTTTCATCGGTGGTTGTGGAAAACCAAAGCGACATTTTTTTTTGGTCTTGCCACATTGTTTAGTATGGCGATGTATGTGTATTTTAGCCATTTGTTCATTTAAAGTTTCAGTATTGCAAGTTATGTATCTATCTAAAAAATGTTCAATACTAGTATTAGTATCTTTTCCATATATAGGTGCATCTTTAACCCATATCATGAAATGGTCAAGTTCATTTCCTTGATTTTGGAATTCTGTAATCGAAAAGTAATCCAATACCTTTCCGAAAAATGTGTCATCTAAGCATATTAATTGTTTCATTGCATTAATCCTATGTTTATATTAGCGAGTACAAGTGGTTGGATCCTTTTTAATCAAATAGTTAATGTCAACTTCATTAAGCAATTCTTCTTGGCTTTCTCTTTTCTTTTTTTTTGTGAGATTTATAATTCTTTCAGTGTTTCCTTTAATGGCTCCCAGTTTTGTTCTGCACTAGTGAAAGTTAGGAAAAAAGTAGGTGGACCCAATTGTCATATCATTGAGAAAAGATTTCTTTTTAGGTGTTGCAAATAGTCTAGTGAATTTCTTATTTTTTTGAAATCTACATATCCAATATCTGATTGCAATAACTTTTCAAGGTTTGGTTTCTGCTTCACATCTTTTGCTAGTAGGGTTCTACCTTTTAATTTTCCTTTACGAATTCTTATCCATAGTGTAGAAAAAACTTGGGAAATTAGTATTTTAATGGTTTTGAAGAATAATTTGGTTGTATGGTAAGCAAATGTTCAATTTGAATTTTGTAATTCCCATTGCGCAGTTTTTTGGTATGAATTTTTTTTTTCAATTTGTTCATCACGTGGTTCCCCAAAAAATAGAGTTGGAAAATTCATTTCTTCTGCATATCTGTCTTGGAATATTCCAAGAGGTTGTTTTCCTTCAGCAGGTGCAATTTCAATGACTTTGTCTTGTATTGAATGTATAGTTCTTGACTCAGTAAAGCCATGGATCAAGGTATCCGTCTCCATTTCCATTGGATTATTTGTGTCGCTATCTTTGCCGCTATCATTTGATGAAGAGTCGATGCATGTAGTATCCTCTTCTAAATGATACAAATCTTCATGCCAATTTTTGTTCAATTTAACATTTTTTGTTTTGTACAACGTTGTTTTACATAATTCCTTTAGAGAATTCATAATAACATTTGGTCGAACTCTTCCTTTTTGGTATGCATTTGTATATTGCAAACATCTCTTTAATGCAATAGCAATTGTACATGTTTTATTGGTAGAACATGGAAAAACTATCTGTATAATGTTCATGTCTGTTGGGACATTGATAATCATTCCACTTAGTCCAATTTGAGGTCTTCTGTATCCTAGTTGCCAAATTTGTGCAAAGGCAAGTCGAAGGGACACTAGCCTTTCTTCAAGTTCTGAAAGTGTAGCAGTGTA
The DNA here is from genome assembly GCA_007258455.2 of Sequoia sempervirens. Classification (NCBI taxonomy): domain Eukaryota; kingdom Viridiplantae; phylum Streptophyta; class Pinopsida; order Cupressales; family Cupressaceae; genus Sequoia; species Sequoia sempervirens. The sequence goes on along the minus strand of VDFB02009787.1, from coordinate 7,363 downwards.
TTGTAGTGGCTTATCTGTTTTAATATTTTCCAGTGTTGTGTATATTGGCTTTTTGTTTTGCCTCAATTGGTGGTTACAAAAGATGCATATTTTGTTTCCAGAAAACCCTGTATGTAATAAAACTAGCCTATATGTTTCCATTGTTTGTTGGCTTAGATTTATAATCTTTTTGTTGAAATGCAATAGGCCACAAATTGCACACATATGTTTAGGTGTGTCTTTGACTTTCTCCACATAAGATTGGATGGGTGTTCTTTTTTTCCCTCTTTTTTCTATGTTTTGGATTTTAGGTTTTTTGCGTATCTCTTGTTTTAGTTTACAAAGTGAATTATGGAAAGTTGTGCAAAATTCCTTCCTCAAATGTGTAGAATTGCATGTTTTTACTTGTTTACTATTTTGGATGGACTTTTTCAATTTGTGCATACTAATCTTTTCTTTAGGTTTTTTGCGTATTTCTTGTTTTAGTTTACAGAGTGACTTATGGAGAGCAATGCTGAAACTCTTTGTAAGATGTGTAGAGTTACAAGTTTCTACTTGTTTACTGTTTTGAATGGATTCTTTCAATTTGAGCATATTAAGCCTTTCTTTGTTTTTCATTATTGTTTTTTTTCTGGTTGTGTAGTATGAATGTCATTTATCATTATAACCTCCACTTCACCTAGCTTATAATGTGTATGCATGTCATTGACTTTGTAACATATGACATTGTATACTTTTGTTGGATGTACACATTTGCAATATACTTTGCTTGGCATGGCATCGTTTTCTGAGGAAACTTGAATTTTTATTTGCAAAATGTAGGATAGCCATTCTAAACAAAAATTAGAACCTTCAATTTCACTTTGTTCAAATGGATCTCCAACTTTTGCAATAAATGTTTCCCAATTTATTACACCATAACTATTTTTCAATTCAGATTTTAAGCATGTCTCAAGGCATTCATTTGCTACGGTCTCTCCATTTAGCATTGCATTGCAAAAGGATTGAGCCATGTAGCATCTAAGACATGGATTGCCATATTCATTTGCAGTCAAACTTGCAATAGTATTGAAAAGACTGTCACCACAATCTAATATTGATATTGCATTTTTACATAATCTAGACATTCTATCTTGTGTTTTTTTTTGTGGAATTCTTTGTAGGAAATAAATATTTCTTCCAATCTGTTTAGATTGGTGAGCCAATTCTTCAAGTATGTTATTTTTTTTCCTCGCAAGCAGTTCAAAATGTCCATTTTTATGATCCTGATCATGGAACATAATAGTGTATGTTGTACTTTGTGAATTTTTGTTGAAATGCAAGTAATTTTTTTTTCTTGTTAAAGACCAAATACATATCTCAATATCTAACCACTTGCATAGACACTTAATACAAAACAAGTCTCCCCAGAGACCATACTCATTACAATTTGAATTTGGAATTGCAGATAGTCGCATGCATCGCAGATATGTACTAACATCATGAACACCATGCATTTTGAATAGTGTCTACGAGTCTAGCTCATTTTGAAGTGAGAACAAAGTGTCGTGATCATCAATTGCCAAACAATTTTGAAAATGATCAACTATTCCATTCCTTAGTTCAACAGATGTGTATCACATATGTAATAGTAGTTGTAATGAGTCGAAAAGAAAATCGCCTACGTTGTATACAAGGGCCTTATTCTAAATAGGTTATTGTCTTCTAATACTTTGTCAATTGAGATATCTCGTTGTCTGTTTTTTGATTGATAGTTCTCTACATCTATTATATTATCCAATGCAAAATTTGTTGTTGATGATGCATATTTACTGAAGTTGGACATTAAATTTGTTGACTTATTCCCCACAATTTGTTTTCTCATTTTAATAAATTTTTTTGAGTGTTTACATTGGTTAACGCATTCTTGCAATGGCTTTCTTTTTTTTGAAACAAGTGGTTCAAAATGTCCATTCAAATCATTTTCATTATGGAACAAAATAGAATATGTAGTACTTTATGGATTTTCATTGAAATTCAAGTACTTTACTTTTCCAGTTGACGACCAAATACATATTTGGATACCTAACCACTTTGCTAGCCATTTAATACAAAATTGGTCGCCCCAAAGGCCATATTATTTACTATTTGGTTTCTTAACCAGAGATAAGCACATACGTCGTAAGTATGTATTAGCATCAATAATTTGATGCAACACATTCAATGTTTCAGGATCTAGCTCATGTCTGTATGAAAATAAAGTGTCATCATCTTTTTTTGCTAAGCAATTAAGAAAGTAATCAATCATACCATTTCACAATTCTATTGAAGTGAACTTCGTAGGTAACAAATATTGCAAAGAGTCAAAAAGACAATCCCCTATGTTGTATACAAATGGACTTACTCTAAAAAGATTACTTTCTTTCAATACTTCATCTATTGTCCATTCTTCATTCGTATTCATTGATTCATAACTTTCTACATCTATTAGAGGATACAATGATTTTTTTGGTTCATTTTTTTCTGACATTTATGCACAATTAAAAAACACACTAGAAATATAAAAAAAAAATAGGTGTAATATGTTACTTGTCAAATTCTATATGCTCTTGAAATATATTTGTAGATGTTGTTGTTTTTGAATGCACAGGTTCTACAAAATAGGAAAATTAAACACAATATCAATGATTAAATAAAAAAATCACAATTTTTAATAACATGAAATCAATGAATAAATAGTTAATCAGTGAGCTAGGCTAGTGATGAATTCAATCATATAAAGTAGCTGTCATAGATTTATGATCTTCTATAAAAGAATAGGAATGATCAATTCTAAGGAAATTTGAAAGGATATTTTTTTGCAACCATTCAAATTATATGATTTAGAAATTGTTCAACTAAAAACATAAAAGAAAAATAGGTGTAATATGTTACTTGTCAAACTTTATATGTTGTTGAAGTAACAAAGTAGATGATCTCCTTGTGTTTCAATACAAACTTTCTAAAATAAGCATGACATAAAGTTAATGATATCAGTAATTGTGAAAGAAAAACATGGAAAGGAAACTATGGTAGGAAGTTCAGGAAACAGAGAATAACATACTCATCAAACACATATGTAACTGCATCTAAGTATGAAGGACCTTACACTGATGAGTACGTGAAAATACAATAGATAAATCTACTTATACTATTCATTAAGTCAACATAAGACTTATTGCTAATGTTCATTAAATGAAAACTTTAAACTATTTTCCAGCACATCCGAAATTGCCACCTCCTTCTAGTCACTGATATTTTTCTAGCAAAGCAAAACATAAATATTTTTTCAAAAAATTGCAATTTAACTAGGAAAATTGTGTTAGGGTTAGGGTTACTGTTTTAAAAAAAGGGGAACAAAATTGGGTTAGGGTTAGGGTTAGAAGACCTTTGCTTCAACTTACTAGACACTATGTCTCTATACTAATCATCTAGTGTTATCTTGTATAGTATCCTCTTGGCCTACCAAATGAGGAATGACTTCAAATATACTATTTTTTTTATCAATTTCTATTATTTGAATGTGTTCATTGGTTGTATCTCAAGATCATACGCCTACAACATGCTTACCAATTTATCTTCTTTTCTCATTTTAGCTCTGTCTTATCCATTATAGTATATCAATACTTTTACAACAATCCCATTCACCTCTTATTTGTGGACATAAAAAATGAACTCTTTTTCACTTTAACTAACCTTGTACAAGTGTTCTGCTACTGATGTCAAATGGAGCAGTTTAGTCACTTGTATTTGCTTACTATATTATTTCTTTTGCATAGAGATCTATTCCAACGAGCACTACAAAACTAATGCTGACACTTTGCAAACCATAGGTGTTATATAATTCACACAAATAAAATTATTACCATACAGAGGTCAATCATTTATCACCAATATTAGGTCATTTATGATTGGATTCAACTATAATATGATCTAGGTAGAATCATTACCCCATGTGAGTACTTTCAAAAAGAATATCTTGGAAGAATAATAGTATTGTTCACAACCTGAAGGACATGCTCAACATAACAAAAAGTTTTGGTGCTAAAAGGTATTGGTTCATTTCACTAATGAAACCTTGATGTAGCTCCTCTTAACATCATTAAAAAAGAGATTCATTTCATTCTCATGAGAAGAAAGAATATTAGATCTAATATCCAAAGATATAAAGAAGGGAGAAAGCCTATCAATAGAAAGCCTATAATTGAACAAGAAATAAAGAACCTTGGCAAGTCAAGAACATGCAAGCAAAGCACAAAGCATTACACAAAACATAATTCAACTCTGAGTTTCTAAATATTGGGGCAGTGTCTTTTTTCTCTCCAGTTTGGACAGTTATAACTTTTCCTCACAACTGGGAATCTCGCAACTCCTTGCATGGAGAGAGCTTTATTTTCCAGTGATAAGTTTATTTTCTGTTTCTAAAGCTGTACATCCCTAAATAGGAATATAAGGCTATATTTGGATCTTTTGCTGAATAAAATGATGCATGAGAGGGGAAGCAAAGGAATCAGAGTGTCCATTCTAATACATCCTTGATGAACGAAATGGAAATGTAGAAACACATACAAGGCACATGAACTGCTTCACAGAATGACTCAAGAATGGATTTCATGAAATGCAATTATTAGGCATAAAATGCATTTATCAAATAGGTTTTAGAAACACTCAAGCAAGTGCAATTAACAAGTGTAAAGCCAAATTAAATAACCTTTGCCAACATCCTATGCTGAAATGGAAGCACTGGGAGAGGGAATGGGCATCCATCAAAGCATAAAGGATAGAAGAACTTTGTTAGATGTTGTAGTTGCAAATGCCCTGGCAAACATGTATGCAAAATGTGGAGGCATAGATAGGGCATGAGAATTGTTTGACAGAATGCCTCAAGAAATGTGGTCTCAGGTAAGGCATGAGGATTGCTTGACAGAAGGTGTCAAAGAAATATGGTCAGGGACTGTCATTATTGCAGAACATTCACAAAATGCATTGTTAAAAAGGCTTTAGAACCATCATGCAAATGACCAGTATTCTGCAGGAGTTATAACACTCAATCCCAAATCTAGATAAAGTCAGGGTGCAGCTTCCCCTTAGCCTCAGGGATCCAAAGAAAAAGTTCATGTTACATGCAATATTATAATATCTTCTGATGTCACCCATTTGAGAATTAATTTGTTTAGTAATATGATTCAAATAATTTTATTCATAAAGTTGTTAAAGAATTACTCTGGTTCAATTCTTTAGTTCAAGCAGGATAAGTGATGAGAGTTTTTATAAACTCTTACTTTTAATAATGAAGAGTTTTCAAAAAGCTCTAATTTTAGAGAGTTTTAAAGATGTGGATGTCTTTAATCTTTCTTAAAGATATCACTGGGTTCTTGGTCTTTGGTTTATTAATCAAGTTGAATGAGTTTATAAAGATTTTAGATGTATATATAAAGTAGTTCTTGGTCTGTTAACTAAATTTGTAAGAAGCTATTATGGAGATCAAGTTATTGAGTGTATGGTACCTTTAGTCATATTTAGCTCTCAGCTTTATTTTTAATAAAATAGATAGCTTTAATTATTGGTCTTTTTGTGAAGTTTAATGAATAGATAGCTTCCAGCTTTAAACTGTTTACTTTTCATAATAGATAACTTTAATTCTTGGTCTGTTGGTGAAATTTAATGAATAGATAGCTCTCAGTTCTAAACTCTTTACTTCAAAAGAATAAATAGTTCTCAACTCTATTAGTGGAGTTGAATAGATAATTTTCAGTTCTTTGATCTTAGTTCTTAGCTCTTTACTTTAAGAGAATATATAGTTTTTAACAGTTGAATAAATTTATAAAAAAAATTATTGAAGATCATAAGATTTATTAAAAATAAGATTGAAATTGTGGTAACAAAGAAATTATAACAGAACAAATAAATCTAAGCTCTTAATTCTTGTCTTCACTTAGAAACACAGTTTTAACCCAACGTACAAAAATAATTAGAAATTATTATAATAAACCCTTAAAAAAAGTTGAACAGAATAGAAAAAACATCTACACTTTTTAAGCCCTAGTAGTATTTTGTCTCTTTTACTAGTAGTAGGTATTTTGTGCTCTGAATTTATAGGTGTTGACCATGAACTCCATGTCAAAACAGAGCAAATGCTATGGTGAATCCTTTTCACACTTTTTAAGCTGAGAAGTAATATTGATGAGATTTTTTCACACATTTTAAGCTGAGAAGTAATATTGATGAGAAAAAATGGTAGTGAGATAGCCTCAACCATGCAAGAATGGTTGGGCTTCTATGTCTATTTCTCTATACTTCAATTTTAAAAATCAACAAAATCATTAGGTGATTAAGTAATAGAGTACGTCAGCCCAACAGCTATGATAAATAGTCAACATGATTATTAATAATTATATTTAGATTTATATGCATTCCAAATATAAACATTTATTTTCTTTCACAGTCAAAATAAAAATAAACAAATCAAGGTTTGGAATGGAAGATATGTTCTAAAGATGAAAAATAAGATCTGTTATCACATACCAAATTGTAAGGCATTCCAAAATTGGGGATATGTTCTAGATATTTGATTCATCCATAAAATATCTCTTTCAATTTGGATTCATATGGTTAGAAGACCTTTGCTTCAACTTACTAGACACTATATCTCTATACTAATCAACTAGTGTTATCTTGTATAGTATCCTCTTGGCCTACCAAATGAGGAATGACTTCAAATATACTATTTTTTTTTATCAATTTCTATTCTTTGAATGTGTTCATTGGTTGTATCTCAAGATCATACGCCTACAACATGCTTACCAATTTATCGTCTTTTCTCATTTTAGCTCTATCTTATCCATTCTAGTATATCAGTACTTTTACAACAGTCCCATTCACCTCTTATTTATGGACATAAAAAATGAACTCTTTTTCACTTTAACTAACCTTGTATACGCGTTCTGCTACTGATGTCAAATGGAACAGTTTAGTCACTTGTATTTGCTTACTATATTATTTCTTTTGCAAAGTGTAGACACATCAAATTGACATTATGCATCACATTCGCTCATCAAATAAATAAATCAAGTTTATTTGTCAATCTCCTAAAGTCATCAGTTTAAATCAAATAAATCAACTTGTCTCACATCAACCTTTAATTAAATAAACAAAGCTTTATTTAATTAAATCTCCAAGTCATTTCCATCCTTTTCTGATTTAAATAAATCAAGTATTTAAGTCATAAAAGTCAAACTAGTCTAATCATCATTAATTTAATCTAATCCTGATTAAATGTTAATCTTACCCACTTGCATTCTCTAGATGTCTCCACTTGCACAAATAAATCAATTTTATTGATTTATTAAAAAACCCTCATTTTCTC
>VDFB02009786.1:0-11055 GCA_007258455.2 Sequoia sempervirens | reverse complement strand
TATGCCATTTATTTAATTCTTCACATATCACATCCCTTCTTAATCTTAATTATTCTCCTAATCTTATCATTAGGGATGTGCACATGTCTAATCCTTGATTAGGATGTGCTACATCCTCCAAATTTTGACATTTGGCCTCTAATCTCTCTTAGCCACCTAACCCTCATCTAATCCTTCATTAACTAGCCTAATCAACTTCTCAAAGAATTTTAATTCTTTTTATCAATGTGAATGAGCATGACTTGGGTCATGATTTTATTGATTTTTATGAGGCATTTACAATAGCAAGTTGTGGAATATGGTTCAACAACTTTGTGTTCCATATTTGGAAGCATTTAATGATGAATTTTAACACAAATTGAAGAATTTTCAAAATATAATTGGAGAAAAATGAAAGAGCAGATTTGGGATTTCAAAAAAATGTTTTAATATACATAAAATTGAGTCTTTAATGTAATCAAGGGGAAGCAAGCAATAGCAGCAAGTTTGGAGAAAGAACTTGCAAGTTGCTATTGAGAGTTGCACAAAGAAAAGTGTAGAAAATCAGCTTGTGAAAAGAAGAGGAATTTTGTAGGGGAAGTTTGGTGAGAGTTGAAGGAAGGAGAAATCAGTTTGGTATGAATGATTTTGTAGGCTTGGAAGTGAAGGAATAGCAGCAAATAGATTTAAGAATCCATGATTGAGTTGTTGCAGATTTTGTATGGAAGTTTGCAAGTGTTTGATGATCTTGTTTCACAGTTTTTGGTAGAAGATTTAAAAGAATGAAATTCTTGTTGTCTTTAAATTATTTTGCTGTTGTAAATCAGTTTTATATTAGTTTTGAGACTATTATTATTAGCCCATGAGGCTGCACCATTTGTATTGTCAATTTGGAGAAGTTATTGTGATGTTTGTAGGAGATTATGAATGAACACTCAAGTGTTCATGTTGCAGATTTTTAAATTTGATTTGTTGCATTTGCAATGCATTTTATCTTGTTGAGAATAATTGTATGAAAAGGGGAATGTGCGTTTATCCTCCTGCTTCAAGATTGCACAATAAATCTATTCACCACTTAAATATAAGATAGCTACAAATACAAATATATTCCAAGTCAATAAGAGCGGATGGCTCAAAGTATCTCGGTGGTAGGTAAGGATATACATATATGGTTGAGTCCTTGCTTAGGCCATGAAGTTTTTAAGTAATTCATGATTTTGGGTTTATTTTACATGTGGATATTTTCAACAAGACACACTCTTTGTCTATGAAATGCAATCATCATTTCACGCTTCATGAGTGGGAAATTTTAGTAGTATATATATTTATAACAAATGGGTGGCCCTAGGTAGCCCATGTAAAAATTCTAAAAATATTACATGTCTTTCTAATATCAAACCTTCTAAAATTCTAAAAAATCCTTTGAATCTTAACTTTGTATACTAACGAATATAGGGTAGAGGGTAACATGATTCTTTGAATTGGCTACTACATAACAATTTATATGTTGCAAGAATTATTTCCATTCTTTGCATTTTTTAGATTGGGATGCATATATTTTTATAATCAACACTCTTTTAATGTCTTGCCAAAAATAATATTTTTACTAATATCAAACTTTTATAAGCATGTATGCAAAATAAAAACATAAATAAGAAATATATTGTAATATAGTTTCTTTAACAAAGGATTCAAAGTCACGTGGACTACAGGGACTATAAGATATACACAAGATGGATCTTCATTGAAAATTTTATAGGAAAATTCAAGCAAATATAATTGTAGATGCAAAGCCAAATAAATATGAATTCATCAACTATAATGATTGTAGGATATACACATCATGGATGTTTGGAAAATATTTTAGAAACTTTCAAGCAAATGCAGTTGGTAAATGCAAAGACAAATTTTGCAACCTTCACCAAAATCATTATTGGTTTTCTTAGATGGGAGATTTGGAACAAAGTACATGGACATCCATCAAAGCATAATATGAAGATTAATTTTCTCAAATTTTGTGGTTTAGATGCCCTTTTGAAATCTATGCAAAATGTGGGAGGATAGACAAAGCTTGTGAACTATTTGACGCAATGCCTCAAACAATTGTAATCTCATGGAATACACTCTAATTAAAAAAGTTGCATCACTACCCTCATAACAATATCTCAATTTGTTTTAGTGTCTATTGTGTTTACCCAATTTGAAACTCAATTGTGATACAATAATATTATCATCAAATTCTCATTTGTGTGTGAAGTTTGTCAAAATCCAAAATGATCTATTCCTAATATAATCACGGATCATGTGTCAAAATCTAGATTGCTGAATAATGAATTGTTTGTAATTTATTCATCAATTTTAATTGATTATTATTAACTAATAGGCTACATATAGTGTGAGATTTGAGCCTGAAACAAATCTCACACCTACAAACCACTGTTGAGTCATTTGAAAACAAGTTTTAGCTACCATTTAATTGTAAAGCCTCCAAAATGTCGCTAAAGCCTCCAAAATCTCACTTATCACAAAATCCAAATAAATAATGCATTTTCATTTGATGGGGAACATTCTATTTCCATTTGCAATATTTTTTTGTCAATTTGATGGAAACTTTCTTTTCATTTGAATGCTTTTATGTTTCTTTAAATCTATATGCAAATATTTTAAAATCAAATAATACTTAATTTCTTGAAGGAAAAAAATCTATATTTGTCAAAGTTTATTTCATTCCATTATTTAGCACTTATTATTAATTATGTAATTCAACCATGTACAACTAGAATTTATAGCATGGCATCCATACACACCCATGCACAAACACATACTCTCTAACATATTAACATAAATATAGTTTTCTATTGGTGTAATCCTTGAACCTCCTTTAGATGCAAGTGCTAGTTAATAATTTTTAGCCGATAGACTACATATAGTGTGAGAATTGAGCCTGAAACGAGTCTCACACTTGCAAACCATTGTTGAGTCATCAACAAACAAGTTTCAATGGCCTTTTAATGGTGAAAGACTCCAAAATATTAGGTAAAATCCTCCAAGATCTCACTTATCACATAAAAGCCATATAAATATTTATTTGACAACTAGATGGGAACAATCTATTTCCATTCACAGTGTTTTTTGTCAATTTGATGGCAATTTTTTTTTCATTTACATTATTTTATGTTCTAAATTTGTATGCAAATATTTCATAATCAAAATAATACTTAATTTATTTAAGGAAAATCTAGAATTGTCTAAGTTTATTTCATCTCTATTAGTTAATGTTGACGCCAAAAATTTGATCTTAGATAATTGTTTTATGGAAACTCACCAAGGGGGACCCTTTGCGCCAAACTGAGTGACCTCCGGGTTTTAAAAAAGCCGGCTTCTTCTATAATGGGCTTTTGAAAAGGGAAAAGGAAGCGGATATAATGAAACAAATATTAATCTAAGGCGATGCGCCAAAGCTTACTGATAGGCATGATAAATCATAGACTTAAGGGTCTGAATGTTATTGTTATGTTCCAAAACATCGGAAACTTAAAGCTATAGCATAAACAATTCATTTAATTGACATAAAATAGTATCGCATACATTCTTACTGCTAAGAAGAGTCATTAAGACATGATTTAGATAAGCAAGTTTGTATTCAATGTATAGAAGTCTCCTCAAATGAAGTGCTTAAGACAATAAGAAGCACAGTTTACAGTTTAATCAAAACATGAAAAACAGAAAGGCCGAACAATAGGCACAGTCTGAAAGTTCCCTGCGAATAAACATGCAAAAGAGGCCTGGTGTCTCTTGCTAAAACCAGTATTCTTTCAAAAATCTTGGACCCCTCTCTCTTCGACAGAGAGAGTATATATAGTCGGAGAGAAAAATCCCACCGCTTTGGAGAGCCGTAACAGAAAGATCCCACAATCTCCCGTAATGATGCCCGAATAAGAATATTCCCAATGCCGTTACAAGAGCAACCAGTCAAAACACAGCATCCAATCGATCGGTTGCAGGCGTGCCCTTTGTAATGATGGCAGCGGTCCCAACCAAGCTTCGAAGTGACAAGTGTCGCCCACCGCTTCAGAGAACCATGATGCATCCTATAACACTATGCCAGCCCCATAGCCCGCTTTGATAATCGCTGTAAGGCACGCAGGCAACAAATCGCGTCCAATGAGAACTCATTCTACCGGGCCGCCGAGATTGGCGTAAGAAGCGACACGCGTTCAAGGGACCGGTGTCATGAAATGGAGGGAAGGTTATATGAACGGTGGCGAAGACGCTGGTCGCTGCTTTAACCCGCTGTTCACATCCCCGGCCGCTTAAAAGGTCATGAACCGTTGACACGTGGCTGAAGGTAGGGCCCGCCAGAAAATAAAGAAGGCCTACAGAAATATTTCGCAGCCCGCAGCTGCATATTCTATCCCTGTAAGGAAAGTTTGCGATATGCCGCCACATACCAAGATGTGGGCCCCTCTCAGAATCTTAGGAGTGCTGGCCCTTTATGGAAGGCTTAGCAACCCGAAGAGAACACAAAGCAACAAAAAATAAAAAACTCCGTAGGCAAGACACGTAGACGCCCATCGCAGCATTTCAGGACCCGAAAGGGGAGCCGCTAGCCGAAGTTGCAAAGTGAGAAATGCGCAAAGGGAAAGATCAAAACCTGCCGGGAAGCCGAATAAACTCGAAGATGCACAGGCCAGCGCACGAATGTGTACAAAAAGAACCCGAAGGGAGCTGCTTGAATCATTATTTCAACAGCTTTTGGCGACTATCAGGGGCGTTTCGGATAAGGAACGGAGAACCCAAAAACTCTCTAGTTCTGCAGACCAGAGCCTTCATCTATAGGGCGAATGGAGTTAGAGCTTGGAAAGTGCAGCCTGCAAAGGCACCCATTCATTTTTGGACGGCTTTGCCATGCTGCGCAAATTCTCTTGTGCCCCGCAGAGATCAATAACTTCCTTGTGAGGCAGCACCTCTGGCAGGCCAGCGCCTACTTGGATATGGAAAAGCAGCTGAGAGAGTGGATGAATGATTGCCTCGATATCTGCTGCTGCTGGGGGGCTGCCGAATTCCTTGAATGCCTCCGGATCGCTCTCCTTCTGTTCAATAGCCTCCGTAATCTGCGCAGCCGTGGCAATAGTGCCATCCTCAAGGAATGGAGACGGCAATCCCAACCTGCCCAACTCAGAGAAACTTCCTCGAATGCCATCCAGCACTTTGTTTAGAAAAGCCGATGCTGCCTTAGTATGCTGGAAAGCGGAGTGGCAATGAATGAATCTATTTGCCGTTTGAGCTGCGGCGTCCCGATCTTCGATACCCGCCCCGACAAGGATCTCGTCTGAGACCGAGTATAGCTTATTTAGCAAGTCCCTTGCCTCGGGCACCCTTTCCAGGATGAAACGCGGGAACTGTTGGATTGTGTCATGGGCCTCCTGATTGAGTTTTAATGCCTTGTCAATGAACCGGAGGGTAGGCTGCAGATTTAGGCAGAAGGCTTTGATTTTCTCCCAGTGAGAAATGTACAATTGCCTGATCAGTGGGATGATATCAGGTTGGGCAGGGGCTGGTAACAGGGAGGACTTGAGCAAAGAAATCTCCGCGTCTCTTGAAATGAGGGCCTCGGCGAATTCCGCCTTCTTCTTTTTCTCGGATGCCAACTGCTCTGCATAGCTGTTCATTTCTTTGTTCCAAGTTTGTTCAGCTCTGGAGTGGTTAGCCGATTGTTCTTCTAATGAAGCTTTTGTCTCTCGGAGCTCGTCTTCTAGCTTGGTCTTTAAACCTTTGAATTCGGCCTCTTTTTCCTGTACCTTTTGCTGATACTGCTCTTGTAGGCGCTCCATCTCCTCACCTTTCTCTGCCATCCTTTGATTGTACTCAAGGTGGAAGCGTTCAAGCTCCTCCTCTATCGACCGTAGGCTCTGTCGCACTGCTTGGTTTTGATTCTACAATTCTTTTAATAAGACTAGGTCGGCTACTTGGGTCTTCGCAATTTCGCCCTGAAGCCTGTTTCTCTCATTTTCTACTGTTAGCACCCTTTCTGTCATTCGGGTGATATCCGCCTCTAAGGATTTTTCCTTTGCCTCTAGAAAGCTCACCCTGTCCTTGGCTGCCTTGAGCTGTTCATCCTCCTTCTTTAACTGGCGACCAGTTTTTAGGAAGTCGGAAGTGACCACCCGTTGTGTCTCCTCCATGATTTCGACTTTATCTTGTGGCCGGGCTACCTTCATGTCCAGTCCGACAGCATAAATTTCATAGTCCTTCGGTTGCATTTCTCCCTGGGGCTTGTTTATCCTTGGGTACATAGTTGCAAATTTTAATTCTTGGCGGGCCTCGTCATACGAAGCCTATACTCTTGGCTCGGCGGGGGCATTGTCATCCTTTGTCTTTCGTCGCCTCATTCTATTTGCGCGTGCTTCCTTTCCACAATCTATCTGTGCTATGAACTCAGCTGGTGATGAAACCAACCCACCTGCGAAAGGAACACCAGAAGACAGGGCGTAGGGATAGGTAACTTTCATAGGCGTGCGCATTTGTTTCTTCTGGAGGGTGACGGTTTGTGGAGAAAAGTGTGGCACGTTCCATAGCTTAGCCTGGGGGTTATCAGCAGGGTTAGACATTTGCAACGGCTGAACCGGAGATTTAGTCGTAAGGCCCATTAGCCGAGGAAAAATAGTCGCTGCCTGGGTATCGTCTTGTTGTGATGGGAAGGGATCCGTAAGTATATCAGAAAAAGAGTGGGGGCCAATAGGAGGAATATTTTTGGAAAGCGAGGTGAGGAAAGTCTAAACGGAAACAGTAGGCGTTAGCATGCTCGGAGGAGTAATTATAAACAGTTGGGCTTGCGAATATTGGGCAAATTCAACGGAATAAGCTAGACCAAAAGTAGAGGGTGGAGGGCTCGGACTAATGGCAGGAGTTGCTGACTGAGCAAGGGCGGATGCGAAAGAATGAGATGTAAGAGAGGAAGGAGCGAAATTGTACCTGCTGACTGGTCGGCGATGGCTCCAGGATCGTTCGGGACTCGCCCGCAAACTCTGGCATTTGACTAGCAACGGGTGTTTCTCCTTCGGCGGGTTCATGTGAAACTGTCCCGATAACACTTTCCGTGCGCTGCCTTTTCGTGGGCAGACACTCACTAACCTCGGCAGTCGGATCCTTCTGCTGGGGCATTAGCCTGACCGGTTTAGCGGCCCATGTGCGTGTAAGCGAGCCCCTTGATATGTTAAAGCGCACATTAGTGCCCACATAGGCGGCATGCTCGGAGACATTGCCTCCCTGCGTTGAAGAGGATGATACCGTCGTTTCTTCCTCCTGCTCCTCGGAGCCCTCTGCTTCGCTTCTGTTAGCACTAGAGATCGGGCTGGGATGGCCTTCATCCCACCATCTTTCAAATTCCTGGTCGTCCTTCAATTGATTATAAGGAGCGTTCAACTGTGCTGTTTCCTGGCGGTATCTCCAGAAAGCTTTTATTTTTTCATCGCTCCATTCTCGCCCACTTTCAACTTGTTATACATGCTGCGCTCTATCGGAAGGTTGTCCTTGGCCACGGCCACTGGAAAGTAGAACTTGTGCCATGGGCCCCTGGTATCCGGCGTAGGGATTTGTGCTAATTCAACAAAATCTTCATCTTTATCAGTCCGGCTATTACGCCGCTTCTCCCAGTATGGTCGGGAACATGTGTAACTTTCATATGCGGCTCAGGTAGATCATTGAAAGGGTTGTAATCCCACTTATCATTTACTAGTACTAACCCCAGATGTGCCAGCTTGTCCCTTAGCAGCTCATGCGATTATTTTTTAACAAGCGTTATTGACTTGAAACTCTTCGGGCAAGTGAAGAATCCCTTCCTCTTGACACTTTCACAGCTACAGAACATGAAATCAATGATGCACACCTGCCGAAAAACCTCCAGTGCGAGCACTCTATCGGTGACGCAAGCCGGTAGCAAGAAAGGCTTACCAATAAAGCCCCTCATTCGAAGGATCGTGAAATCCTTTCCCAAGAACCAGTCACAAGCGGGGGTGTAGCCTTGCAGAAATCCAGTCTGCTCAGTGTTAAGCCGGACGATATCACCCTCTCCGATCAAATCATTCAGGACCGGGGCTATGAAATAGTCCGCGAAGGCATAGTAGTCATATGTTGCGGAAAGGTAGGGTGTCCATGTAGACACCGGCTTTCTTTTGTTCTGCTAGTCAAAAATTGATAGTCGGACAAAT
This sequence comes from Sequoia sempervirens, assembly GCA_007258455.2. NCBI lineage: Eukaryota > Viridiplantae > Streptophyta > Pinopsida > Cupressales > Cupressaceae > Sequoia > Sequoia sempervirens. The sequence goes on along the minus strand of VDFB02009786.1, from coordinate 2,866 downwards.
CGGGCGAAGAAATCCGGATTCTGATGCAGGAACATGTGGACCAGGTAGGAAAGAAATCTAAATTTCTTCTCCGCCTAATAATTCTCTATTTGTTGTATCATTTCTTCAACCATGAACTGAGCAAAATCATACCAGAAAAGTTCATGCTGCTTGTGAAACTGTATTGCAGGGACCAGCTGAAAAGCCTCGATCTTCTCATCAGAATCTCGGCCGCAAACAAATGCCAGCATGGATATGGGGTCTTGGAGGTCATCGTGGAATGAACCACGCGATAATTGGATACTCGGTGCCTTAGCGGACGCAACACCTTTCTTATTAGTCTCTTCTAATAAGAAATCGGAGCCGGTTTTCATCCTTTTCCATATTTTTTCCCCTTTGCTTGCGCGGAAATGCTCGATATTCTCCTTTCTTCTGCCGGAATCAGGAATACATAACATATGCTAGATGGCTTCTGGGCCGATATGAACCCTTAAATTGCGACCTTCAATGCAGTGGGTATCTGGATTATAACGTTGAACAGCTGCGTCGACCACCTCTGGGCAATAGTGCACCAATGGGACCATATATTGTGGAAGACCGCTAAGCTAGACTCTACTTGTCGTGGCTTGGTCTTCCCTTGGCGCTGATAACCTTGCACAAGCCACCTCTCTAAGAGATTTAGGGTTCCTGGCAAGCTTTGGGTCGTAGATATTAGCCCACTTTTTTTAACCTTTTTCGGGTTATTCCACTCTTTGGGCCTCTCTAGCTCCTCTGTATTGGCTCTTTTCACCTTCGCGGATATACCAGGAGTGGCATATGCTACATCCTCATATACGTATACCTCGGCCAAAGAATGAATAGCCAAATACAGTTCCTGGCTAATCTCCTCTTGCATCGGCTAAGCTGAAGATTCTGACATTTTTTCTTCGCGGCAGAACTTGTAAGCTCCCTGGCCTTTGAATACACTTGCACTGGATATACAGACAGAAAACACTTCGCGCCTTCCTTAGCTTTTGTAAAAAGACTTAGAAATATTAAACGTTTTCATGCAATAATAGCAACTTTCCTCAAGGTGGTAGGCGAGCGCAAGCCCCTTGCATTTAATTCGGCATGTACCGTTAACTCCACAACTTGTGGAAGATGAGCTGATTGCTTCTTCAAAGCAGCCGGATTTCATCATTGCTTTCAAGAGATCGTGTGATACGCCCTGATCTCCTTGGAAATTGAGCTTGCAACTGGCCTTCTCACCTTGTGCTAGCATGTACCAGCAATTAATATCCTGGCCAGAATGATTACGCTAAGCAAATGATCACCGTCTGAAAAAGATACGAATATCGCCTCGGGTTTTGGGATGTGCTTGAGATTTGACACCATAGCATACGGCCATACGTCCCTTCACCAACAAGTGCCACATTTTTAAAGCTTAATTAATTAACTTGATTTAATTAAGCATGCCTTGAGCCGTGCTATCATGCATGTACAAGCCCAAAACGTGAACAAACGCAGACTCGGCCTTCGAGATTGCGGCCAATATACATCACGTTGCTTACAGGCGGATTGGCATACGTCTTGTCAATTTTCTATAAATAGGCCAGTAGATAGCGAACAAACACACTTAGCGTTTAAGAAATGATAGGCCAGTAGAAGACTGCTAAGCAAGTCTTTTCATAGGTTAGGTGGTGAGCAGATTTCGGCATTACTTAGCAGACTTAGGAATAGTGTTAGGAGAGATGGATACCCCAATTTGTCTCACCTCGTTCAAATCACAGACGACGTTTGTAGGTGAGATCTCCACTAGAAGGCTCAAAAGAATGACGAAGAACAAACACTCGCTAGTTCTAGTAGCCATTAAGTGGGTTCTAGGCAAGGACTGCGTTGAATATGAAGATAAGTATCGGGTGAACACCGACGTGTGCTCGCACTTTGTAGCGTCCATGCTGGACATTTGTGTCCCCCGACCGCTTATCTTGAAGCTGGTCAAAGAAATCTTCCTAAAGAAGTACCTAAATGGGCTCAGCGAGGTTGTTACACATGCTGCGTACGGGATAGGTCTGCCAACAGCCAGCGACCTTCGTTGCTTTATCGAAGAAGCTGTTGTCGTTTGGCTGCCATTCCTGAGCGGATTCCGCCTGCAGACCCGTGGCCAGCACCAGCAAAAGGTTACCCAAGCCCTACATTTCCTGTTCAGGAGCTACAACGTCATACCCTTCCATGATGTAGAATGGTACACTGACTTCAGGGACCTGGTGTATCCACCACCGACGACGGCCGCGTTGAATGATGCTGCCAATGCCGCCGAGGAGCCCGTGGACGAGGAAGAAGCGGACACTGCGGTAAATGTGTCGGTTGCTGCCAGCCATTCCTGGGGATAGATGACCCCCTTGCCTTGCTGCCTGATGATGTAACTCACCTGCTCCATATAAGCCTGATAAAAGGCCATCATATATATATATACTCTAATACTTGTACATTTTGAAAATTGACATCCATGCCATTTTGTAACCCAGGAACATATATATAAATATATACGTCTCTTTTTAAGTGAAATCTATGCTCCTGTTTGCTTCTGTGTGCAATTTTCTGGGTTTGCAAATCTTGTATGTTTTTTCTCCGTTTATGAGCATATTTTTGTGTTTAAGAAACTCCGGTGTTTTACCCACTAATGATGATGAGTGAATACGTAGCAAGTCAACTGATTTAGCAAAAGGATAGGCCAAAAATAGGAAAGGAAAATAAAAGTGTTATTTACAATTGTACAGGGTAGGGCTTGATGCTTAATGGAACAATTTAAGGTGAATCCCATTAACCGGGATTCCTAGAGGCTCTTGTTCCATATTTTCCAGCTTGAAAGCATTGTGTTGCATGCACCGAATGATTTTGAAGGGTC
>VDFB02009785.1:0-40530 GCA_007258455.2 Sequoia sempervirens | reverse complement strand
GAAAGATAACAAGAAGAAAGAGACATGAAAAAGAGAAGAAAAAAATTTCAATGTAGACCAAAACATGAGTGCATTATAACGTGCTTGCATTTTGGAATTTTTTTTTTATAATTTAAAAAAAAATACATTTTTGAATTCAAAATACGTGTATTTTTCTAAATTTAAACCAAAACATGAGCACATTATAACACACTCACTTTATGGCTTGGTCACTACCAACCCATTATGCGAGCGTGTTTTACTATAAGGTGCTCACATTTTCTCTATTTTGTGATGAAAAAGTAAATTGTCCACTTTTTGGCCCCCCATCATTTTGCACGTACCCTAAATTTAAATAAACAATGTTAGATTGTGCGGGCCATATCTACCATCCAAGGTTTCAGTTACCTAATAGCATAGGCATATGATGGGACATTTCATCACCCCCCTTTCTTTGGCACGAACCAGTTATGAAATAGAAAGTTAAAACTATACAAAATAGTGTCCTTTGTGCAGCCCTTTAGAACCGCATGTCACTCCTCCATTTCCCTATGCAACCTTGCCACTGCCTCATTTTACCTTGTCTTGCTACATAGTTTATTTTATCTTCTTGTTGTGTGAACTTATTGCTCACTATCCATCCTTCTCGTGATCTTTTCTTTTCCTTAAATGCTAGCTAACTCAGACCAAATTTAATTTATTACTCCTACTCTCTTCAAATAATCACTTCCTCCTCCTCTAGGGAAGCTTATCCCTCAACAATCTCTTGTACTAGAATTAATGTCCTCGGTCATTGGTAGATTTGAGCTTTGACCCAACATCCTTTAAGACTTCTTCCTCATATTCCCGATGGCATGTCCTTGTCCATTCCACCACTCCTCTTCTCCTTGTCGTGCCACTTTCTCTTGATCTATTTTTCCATTTTATTTCCAATGTTGTAGTTGCCTCTTCATTTCTTGATTTACATCACTTCCTTGATGTAGCATTTCAACTTTTGGATTGACACAAGATTAAAATTACTTATATAATAAATTCACAAAATGTACCTTTGAGGCATTGCCCCTTTAGTTTCCATTTTAATCGACCCAATATGGCTCTCTTTAGAATGCCCTGGGTTCCTTTAGTGTTCTCACAATATTGGATTAAAATAAAACTTTATAGCTAAATGGACTTACATCTTTCCAACCATGGAACCAAACATGGAAACTAGTAGAGACATAAATTTCAATATCCCAAGGATCTACACAAAGTCATTCGCTATTAAAACCCTTAGAAATTAGAATTCAAATATTTTTCCAAATCATTGAAAAAAGTCACAAAACAATTACATCTCCTAAATCATAAAGAATTTTAATGGTGATTGTTCACGATCGAGGAGTAGAAAATGGATATCATAAATAATTGATATTTGTTTTTGACCAATTTCAACCAAATCCCATCAATTTTTCATCCAAAAACATCAAAAATGTATGTTAAAACACATTTTTTTGGATTATTTTGATTGTTTTATATGTTTTTAACAAAATATTCAGTTTTTTTGTTGAAATTTTGGGCATTAGTTGAAAACTATGTTAATTTATAAATTTTTAATTTACAACAACATTAAAATGGCAAAAGATTTAGCAAACCCTCCTCCACCAAACCTTCCTCCACAAAACCTTCCTCCAGCAAACCCTCCTTCAATTTAGGACCTAAATGAAATAAATATTACTGAATTGAGAAACATTGTTGAGAGATATTATACCCATGAGAATTTGCGATTAGTGACATTGAATAAAGAGGCCATAATCAATCATGTTAGGGACATCACTAGGTAGAATGCTTCATTTCAAGATTGGAGAGATTGGAAGAGGTTAGAATATGAAAATGGTTTGGGGTGTGATATTAAAAAATTAGAAATATCTAAAGTCAATTTAGCCCAACATTTTGTGGATCGAAGAACAAGAAAAATGTTGGTTTACGCAAGCCAAAATTTTCCATAAAATGGTGCACCCATCAGGGCATAGTTGCAAAATTTTGGGATCATTGGTGGATGGTTTTTGATAAACCATCCAACAAAAAACTTGATGTCCCTCTATACTTTATCTGCAAATTATATATGAAAGTTTGTTTAGGAATACATGTCAACTATTTTGTTTTCAGGTACTTTTAGGGAGTGGGTATGGGAATGCCCCAACATAGACCTAGGGAAATGTATGTTATGCAAGGTCCTTATATTCCCCATTCTTGTCTTCATCCCCCACCTCCAGCACCCCATCTAGACCTTGTTGTCGAAGTAACACAACATAGTCTCTTGGCCATACACTCTTTGACCGACCATTAGATTACGAAAACATCTCAATTCACTCAGGTTTTAGAGGGTGTTGCTCCTCGTGCTTTAGTTGATACTTGTGCAACATCATGATCCAGGCATATTTATGTGCCTCATTAGTGTACTACATGTAGGAATACATGTCTAGGTCCTACAGGAGATACATATGAGCCTCCCCTAGAAACATTTGAGTATGAGGTACATGATGGATCACTTAGAGGAGATGAGGTACTGGTGCATACTACAGGTCAATAGATACATGAGAGGAAGGAACAGGTGCAACACCCTCCACCGATGCAGATGAGGAGTAGAAACAACAATCTTTTGTATAGGTTTTAAACTTAAATTTATTTCATAGTGCATTTCATTGAAAATTATTATAACAAATATTACATGTTACTAATGTATATTTAAGTGGGATTGAATAGTTGATGATGGATGAATAGATTAGAGATGTGCAACATGGCACTCTTTCAGCCATTGACTTTGGCCTACACACATTAGTATAATTTTTTCTACATGTAATTTTTTTTATTGTACATATATCATTTAAATCATGATTAACTAAACACATAATAATTTATATCTTGATCTTATTTTTACTTTTGTAGTGTACTCTAGATGTGGCTAATGCCACACCTTTTACCATCATGAGTTCTTCTCAATCAGTTATCTTACTTGCATCGCCTATTCAGGTATATGGGTTTTTTTATATCTAGTAGATCTATATAAGTTTGTAGATATATGTAGATATACATTAGTTTATGTTTTTTTGTTAGCAATTATATATTAATTTTTTTGTTTTTATTTTTCTTCTTGTAGATTATGCACCATCCACATCCTTGGGTACAAGACCAAGACAATATGGTATGACTACTGAGTGTCCTAAGGGACCATCATTTGTTGAACATATGACAACCAAAGAAAAAATGCTTGAGGTAATGAATATTTGAATTAGACTTTAATTTATAGTTTAGTATAGTGATTACATGTTATTTTGAAAGTTATAAAAAATAGTAGATAACTTTCTATTTAGTAGTTTAAGTTATTTACCATTGAGACCTAATTAATCTAATTTGTGGTTCAAATTATATTTGTGCAAACATCTTCTCATCTATTAGGTAGTGAAAAGAGGCTTTGTTTTGGTGGTCCACTAGAAGATTAGGGTTTTGTTGACATGGCATAGCCATTTGACATATACATTGGATATATATAGACCATGAGATGGCATATGCCACATTCTTTAAATATTGTTTTTAGTTGGCATATATGCCAAATTTGTATATGTAGATACACAATTACTTTACACTTTTATATATAAAAATGATATTCAACATATTTTGTTTGTTGTTTGCATGGTTTACTATGTTGAAACTTAAAATTTTAATGTATAATCACTTTTTAATGGTTGAGATATGATGGATAACATGTTATATAAATATTGATTTCTTAAAATCTTGCACTTTAATAGTTTATGAATTATGTAGATCATTTTTACTCATGTTATAGTACTGTTAAATTTGGTTGCCTTTGGAAACTTCACCAAATTTGATCCCTTTATCATTAGTCTCTATAGTTACAACATCCTTTACCCTTTGATTCTTTGATCCCTTAACATCTTTAGTCTGCATAGTTTCATTTTGGTATTTATCCTTTCAATAAAGTTAGATTTCCCCTTTAGGAATGATGACTACTTTGAAATTTAAATTTTCATGTTTAAATTAGTGCATAAAAATAAATGACATATGTTGGGGTGCCTATACCTTTTCTCAAAAAGGAGGATGGATTGGTAGGAATGGTAATACCCTCTTCTTACATATCATGAATTATGTTTGGTCTATACACAAGGCACATCAAAGTGCAATGGATGCACAATAAGGTTATTTTATGTTTCGATAGATTTGAGATCTTTTTCTGTGTTTGGATTTTGTAGTTATTTTGATGCAAGAAATAATGTTACAAAATTTATGAAAGGAAAATCTAAACTATGAAAATAAATTATGCACAAGAATATAATATTCTATTGTTTTCTCTTGATAAGATTAATGCAACTAGGAAAATAAATATTTCTTAAATGACCTTCCTTGTAAGGTTTTCACTAATACAAGTTCACTAATTTTCACGCTTTTAATAAGACAACAAAAAAACTTCAGAAATAGAAAAGTAAAAAAGATAGTTTGCAAGGAACATACATAGGTAGGTGCATACACATAATATTTGTTATTCTATGCATATTTTCATCATAATCATTATTAATTGCATATGTTCAACACACTTGATCGTGATTACACAAAAATGTGATATTTTTCAATATACACATGAGATTCATAATCATCATAACACAACATAGATTCTTCCATTGAAATATAACCAATAATGCTTGTATATTATATTTTTAATGTCCTCATGTACAAATACATCACATATCATTTTGTTACCATCATAATCATCAATACAACTAATAATGCCAGATAATTTTATTTGTCCTCAGGCATAAATAAATCAATGCATCTTGTTATGAAGCTATCATAGATACACAACCAATATATGCCCCTGATATCCTCACTCTATAACACACATCTCAAATTATTGCTACTCTCATAGGAAATTGCATTGCAATATTACAAAAATGTTAAAAAATAGAAAAAACACTATGTAAAAGTAATTGAACAATTCAAGAAACATGAACTCCAATGTTGGATGCATTTCCATCAAACCTCATGTCCTACTAAAAGTTTGTGTTGAGAAATAATTGCATATAAATATCGGTAAAGTATGGATTATAAACAATGTGAAAATTAAAGTAAACTGGTCATTCTTTGAAGTCATATGCAAAATTATAAATCAAGAGATTAAAGTATATGAATAAGATACCTCGTTATGAATTACATTGAATGTGTCCTTAATGTTCAGGTAAAATGTTATAACTTTTTTTTTGAACTGATTCTTCACACAATAGTATTGTCCACCAAAATGATCTACATTTGTTAAGAATTATTAAGAAACATAAACTTGAATCTACTATTGACTCAACAATGGTTAAAATTAAACATTCATATTGGAAAATACAAAAATTGTAAGACTTTTAGTAATTTTGACAATGGGCAGCATGGAAATGTCGATGTATGCAATTAAATATTAGGGAAGGTCTCTTTGTTGCCTAAGTCACTCTATTGTTTTGGGGTGCTCTTTTCAGGGTAGTCTCTTAAGAGTCCTATACTCCAAAAAATGTCAAACTTTGATGAAGTCATTTTGAGAGCTTGTGACACATAGGAATGCTTTTTCTAGACCTATAGGTGGATAGAGAATCCATTCAAACCAACCTATCTCGATTTGGGTCAACTCAACAATGTTTGTGTGTTCCAGTGTCAAATGCATTCTTGCAAAAATTGTTAGTGGAAAGCAGTGCAAAAATGGAAAGAAGACTTTCTTTTTTTTTGTGCATAATGTGAAACCAACTATACTAACATGTTAAGGTGGGTAGTACAATGCTAAAAGGGGCCCTCTTTTTTTTCCCAATCCCCCTCGTGATTCTAGATGGAGTAATCTGAGGTAGTCTTGAAAGTGATGTAAGGGAAAAAAGTGTAAATTTGTTAAGTTTTCACTATTTTTGACAAATAGGAAGCATGAAAACATAATGGTAGGTAGGTAAATATTAATAAATAACTCTTTTCATTTCCCTTGTCACTTGATCATTCTGGCGTGGTCTTTCTGAGAATGTCTCTAAATTGCCTTTAGAGAAAAAAATACAAAAAAGTTATTTTTTTAGTAATTTTGAGGAAATGGGAAGCATGTTCACAGTGAGGTAGGTAGGAAAATACTATGGAAGGTATGAATTCATTTCCCAAGTCACTTGATCATTCTATGATGCTCTTTCTGAGGTAGTCTTTTAAGTGCGACAGGAGCAAAAAATATAAAAAAATGTTAATTTTTTGGTAATTTTGATGAATGGGTAGTGTGGGAACATCAAGGTAGGTAGGTAAATAATCGAGAAGGTCTATTTTCTATGTCCAAGTTGCCTGATTATTCTTAGGTGCTCTTTTTGCGGTAATCTCTTAAGAGCCCTAAAAGCCAAAAATTGTCAAACTTTGACGAGGTTGTTTTGAGAACTTGTGGCATGTAGGAATGCTTTGTATGGAACTATCGGTGTCTGTTGAATCCCTTCAAGCCAACCTCTCTTTTTATATCTCAACTCAAAACTGTTTGTGTGTTCCAGTGTCAAATGCATTCTTGCTAAAAATGTTAGTGGAAAGTAGTGCAAAAAATGGAAAGAAGCATTTTTTTAATTCTATGCATAATGGAGTGAAGCCAATTGTATTAACACATAAAGGTGGGAATTCCAACACTAAAAAATTCCTCCTTTTGTGACCCAAGTCCCCTTGTGATTTTAGAGTGGACTAATTCAGGGTAGTCTTGAAAGTGTCATAAGAGAAAAAAATACAAAGTTGTTAAGTTTTTAGTTTTTTAATAAATGAGAAGTTTGGACATTTCAAGGTAGGTAGGTAAATGGCAAGGTGGTGGCATTTATAAAAGAGCAAGCACGTGTTTGGTAGGAAGAGTCTAGACATTATTTTTTTCATCATTACCCACCAGCGAAGTAAGCTTGTGATGTCCTTTCGAGGATGCTTTTCCAACCTTTCTGGTAATAATCACAGGGCACAACATTAGTAGCATTTAATTGGTAGTGTATTCATTTGATTTCTATCACTTTCACAAAGCCATGAGAAAGTCCATTCTGTTGGTCTCTGCAAAAGAATTGGAGATGGGTGGTATCCTGACTCGTGTGTAGCTCAAGGGCTCAAAGAGGTAGATTTCATTTGAGGGAAAGATAACTACCCTCCAGCTTCAATGTCTCATCTGCCACCCAGATTACTTGGTATTTATTGCCATAAAATGTGTAATGGGGAAGAATTTTATGGAGGAAGTAGAAGGATACAGGTTGGACTCCACTATTTCCTCTTGAGTTCTAGCTGGTTTGTTGGACGTCGGGGTGCCTAAAGCAAAAGACAGGGTGATCATGAGGAGTCTATTCTAGAAGGACATGTTGGTAGGTCTAGATAGGGCCTTAGCCATAACACATCTGGGGAAGGGCATTCCACACTCGAAATACCTTCACTTGCTTAATGATCCAAAGGAATTGGTAAACTACTATCCTTTTTTGCTAACGTGACAGGGTTCGATTTGCTATAGCATAGGAGATTGGTGAGCACTGGTGTGGAATTTTTGAGGAAGAAATTTTGTCTGGTCTAGGTAGTGGATTCGACTTGGAAGCGAGAACTCCAGGTATTTGTGCAACAAAATGTTTGGTGATTTGGGTTTGGGTTGGGTGTTGTTTCTAACAATTGCATCTTGGGGAAAGTTTTTTGTTGGGGATTATTTTTCCATAGCCTGTTGTTTCGGCCTTGTCCAAGTCCTAGTGTAATTATTATGGTCTGTAGTAGGTTAATGGTGCTATATGGGAGTCACCTATCACAAGGATTTTTGCTATTTTTTTGTAGGCATAATGCCAATGGCCGCCCAGGTTGGGCTTGAATAGTGTATCTTTTTTTCATATCAATAGAAAACTTCTTCTTACCTAACCAATATATATATATATACAATATATCATATAATACATGTAATAAAATATATAAGTTATACTATATAATATATAATAAAAAATTTAAGTTTGATACAATGGATATCAATGGATATCCATATTTTATTCCAAAAATAGATATCCATTTTGTGCAAAACGGCTTCCCCTTAAACAAGCTTTCTCCCACTCTGTTATAAGGTTCACATAACGAATATCCATTATTTGTACATAATAGATATTCATTATTGAGAACATGGATGTGTAAAGATATATATATATATATATATATATGCATTAAAATCAGAAATTAAAAAGTTCAAACAACATAAAAACATAAATAAATAAATCAAATTTAAACCTCTAATTTACTGATCCCACTGCAAACCTCAAAAAAATATGATGTGATGTTGTTTTTTCTTTAGATGTGGATGCTAAATCTTGACAGCATAACAATATGATTGAAGATTGATTTGACTGATAATAAATTTTGACAGAGTTGATTTGCATAAGACGTGAGATCCTCAAATGATGAAGAAATGATCTTATTTATAGAATTTCTAAGGAAGAATCAAATAAGAGATGAGGATGAAGATGAAAACATGAGATAACTAAAAAATCAGTACAGTCAACTCAACTACAAAATAGAAATTTCCATTTTGAAGATTGAAGAGATAATTATGAATTAATTGATTTGATTAATAGATAATTATGCACATAAAGTTTCTATTTTGAAGATTGAGTTGACTGGTGGATGAAGATGAAGCTTACAAAATGAAGGAAAGTTAATGATTTAGGAAAGATTTAGATTCCAAAATTGAGATAGAGTTGACTGAAGAGAAAAAAAGATGGAAAGATTGAAGAAAGAAAGTAAGTGTAATAAATAAATAAAATTTATTTATTTGCACCCACATGGATAATTAATTAAATAAATAAACATATTTAGTTAATTATGAAGAATGTTAGAGACTAAATAATTAAAGATAATTATTTAAAAAGTGGTTAATTAATTAAACAATTAAAATTGTTTAATTAACATTAGAGAATAGTTTATAATAATTAAATAATTATAATTATTTAAATAAATGGATAAGAAGAAATATGAACTTAGAGGAATGAGGTTAATCTAATTAAATAATAAGATTATCCAACTAGGATAATTTTAGTGTCTACATAATATTATATTATATTATATAAATAATATAATAATATAATATTATGTAAATTAATATAATATTCTATATTAATATTTTGAATAATATATTTATATTTTATATAATTATAAATATGTATAATTTTATAATAAATACAATATTATTGTATTATATGAAAAAAATATGTGATATTTTTTATATCAATATAACATGCTTAAAATAACGGATATCTATTTTTGAAATAAAAAATGGATATCTATTTTGTAGACCAACTGCAACACATTGTGCAAACCCTTGAATGACATTAATTAGAATGAATATCTATCTTTTTGAACAAAAAACATTTGTTTTTCTTTATAAAATGGATATCCACTTTGTGAGAGTGGAAAAAATGGATAATAGTCAAATTTTCTTGTTCCAAGAGCCCCCACATTCTCTGTTCTATTGGGAATATCGTGATTTCTACGCATTACAAACAAGAATTCACTTTTCCAGCACTCCTTTTCATAAAAGGTTTATTCTTTCAATTATTTGGTACTTATTTGGGTTGGGATAATGGGAAGCAACAGTTATTGCAAAGCAAAGAGGAAGAGGAAGTGTCAAGGGAGGAAATTGAGGCAAGCAGAGAGAAAGATAGATAAATGAAGAGGTTGGAAAGAAGAGTATGTAAAACTCTCTTCAAGGAGAAGGCTCATCTTTACCTTTAAATGAAATTCAAAGTGACCATGATATTGAATTTGAAAATATTCAAGAAAAAAATCAAAATTTTGAACATGAAAATGAAATTCAAAATCTTAAGCATGAAAATGAAATTCAAAATGTTGAACATGAAAATGAAATTCAAAATGTTGAACACTTGGTTGAAAATATTGAAGAAATTAAAAATTTTGAACATGAAAATAAAATTCAAAATGATGAGCATAAAAATGAAATTGAAAATTTTGAACACTGAGTTGAAAATATTAATGTTGAACATGAAATAGGTGAAAATGAAATAACGAATATCAATGTATCTCCTAATTATGCAAGAAGAGAGGATATTTACAAAGAAGAAAATGAATTCCTAAATCCATCTATTTGTAATGAATCCAATGAAAATTCTCAACATTCAAGAACCCCTAAATGGTTACTTTAAATATATTAGAACATAATAGATAGTGTCATAGTCATAACTACATGCACAAGTCAAAAAATTAATTGCACTCAAAAGTAGGTTTTTTCTAAAAAATGAAAGGAAAGTGGTTGTTGTTACCAAAGAAGCTCTCTGCATCTTTCTCATACAATCATGGTGGAAGCATCTACCTCTGGCAAGCAGGCCGAAGCTTCAAGTAGAAGACTTGGCTATGTTGACATATTTGGGCATTACTCGTTCACCAATGCCCCACCACCAAAAGAATGAACATTTGAACGCTGGCAGAAGCTTCAACCTAACAAATGCCTCTAGAAGGAGGTGGTCTGATACCACCGATAATGTTTATGACCTCAGCTATCCACCAACCCCAAAAATATTTGGGAAGGTGCTTTTCAAAGGATGTTGGGGCATGATTTGTTAGAAGGTTTTGTGTTTCGCTCTAGAATAGTGGTTCCGCCATATATTTCAGTTATTACTGTTGTGTATCCATGTCCCAAGTTAGTTGATGCTTGTGCAAAGAGGTGCAACAAAAATATAGAGGCCATTGAGGGCCGTGGGGTCAAGATTACCTTCTTGGCCAAAGCTATATGGGATATGTTGTGTATCCCTATAGGTTGGGGTGCCAAAATTTTTAATGAGGAACAAATGGATGCCCTGGGAGAAGATATGTTTAGGAAAACAAGTTTCTATGAGGATGAGACAAAGGAAAGGCCATAGAGAGGACATATTTCCTAGCCTCTTTCGTGAAGAAAATTTAATAAGGATACATAGTCTATATTCTCCATGTTGGCCTGGGTTTTTGGGCTCAACAATGATGAAGAAGTTAACCCTTTCCAATTTTCCCTAGGCCTTGCGCTCAAAAGAGAAAAGGTGTTGACGTGCTATGATTTTGTTGAGTTTATGGCTAGGAATATGAAGCAGCAATTGAGAAACTACTATGTTGAGTCCAAGTTCAGATATTCTTCCATCTTGGTTCATTTATTATTACATCAAAATTTTGAGTGGCTAGTGAGGAATGTGCCAGTGTCTAGGACAAATGAGAGAGGCTATATCCAGCCAATTTCTATGTGGACCCCTATGTTTTCAAGAACAAGAGATTATTATCAATTTTCATATTACTTTTTGAGACCAGTGCTACAAGATTTATTGCCTCGCCCCATTGGTCGTTTCTCTCTGGAGGTCATAGAATGGATGGAGCATCCACCTATCCAAGTGGATTACTTCCTAGGCAAGGCTTTCACATTTTTTAGGTTTCATGGTTTCCCCAGGGACATTTTCTGACTCCCTAGATTTGTAATAGATCAAATTTTTGCATTGGAGGCTTGTGGACAAGTATCCATTGTTGAAAGGATTTATGGTGCTAGGAGGAATAGATCAAAGCTTTTTGATCTTCCCCTTATGATTGCAAAGAGTCAAGTGATACTAAGTAAGTGGAAGGCTAAGGATGAGATCAAGAATTTAATAGAAGCTCAGGGTTTGGTCCTCATTTCTGATAAATGGAATTACAACCTAGATGGGCATTTAAATTTAAGGCACGATTTTAGGGAGTATTTCCAAAGAAGGAGAAATCTTGCTTGGGAGGGTGCAAAGATATACATTGACTTCACCAACATTCTAGAAGAACAGCCAAAATGGATGATATTTTATGAGCCCCAGGCACAGTACCAGAGTAATCTCCCAATGAGAAAATCTCTTAATGCGCAGCTCAAGCGTAAGGGATGGTTGGAAAGGAAGAAGGTAGACTTTTGGAGGTTCTGACATGAAATGAGAAATCTAGATGCCTTGTTTGGTAGCTTCTAGCTTGATGAGGAATTTGAGGACATGCGCGATAAGGAGGTTGATTCTCGAGAATAGCAATCTCAGATGAGCCATTAGGATCAAGGAGGAACAAGTTCCAATCCCCGTTCCTAGACCTCGAGAACCTGACAACCAAAGAAATTCAGCGCTAGGGGGTCCACAAATCTATATGCAGCTTCGAGAAGCAAAGGAAAAGGAGCTTGATGGTCCCCAAGGGGATTACTCAATGGCTATGGAAGGTAAAATTCCGAGGAGGACTCACCACAAGAAGGGGATCATAATGTATTGGTTCTAATTGTATGGAAGTGGAGGAGGATCAAGACACAGGTGCCTTGATAGCATTGATCCGACAAATGGAGTCCGCCTTGAGAAATGTTTCATCGACTATAGCTCAGGTAAGCTTTTCTCCCCCTCTTCTTCATATTTTTGCATCTCTAGTCAACCCCCTACCTCCTCCTATCAAAAGTAATCCTCCATCTTCAATTCTCGAACTTGTAATGTTGGATGTACCCCCTGCCATCGTCAATAAACCAGCTAAAACTTTTTCGTGTGTCGAGGGAATGCCATCCATCGCGGTCGTTGTTGTGTCATTAGTTTCCTTGTCAAAGGCCCCCATTGAAATTACTAAAACTACTACTTTTCCCATTACTCCCAACCCATCTAATTCTGAGAAAGCACCCCTCCATCAGCCTTTTTCTATGTTTACCCCTATTACTTCTTCCCCTGCTCATTTGGTGTCCCACCTTTTTCTATGATCATGCTACCCTTTGCATCCCCCCAAGCTCACACATCTGAAGTTTCCCCTGCCATCACCCTTTTCAAACTACCCCCTACTGCTCCCATTGCAACTCAAAGTGTTGATGTCCCTCAAACTCTCCAAGGTCATTTTGACGCCATCAAATAGGTCGGAAAGGCCAAGAAGTATAAAATGTTGTCAAAAAGTGTCGAGAGGCCCGCCACTAGGAGGATTGAACCCTGTTTTAATAAAGAGCAGAAGTCTCTTCTTATTACCACTATCAGTTCGCTCATCTCCAAGCCCAAAGGAAAAATGCAGATGGAAGACTACGACATCCATGTTGTGGGTGTGGATTTGAGTGAAACTCATCCATGCGATAAAATGGTCCTAGCCAAAGCCACACAGAGGGTGGTATATGTTGATTATGAACGGTTGGACAGGAAATTAAGGAAGTGTGAGGTTGAGTTGGCAAACATAAAAGGGACAGTGAGCAAACTGCAGAACGAAGTCCAAGCCAAGGATGTTGAAGTAACCTGCGTGAAGCAAATTCAAGGCTAGCAAGGAGACATGTCCAAGTTACTTGCAGATGCTTAGAATGAGCAAGTTCAACTTCATGCTGAAAATGAAAATTTGAAGAAAGAGTTAAGTGATGCCAGATCTTGAAATGTTGATGATCTTCAAAGGATCCAGATTGAGGCAAAAGAGTCGAGACAAGAAGTCAAAAGGCTAAGCTTTGAGTTGGAAAACACTCTTCAGGAGAAGGGTCAAATAGAAGAAAACACCAGAGCAAGAGAGGCTCATTTTAACCAGGAGTTGATTGATGCAAGAGGATCTAGATCCCTCCCTATAATGAGGAGGCCGATAGCTATGCACTGGGAATAGATAGGGACTAGCGTGTGTGTGCTAAGACCCGCTTTACAATTTTTGAGGGATGTTTGAGAACTGAATGCCAAGGTCGGCCCGATGGCTGATCACTTAATACAAAAATGTTCACCCCAAGTGGCAGATTCCCAAAGCTTCATCTCCAAATTAAGCATCACCACTAATCAAGTCCTTAGAAGAGCAGGAATCCCCGATCGACGAGTCACCTCTATCAAAGCCAACAAGATCATCAACTGCCACGTGGTTGCGGAAAAATGTAAGAATCACCAAATGGTGTTGAATAAAAGGGCCATTGATATTAAAAAAGACTTTATTGTCCTAGTTGGTTTTGGGTTGCCTCCTCTTCTTTCCCCATATGAAGATGTGTTGACAATGGAGCAAATCAATGAGGAAATTCGATGCAAGATTCAAACCATCACATAACTTCCAAGCTCGAGTGTTTTACCAATGGTGGATGATGTTGAGCGTGAAATCTACCCTCTGTCTTGGCTCTATTATCACCTAGGTGCAATTTTTTCCAGATGGGGTGTCATCTCTTTTAAGGAGGTTTTTGATCTTGAACAAGCATACAGGCAGATCCGAACCCTTGTTCTACCAAGTGATGTAGATTGGGAAGCCTAGCGCACCACTTTCATCAAACTCCAGGAACAACCAAAGGCCTAGGTTTGATTCTTTGTAGGGCGAAGACCCCTGTGAGTCACCAGAACTATGAAGTACCTTTTTCCTTAGTTATTTTTATTTTTGGTTTTGCATAAATTTCTTCGGTATCAGGTGCACCCATGCTCAAATGAAATCATTGGAAAGGTGCACAATGCGCCACGTGGTGGTTGCACAAATTTTACCTTTCTCCTTCCTTTCAAGAGAAAGCTTGAGACACGTGTTTACTTGTCGGACATTTTCTTGGGAGCTTTATTTGCAAGCTCGGGAATTTTTGCCTTGTTGACACATCATCTCCTCAACACGGGTATATGCACCGCCTAAAGTTATCTAATTAAAGAGTTTGTCAGAGCTGGCTAGCTTTTTTATTTTCTTTTCCTTGGTCTTTGGGATGGAAGTTTTGTGACAGTGCCTGCGAATGATGTGATCAGTCAATTGGGTCCTTTCCCAGGCTATTTTTTTTAAGATATGATCGTGTATGAGCTTCTATCTTTGCTAAAATATCTAAAGAGTATTAATGTGGTAGCTGAAAATTAATGAGCAAAGATCTTTTGTGACCTAACCAAGGTTCTATGATTCGATCGTGCGCTATCAATTGTCAACACCTAGCGGCAATTACTTATGAGTTGAGGCGGTGTGTATTTTCTGTTCTGGCTATATAAGGAGGGTGACAACATAGAATGAGAAGGATTTTTTGTTTTGATTTTTATGATAGATTTTTCCAAGACATTTTATTTGTCAAAAGGAGTGTTTTCTTTAGTTTTCTTAAAGTTTTAAGAATTATTTTCAGGAACAAGTTACAGAACTACTTTATTCTAGCATGTTATATCTATTAAGTTTTAAACTATTGTTGGATTGGCATCCAGCCATTGTTTCAAAGTTTATTTCATAATTAAAGCTCAAACTATTCAGAAGAATTTGTTGAGACTGTGCATGTATGGCCTTTTTCAAGCTTTCTTTCTTGATATTATCATTTTGAATGAAACACTGTGTCTTGCAAGTTGTATCCAGAAAGTTTAAGTAGTGGAATTCTATGTTTTATGCTCATATTATAGAATAGTGGCTTAGAAAAATTGGACTATGTCATTGGACTTTTCTGTTTTTTCTAAAAGTTGTTATTTTGTTGTGTTATGTTGTATTAGGAGACAAAGTTCTTGTGATTTCTAAAATATTGTTCTTTTACTCATAAGAAATCTTTATGTTTGATCGGACCTTAATGAACACTGCCTACAGAAAGATCTAAAAATCTACATTGTGCTTGAAGTTAGCCTTTTCTATTTGTTCCCTTTCCAACAATGAGGGGTTGTGGCATTTCGTGTCTATTTATATCAATCATAGGAATAATTTGAGTTTGAAATGTTGTAAAAGCTTTGGCACATCACCTTTTATGTTTTATGTTTACATTTCCTTCTCCCCTTATCTCAAACCCCAAAAGAAGAGTCAGCTTTCTATAAAAAAAATCAGAGGTATTCAGTGAGACGCATTTTGTCCCCCACTCACTGAATTTTCCATAAGACTGTCAGAGAAGCGCAAGCTTTGATGATCAACACATCCTAATTTGAGTTTAAATCCAATCCTAATCTGAGCTTAATTCACATCCCAATCTGAGCTTAATTCACATCCCAATTTGAGCTTTACTCCATCTACATCCAAGATCTTTTGATATCGAAACAAATCTTAAGACCATTTTCTTCCATGTTCTTCTAGTCCATTCTATTTATCTTTTCACCATCTCTCCTTTTCTTCTAATCATCTATTCATATCATTTTTCCATCTCTCCTTTTCTTCTAATCATCTATTCATATCTTTTCACCATCTCTCCTTTTCCTCTAATCATTTATTCATGTCTTTTCAATCCATATCCACCCAATCTAACATCATGAATCTTTATACTCCATCAATGCAACCAAAAATAGTAGTCAAGGGAAATCCCAATTACGTTGATGATGATAATGAAAGTCTTGTTGATCAAGATGAGTACAATATAGACCCCCTTTATGTTATCATTTCTAGTAATCTTTCCCAAACTATCATCCAAAATCCAATCACTCATCCAAGCTATCCCATCATGCCTTCGTCCACACCTAATAACAATCCTTATGTTACCTTTGACAAGGGATATCTAGTATCATTCCCATCCACATATTCATCATATCGTTAATCTATGTCACAACCCTCTTCTTAATACATTTGAAAATGAAACTCTTTATTATCAAATTAAGTTGGTTTGGCAATAATTATTATTTTATTTTATTATGGAATTAAAACACAGGAATAAATAAATAAATTAAAAATCAATAAATTAAAATATTAAAATTGGATACTTTAAAATAAATAGAAAATTTATGATGCTAAAATTTAATTATGAAAATAAGCATATTTTTCATGAAAGAATAAATAAATTTAATTTTTATTTAAAAAAATTTCCATACTTTTCTATTTTAACTTCTATTATTCTCTCTAGTCAACACCTTGATTTTTTTATCTCGTTTTAGAATTTAAATCTTTCTTTTATCAATTAACTACTTTTATTTTAGTAACTTCATGAGTAAACTACTCATAAAAAGGGAAACTTGTGTGCACCTTTATCCATCTTTAAAATTTTAAATTCAAGTGTGCACTATTATCCACCTTTTGAAATTAAAAAATTCAATATTATCCTCTCATGAGACAAAATGGAAACTTTCCTTTCCGCTTCCCTAATATCGACCGTTGATTTTTACAATTAAATCTTAACCATCAAATTACCATATATTTTTTCTATAAATATGACCCTTAACTTCTTTCAAAGGGGAGAAAAAAAAATAGAATTGCTCATGCTCACTTTTTTTTCATCGTTTGTTTTTTTTTCTTGCATAAAATTCCAAGGGTAGTAATTTCATAGGAAAGGGTTGGTTTTTTATTTCTTCTTGGAGAGTAGCAAAGACTAGGGTTGGTTTTTTATTTCTTCTTGGAGAGTAGAAAAGACTTGGAAAAGCTGAGGAGCGGGGATTCAATAGAGAATTATTTAAACATCAAGCGTCACAAGTAAGTTGGGTTAAACCTTTCATCTCACTAATTTGAAAAAAATATATATACGTATAAGCATTAAGAATTCGTTTAAAAAAGAGAGAGATTGTATTCTTTCATAATTATTTAACACAACCTTCTCTTTGATTAAAAGTTATTTCTTTAAACTTTTCTAATTTTTACTTAAATTCAAAGTTTATCAAATTTTTTATTTTAAATTTTATTAGAAACTTTTATCAAAGCTTTACTTAAAGGTCTATTGAATTTATTTTTATTAAAATATTATTTAAAAGTTATTAAAAATTAATAAAAATTATTGAAATTTATTTTATTGAAACCATAGAAATCATTTTAATAAAATTGTAGTTGAAAGTTTATTTAAATAAATTAAAGCTTATAGATTATTATAAATATTCAATATTTAAAAAAAGTTGTTGGGTACGACCCTTTACACAGTAAGTCTTTATGCAACCGTGAGGACTTTAAAATATATATATATATATATATATATATATATATTCTTTTAAGCTTTTTTTTATATATACTAAAGACTTTATTAACTTGGAATTAATATATTTACAAATAAAATTTTAAATCTTTAAAATATAATTTATTTATATGTTGTTTAAAATATTATTTTAATAGTTAAATAGAATATTTTTTTAATAATTTAAGTTAAATATTATTTTAGAATATGTCTCAAAAATATATATAATAATAATATTACTAATATAAAAAAAAAAACTGATGGCAAAAAAATGAAAATAGTAATGTCTAACTTTTGAGATAAATTTTCTCCATGAATTAAAAAGCTAAATTTGTATCTTAAAACAATAAATCAAGTTTTTAGTTAAACCTTCATATGATTTTGATTTACTTAGTTGGATTTGTTTTTTTTATTTTCTTGATTTTTTTATTTTCAAAATGAAAATTCATTCCAAAAAAAAAAAATGAATTTAATATATATTAAGTATAAAAGAATTAAGTATTTACTTTTTCCCACCAGCAACGATCTCAAGATTTAAGGAAACATATTAACACTAAATCTTGGATTTGAAATTAGAAGGTTAGTATTTTATATTAATTATATTAATAAGCATTATTAGATATTAAAATAAATATAATATTATTATTTAATAATAAAGCATATTATTAAAATATACATATGATGGTTAATATTTTCTTTAGAATATTTAACTTAGTGAGTTTTGTTATTTAATAATAATATAATTAGATTGAAAGATGTTAGAAAATTTAGAAATAGTAAAACTTAAATTAATGACTTGATATTCTTATTAAATAATTATTTAGTCTCACTCCAAGATTTTTTTTAGAAGTTTAAAATCATGTTAAAACTTGAATTCACTTATTAAATTAGAAGGCTCAAAAAAATCTCATCCATAAATCAAATAACTTGATTTTTATATTAAAAGTAATAATTCAACAAACTTTCCTTTATAAATTGAATTACAATAAAAATCTAAAACTACCTCTAGATTTAAAGCAATAAAACAAAATCTTGATTCATTTATTTAAAAATAATTATTCAATTATTTATTTTCACAAAGTTGGGATTAGAAGTCTTAATAAATAATTGATTTTAATTAGTAAGATCCTATGTCTTGACTTTCTCTAGAGAATTAATGAACTCATAAATTGTGCATGCAATGATTAATTATATTCACTTCCAAACTTATTTCAATTATTAAAATGAACTTATTTCTTATGGAATTTCAAAGCGAATAAAATAAGTTTTAGATTTTCACATAATATTATTTGGTTTAAATTTCAATTAGTGTTAGTCAAATACACCTTTAAAAAGAGAAATTTATTTTACAAAGAAAAGTTGTAATTTATTCCAAATGCTTAGCAATGCTTAAGTTTAGGTAAGTTCATTTAGTTAAATTTATTGGTGGTAAATATGTTCAAATAATTGGCTCAATAAAGTCTATATTTCATAATGATTTATTTGTAAAAATAGATAAATATATATATATATATATATATATATAGTTAATAGCTGAAGAATAAATTTGTCCAAAATAACTAAAAGAAAGTAAAGAGAATTTTATTTTATTTTATGAGTGGATGGTATTAGATAGTACTTAGTAATAACTTATAAGTTATATTGCTGGCGTTTTTAATAATTAATACAATTTAATTTATTTTCAAGGAAATTAGTAACAAAGGGATTTTATATTTGCAAAATTAGGTTTCAAGAAATAAAATGTGATTTATGAAAGGTAATTGAAATTAGTCAAACCTATTAGGAAATCTTGGTGTATGCTAATCATAATAGTAGCCATTGATACTAATCTAGATCCAATTCACGTGAGAAAATGTGGTAATATAAATTCCTTACTTGAAACTTTTTAGGGGAAGATTTAAGAAACAATGGATCACATTTATAACTAGTAGGATCCTATAGTTTTTTTGATGCATATTGAATTCTTAATTGAATAGTTATGAGTTTGAACGTATATTTGATAAGGACTAAATTAGTTGGGTATAGTAATAATAGGATTATAAACTTAGGATTATGTAATCATCATATGCCCTCACCTCACCCTTGAGGATCTTGGTGATCAAAAAAATGATAACTAATCCTTGGATTTAATTTAACTTTAATTCCTTTTAATTCTATGCAATACTTCTTTTTACAAGATTAATTACTATCTAATTTCAAAGTGTTAGGTATGGGTTTAATCCATTTTTAAAAGATGCATATTAGAATTAGTATTCATTTCCAAGCGAATAAAGCATCAAGTAAATTTAAGATTTGCAAAGTAAATTTTCAAGTGTTAGAATGGTTCAAATATATCAATAATAGTTAAAGGTAACAATTTGATAGATTAAAATAAGTTATTTTCAAAAGAGTTAATGTTTGCTAAAAGCACTTTTTAAAGTTCAAGTAATTACAAAATTTATTTTAAAATGTTTAGAATAGTTTATGTTTTTCTAAAAAAGAATTAAGTGTTTATTTATGAAAAAGTGATGCTTGGAGTACTTTTAAGAAATTCTCGAAGTATTTAAATAGTTTAAGTTTATTTTGTAAAGACAAGTGATATTAGTTAATATGGATAATTAAAGAAATGGGTTTAGAAAGGTAACTTTGGTTCATTAATATAGTTTATTTTCTATGATTAGTATTGGATAAATTCACTTTCAATAACATTAGCAAATAATAGTTGTTTAGTTTAATTCCAAAAGTAATTGTTTTATTCATTTAGGGAAATAAAATTAGATAAGTTTATCTATGTGCTCAGTATTTAATTTTATGTAAGTAGTATGATTTTTATTTTGTGTTAGATACAAAACCTTAAACAAGATTTGAAACTAAAACCAGCAGCATTTGGTATCAGCGGTGCCTTTGGCTCACATTTACAGGTAATGTCGTCGCGCTTGAGCTACTACATCCATAGCCTATTTAGAGATTAATCTTTACTTGGTAAAGGTTATTCTTTAATTGTAATTTTTATTAACTTGTAGGAATATTCCAAGGGAATCCCCTACAAGTCTTTATCTTTTCCATCTCACATGTGAGGGATGGCTTATTTTAATTCTTTGTGGGAATATTTGTAACCACATCCTTAAGAGGTGACACTTTGCACACACATAGATGAATGGTGGCATTCATTGAGTTGGGAGTTACATTCTAACTCCTTCTTCTCACCTCTACTTATTGAGGTGCCTCTCCTCTCATTCTTCAAGGATTCAAACCCAAACTGAAAAATTTAAAGTGAGCTCTCTCTCTCTTTGTATTATTCTTTAGGCCTTTGCCTCCATTCATAATATTGGGGTTTTCTTGTTTTCCCCTTAACAAATTCTTGTGTCTCTCTCTCTTGCTTTTGGTGTAGTTGCTTGGTTTGGCTACTTCAATCCTGTTTGTGTCTTTCCTTCAAACATTTATGCTTTATTAGTTCTTTCCATTACTCTTTTCTATTTCCTTTCATGGTATCAGAGCCAGGTTTTACTAATATCTTGTGAGCTATATTGTTGAAGGTTTACCAGATTTTTTAGCACACCATTGGAGACACTCTCAAGAGGAGAAGAAGAGCTAGTGCCTAATCTTGTTTTTTTTTTGTCTTCTAACCCTTGTGCAGGAATTTTTTTTTATCTAAAGATTTCTAAGTTCTTTGGTTTTCAAATTTCAAAGTATTTTAGATAGCATGCATGTTTAGTTTTTGCCAAATTTTAGAAACCCTCAAATAAAGGGTTATAGTTCAAGTTTTTAAATACCCATTTTTTGCATGTTCAATTTTTTGTAAAAAATCAAAATTTTTTAAGGGCTCTAACTCTAGTTCAAAAATTCAGTTTAGGAAAAAAGCTAATCTATTTTTTTTACAGATCTAATATACTAATTTGCAAAAAAAACAGAACAATTTATTAGTTCTATAATTTTCTTTTTTTTTTCCAATATTAAGCTAAATCTGTAAAAAAGCAATATATTTTGCATTTTGTAAAAAAATTCAATTTTTTTTTTTAACTCAGATTTATTCTTTAATAAATCTAAAATCAAATTTTTAATAAAATCTTTTTTTCAAACCCTCTTTTGTATATATGTAATATTTAAAAATAAAAATAAATCAAATTTTTTTAAGGGTTTCATATTTTTTTTCAAAATAAACGATAATAAATAAAACCCTTAAACTTGCAGGTCTACATAAGGCTCTCCTCTGGGCCTCTGTGCTCACGCCAAGCCCAAAGCCCCCCTCCGCCACTGTTACCAGTCATGATCTTTGTCATTCCTCGGCTCTTCATTTCCCTCAGTCTTTGTTCATTCTCGCCTACCCTACTTCACCGCTTAATAAATCTTCATTTTAAACCTTTTACACCCATTTCACTTTTCTCTGCTCCACGCCTCCCCTGTAGTTGTGCTCCATTTAGCCGCTTGTTTATCCGTTCTGCATGCGTTTGATTTCTTTATCTTTTTAACACTAAGTCTTTTTTTGGAAAAAAACTCTCGCCCACTCTTTTTTTAATGTGCTTTAAGAATTCATATATTTCTATTAAATCAAATAGCCCTAAAGCTATAAAGAAAAGGTTAAAATAATTAGGGAATAAGAGCTTTCGCTCTTATTCATGGTAAGTTTTAAAGTAAAGGTTATTTTATTAGCTTTTTAAAATAAAATCTTTAATCTTTAAAATCTTTTTTCATAGTTTTTTAAAACAAAAAAATTAATGATTTTTATATAAAGTTTTTAAGATTTAATACTCCACTCTTAATTTTTTTTTTTCATATTTAATATTATATAAAGTTAAAATTTCATTAATTTTATTCATTTAATTTAATTGATTTTTATAATCAGTTTAAGTGATTAATTCAGTGTAATATTTCTTTTAGGCAATTTATTTTTAAAAGAGATTTTTTTAAGAATTTAATTCCATTAAGAGGAATATTTTTTTTTAAACAAATATTTACATAGCTAAAGTTGTGATTTTTTAAAGTATTTAGCAATCATGTCAACTTTAATTCCTGAGATTAAATTAACTAGTTCTAACTATCATTCTTGGAAAACTCATATTTCTTTCATTTTTCGATTTAAACACCTTTTGGATGTTGCAACGGATCCTAAATCTAAACCAGGTTCTTCTGCATCCAAAGATGAAATTGAAAAATGGAATCTCAAAAATGAAGAAGCCCTTGGCCTCATAGGTATCTCCATGTCACTCAAACTTTATGTTCACATTGGGACATGTACAACTGCCTATGAAGCATGGGACAAACTCAAAACAATTTATGATAGTACAAATGAATCAAGAAAAATTCAAATTCAAGATCAACTTGAAGATTTGGGGTATTCTGATTTTAAATCTATGGATGAATTTTTATTGAAATTTGATGCTTTAAATGGTCAATTGGATGGTTTAGGAGTTAAATTAGATAATCTTAGATTAATTCATCTTATTCTTAAAAAGTGTCTTCCTAGACAATTTCAGCAATTCATTACTAATATTCATGCTCAATTAGCTATTCCTTCTTTAGCTACTCAATTAACTTATGATATTTTTCGTGATTTATTAAGACAAGAAGAGGCTAAGTTAATTTAGTTTGGTACTCTTAAGTCTAATGAACATGCTTTCTTGTCTAATCATAAGCAAATTTTTAAACCTCATTCTAAACAACAACATTATAATTTCAAACCTCATTATAATAATGGCAATGATCCTAGAAAGTTTAACTCTTCTAAGAAACCACATTGCACTTATTGTAATAAGGATGGTCATTGGCAAAACACTTGTTTTAAAAAGCAAAATGAGAAAAAGCCTATAAAGCAAAATAATCAACAAAAAAATAAACCTAATAATAATAAGTTTCAAAATAATGCAAATCAATCTAGACGTGCTTTTACTTGTAGTTCTAATGTTTCTCAACCTCTTGAATGGGTTATTGATTCAGGTGCATCTCAACATGTTACTTCACATAAAGAAGTTTTTGAGTCTATGCAACCTGATACATCAAATGTTCCTCTTCAACTTGCTAATAATCATACTTGTAAAGTAGAAGCAATTGGAGATGTGAATGTTCCTAATTGTAAATTGCATGATGTTTTATATGTTCCTGAATTAAAGACTAACTTGCTTTCAGTTGCTAAGCTTTGTCAAGATTATAAAATAGAATTTTACAAAGATATGTGCTATGTTATTGATCCAAAACAAAACAAGGTCATTGCTAATGCTAAATTAGACAATGATAATTAGTTCAAATTTTATGAGTTTGCTCAATCTAGATGCTCTTTAATATCTACCATTGATTTCAATGTTTGGCATGAAAGACTTGGTCATATAAATGCTAACAATATTGCTTTAATGCAAAAGCTTAATATGGTAGATGGATTGCCTAGTATTGTGCCATCTAAAATTGTATGCACAGGATGCATGAGTGGTAAGATGCATAGGGAGCCCTTTCCACATGGTCAATCATGGAGGGCAACTCATAGGTTGCACCTAGTTCATAGTGACCTTTTGGGACCCATGGAGAATAACTCCATCCAAGGATCAAGGTATGCACTTACTTTTGTTGATGATTTTTCTAGAAGAACTTGGATCTATTTTCGTCATAGTAAGGATCAAGTTCTTGATATATTTTCTGAATTTCATAAATTTGTTGAAAGGCAATCTGGTTTTAAACTTAAAATTCTTAGAACTGATAATGGAAAAGAATATGTGAACAATGCTTTTAATAGTTATTTGAAAACATTTGGTATTAAGCATGAGCTAACTATTCCCTATACACCTCAACAAAATGGTGTAGCGGAAAGGAAGCATAGAACTATTGTTGAAATGGCTAGATGTATGTTACATGCTAAAAATATGTCTTATAAATTTTAGGCAGAAGCTATGTTTTGTGCTACTTACATTATTAATAGGACTCCTACTAAAGCTTTAAAGGATATAACTCCTGAAGAAGCTTGGTCTGGTAGGAAGCCCAATCTTAAGCATTTAAGGATTTTTGGTTCAATTGCTTATGTTCACAAACCTAAACAAAAGAGGCAAAAATTAGATGCTAAATCTTCTTATCATATTTTTGTTGGTTATGATGAACATTCTAAAGCTTATAGAGTTTATAATCCTCTTACTAACAAAGTTAAAGTTGCTAGAGATGTAGGCATTGCTGAAAATGGTGTTCATGATTGTTCTAAAGTGCATAATATTGATTCTTCTCAAAATAAAGTTATTGTTGTGGAGGATAATCCTCAAGTTGAAACTCCTCTTAACCCTCCTAATGCATCTCTTACTCATAGTGATAGTGATGATGAAAATGTTGAAATCTCTACTCATGATTCTTCTTCTAGTGATGATACTCCTATATCTAAAAGAATGCCAAAATGGTTTAAAAATTTGTTGCAAGAAAGTGAGGATTATTTAGCTAAAAATCCACCTAAAAGAAGAAAGGCAAATTATTGCAATCATGCTTTGATGTCAAACATTATGAATTCACATGATCCTCAAACTTATGAACAAGCTAAAGATCAACCTCATTGGCAAAAGGCTATGCAAGAAGAATATGATACTTTAATTGCTAATCATACTTGGGATTTAGTTCCATTACCTCAAGGTAAGAATCTTGTTTCATGCAAATGGTTGTATAAAACTAAGGTTAATGCAAATAATGAAGTTAGCAAGTTTAAAGCTAGATTAGTTTCTAGGGGCTTCTCTCAAGTTGAAGGATTAGATTATAATGAAACATTTGCTCCAGTAGCTAAGATGCCAACCATTAAATTAGTTCTTGCTTTAGCTTCTCATATGCATTGGCCTATTCATCAAATGGATGTTAAAAGTGCATTTTTAAATGGTGATTTACATGAAGAAATTTATATGTCCCAACCTTTGGGTTTCATTAAGGAAGGTAATGAAAATCTTGTTTGCAAATTGAAGAAATCAATATATGGTTTAAAGCAATCTCCTAGAGAATGGTATTCTAAAATCAATGCTTTCTTTCTATCTCAAGGTTTCATTAGAAGTAAAAATGATCCCAATTTATATATTAAGCATAGTGAAGATGATATTGTGATTATTATTTTATATGTTGATGATTTAATTATCACTTCTAGTTCTAACAATTTGATTAGTGATGTTAAGCCTCAACTAAATCAACAATTTCAAATGACTGATTTAGGCCTATTACATTATTTTTTGGGTATGCAAATTTGGCAAACACCTAAAGGTATTTTTATTTCTCAACATAAATATGCTCAAGATCTCTTAGATAGATTTAAAATGAATGATGCAAAGTGTGTTTCTACTCCTTGTGAATTAGGAACTAAATTAATGGTTGATATGGAAACTCCTTTTGTTGATCCTACTTTATATAGGCAATTAGTAGGAAGTTTAAATTCTCTAACTCTTACTAGACCTGATATTTCTTATAGTGTTGGATTGGTTTCTAGATTTATGTCTAAA
Source organism: Sequoia sempervirens (assembly GCA_007258455.2). Classification (NCBI taxonomy): domain Eukaryota; kingdom Viridiplantae; phylum Streptophyta; class Pinopsida; order Cupressales; family Cupressaceae; genus Sequoia; species Sequoia sempervirens. The sequence continues at coordinate 14,394 of VDFB02009785.1, read as the reverse complement.
CCACAACAAACTCATTTTAAAGTTGCAAAAATAATTTTAAGATATGTTAAAGGTACTCTTAATCTTGGTCTTTTTTATGATACAAATTGTGATTTTTCTTTAAAGGGTTATACTGATTCAGATTTAGGAGGTGATCCCAATGATGGGAGATCCACTTGTGGTTATTGTTTCTTTGTTGGATTAGGTGCAATCTCATGGAATAGTAAGAAACAACAATCTACTTCTCTTTGTTCTATAGAAGCTGAATATAAAGGTTGTACAAATGCATCTAAAGAAGCATTATGGTTAAGAAGATTACTTGAAGACTTGGGTCTACCTCCAAAGGATCCTACTCTTTTATATTGTGATAATCAAAGTGCTATTGCTTTGGAAAAGAATCCAATTTTTCATGCAAGGACCAAGCACATTGCTCTTCAACATCATTTCATTAGAGAACAAATTGAAGACAAGCAAATTTCTCTTTTGTATTGTAAAGGTGAAGATCAAGTTGCAGATATTCTCACCAAAGCTCTTTGTAAAGATAAATTTCTCTTCCATTGTAAAAATCTTGGATTACAACCCATTGAAGGGTTTGATGTAACCTTCCCAAGTAAAGCTTAAGGGGGGATGTTAGAAGATTAATCTTTACTTGGTAAAGATTATTCTTTAATTGTAATTTTTTATTAACTTGCGGAGATAACTGCGGGGAATCCCTACAGAATCTTTTTATCTTCCATCACATATGCTTGGGGATGGCTTATTTTTAATTCCTTTATTAAGGGAATATTTGTAACCACCTCTCCTTGGAGGTGACACTTTAACACACATAGATGGATGGTGGCATTCATTTGGGTTAGAGTTACATTCTAACTCCTTCTTCTCACCTCTCTACTTGTGGGGTGCCTCTCTCTCATTCTTCAAGATTCAAGCAAACAGAAGCTAGGAGGCTGAGAGCTCTCTCTCTCTTTGTATTCACTTTGGGCATTTTGCCTCCAAATTTCATAATATTAGGGTTTTCTTGTTTTTCCCCTTAACAAATTCTGTGTCTCTCTTGCTTTGGTAGTTGTGGTTTGAAGCTACTTCAGTCTATTTGAAGTGATCTCTTTCCTTCAAACATTTGCTCTTTATTAGTACTTTCCATTTGCTCTCTTTTTATTTCCTTTCACTAACAAATGTAGTGCCCCTCTAGTCATTGTTGCTATGTGTTTAGATTTGTTTATGTTGTTAGATAGTACCTTTACTATGATAGACCTTGATATTGGTTATTGTTTATGATCGCTGGCTTTAGAGTGATGTGGATGTTATTATGTGACGAGATGATGCATTATATGGATGTTATGTTTCATGTTATGCTTTTGATTACAATAGTTGTTAATATTGATATATGCTTATATGTTGATTAATGATGCTTTAATTTCGTCAGTCTTGATGTGACTGTATTGGTGAAGGGGATGGGATTACATCACTTGCATGCGAGCGCCCTATAATTTCGTGATCTCTTTTCGTGGTGTGACGGTTATGATTTTTATCCATGTACGACATTCGTTTTGTATGCAGGATTGTAAGTACAGGACATTGTCTCCACCTGGCTTCATAGGTCTGAGCGTGTCCATATCCCAACGGTATTGTTGATTGGGAGATAGTAATGGGATTCCCTTGTCAAACCACAATCCTAGTTATAGTGTGTCGTCAGTATGTGTTTGGTATGTTGTTGTGCCTTATCGTCTTTGATGTTTTGATAAGTTATTATCGGTGGAAATGTTAATTTATGTATTTAGATTAAAATTGTTATTTAATTTAGTTAATTTAATTTATTCATTTTGTAAAGTAATTTAATTCTAGTGGTTAAATTTATTTTATTAAGTCAATAAACTAATTAATTTAATTTAATTTGTTGAGTAAATAAATTGATTAATTAAACTTATGTTGTTGATTAAATAAATTAAATAATTAATTCTTAGTAAATGGATAAATTAGTTAATTAAATTATAGTTATTGATTAAATAAATTAAATAGTTAATGTTGTTTTGAAAAAGGCATAAATTAAGAGATTTAAATTTATTTGAAATGGAATTTTGTTTTAAATTATTTAAAAGGAAAATATCTTGTGAATGCATGAAAAAATATCTATGGTGATTGAAAGGGAGATATTTGTGAAATTTTGACTAACTGTGGAGGAAAGGAATGGAAATATTTATATTTTTGGAAAAAGAAAATATCTTTAATTTCTTTTTGGTTGCAAAAATAGAAGAGGGTTTTTCTCTATATTGGGGATTTTGGATTTTGAAAGTGGAGATTTTGGAAGGAAGGAAAATTGGATCTTGCAAGGAAGCTCAACCCCAGTTTTCAATTTCTTCAAACTTCAGAAAACAGGTTTTTTATTTCTTTATTGTTAGCAGCTTTGATTTTTAATTTTGAAGATGTTTGTAAAACTTGCTGTGAATTTTTAAAAATCTTTGTAGAAAAATGGAGAAAACAACAGAAATTCTGGCAAAACAAATTTTAAAAATAGAAAATTGAAAGAGGAACAAAAGAAATTAGAAAACCTTGTGTTTGGATTTGGAAATTTTCATTATAATCTAGAAATAGAAATTAAGAATTTGTGATTGAAAATGCTTTTTGTTGTAGTTAATTCCATAGAAAATTTGCCCAATTTAGTATATAGTAAAATTATATCTATATATATATATATACACATATATTTTATATATATAATTCATGTAGCTTATACTAGGAAAAATTTCATAAGAAATTCCTATTAAAAAAGCAAAAGAAAAAGAAAATTAGTTTGAAATTTTTAGAAAAATGCATACATCTGACATCATGGAGCAAGGGATTTTTATTAAAAAATTTAAATGTAATTTTTATGAGATTGTCAGGGGAGCTACCTACGGCTATGATATAGGGCTTGATGGTTATGGAGGCAGCACCCGGTGGCCTCCCCCTGGCAGTGACCCCATAGGGAGGCTGTCTCTTGACACCATAAGCGGGGAGGGGTTTGACCCTGCGTCCCCTGCGTGGGAAGTCTGTGTTGTTTTTTTTAAATGTTTTTTTTTATAATATAAAATATAAATTTATATATATATATATATTTTATATATATATAGTTATTTATATATGTTTTTATTAATTTTATAAATGTGTATATATATATATATATATTATTTTTAATATATATATAATATATATATTATTTTTAATATATATAATATATATATATTATTTTTAATATATATAATATATATATGTGTGTGTGTGTGTTTGTTTATTTATTTAGTTAATAATATATGGATAATGTGCATATAGTTAAATAAATGAATATTTAAACGTGAGCAATGGATATTAAATTTATGTAGAAACATTTTTTCTTATTTAAATGAATATTTAATTAATAGAGATGTATATGTCCAAATATTTATTTTATAATAGAATGATTTCTATGGGGAAATGGGATTCTTATATTTAAATATTATTGGGAAGTTGAAGTAAACCTGTAGATTTAAATTTATTATTGCTTGTCAAATGTCCAAGTAGTTATTTAATAAGGGAATGATTTTAAGGGAAATGATTATATGTTTTAAATGAAATGGAATTTTATTTTAAGAAAATGATTTTATGATAGTTTAAATATTATTTGGTTGCAAATGAATTTATGATAAGACTACTTATTTTCATGTAATGTGTAATTGGAGAATTATAGAGTTAAACAATTAGTTATGATTTGTTCTTATCCTACGAATAAAATTGTCTCGAATTAGAAATAATTGAGCAAAGTATTACTGTTTAAATTGGATCTAGGAAATCTGAATATCAGATGTTTTACTTGCCTGAGTTTCTTTTAACTTTTGTTTCTTCTATTATGTTTGTTGGGAAAAATGGGCTAATCAAGTTAGTAAGTCTTCCAAAGGAGTTATTCTTTGTTGGGATGTTATATGTGAGGGTTTGATTTGTGATTTGCTTTAGGTAGTGCACGTGGATTTAGTTATTTGAAGATTCGGTTACTATGAACAGGTTGTGTGACCTTATGTCTTAAGGTTGATATTTGTTATCAGTTTTGTGCATCTTGTCTACCCATTGAATTGTGGTTTTGTACCATGTGTTGTTCATAGGAGAGTGGCTCTTTGTGGGGGTCTAGCACACAAAGGGGCGCCAGGGTAACTCACTTAGGGTTTAATTAAGTGATAACTTAAAAATAATTGATGAAAAACTTTCAAACTAATTAAGATAATGAATGCCTCTCTCATGACTCATGCGCTTATTAAGGCTTGAGATGAGACGAGAAGCATAGTTTGTATGGGGGTCCGACGGCCAGTAGAGGTGAGCCAGGGTAACCCAGAATGGGGGTTTGGTAGCCTAGGAAGGTTGAGCCAGGGTAACTCATAGAAAATTATGTGTGACACTCTTCCTAGGACAACCGTAAGTTAGTTTGTTGTATGTGTAGTTGACTTTGGTATCTGGAAGCATTGTAATCATTTTGTTAGTATCGTACTTGTGTAGTTTAGTATTATTTTGCCTATGTCTAGAGGTTGTAGGTTTTTTCTAGGAAGCTCTTTTACTATCTCCTAGCACGGGGGTTGGTCCTTCGGGTACCACATGGTTGGGTGGAACGTGCACCTTATGCCGTTGGGTCCCCAGTTCTTATTCGTGATGACGAGTACTTCATGATTGGAAAGCTCGTGTGTACCAGTGAATTTGTAATTCTATCATGTTCTCTCTTGTATCTGTTGGATACCTTGTAATTTGTAATTGTATCACTCCTCAATTGTATTCAAAGAGAATCTTTGTAATTTGTAATTGCAACGCTTTTGTATAAACTATCTCATTTGGAAATGAGAGTTGTAATTGTAATATTGAATGGATGCAATGTATGAATGGATCATTATTGTACTTTATATTTTAATGTGATGTATTTTAATGTTACTAGATGTATAATCTTCAATTCATGAGTAATAATCTTATGTATTGATTAGTAACTTTTGTTAGTAATGGGTATTGTATGTGAGCGTCATCACGTACCTTAGAGAATGTATGTGTAAATGTAGTTTACTCTACTTGTTTAATTACACTTTTAAAAAAAAAAAATTGTTCGCTTCCATTATGTTTGTAACACTCTCTAGGGTTTCGAGGCGAGCATTACAACATAGCTACAACAACGGCGTCTATGGCACCGTCCCTTGAAATCGTCGGGGAGAAATAAGGAACACCATGTTAATAAAATCCAAGAGATGGGTAATCTCTCTTGGATTGATAATCTAATAAGATAAAATTAAATGAACAAAAATTCGCTAGTCCAAACCTAGTAAACCCCATTATAGGATTCAATGGAGTTTTTTTTAATATATTGTTATGATAATTAAAGGTAATTGTATCTCAAATGGGTTCAAGGGAGACATTATTTAGGAACTAGGATTTAGATGTTTATGAAACAAGTAATAGTCAAGGAGACTATTTACTTATATTTTATTGTGTCCCTTCATGGGTAGCAATCACAGAGGAACTATCTAGGGAAAACGAAAATCCCTGGAAAGGGTTGCATACCCACAAAACAGTTCACATCAAACATAGATTAGGAAAACAAAACTACATATTTTACGCCTTGATCCCGTTTGGAAGTAGGGTATGTAGGCAGTCTGGGAAACAAAGAATGCTCCCAGTACCTCAAGCATTCAAGGATGGGGCCTAGAGAAAGTTTAAGATAATGATAAATTAAAATATAAATCAATATTTCAAGAGAATCACTTGGTCAAAAGGGGCTATAAATATCAAACATAAAGATAAGATAAAAAAATGTTCCTTGTATACTTGGAAGGAATCCTGAATGGATTTGCTTGACTCCCCGAGGCCTTAGGCTAAATTCTGAGGCAGGACTCAAGCTACATATTTATTTTTACATACTCCTAAGGACGACGACCTCGGTGCACTTCCAAGGGAAGTGTAGTCTTTAGTGAGTGACTTAGGACCCAGATGGTCCCGATGAGTCTAAGTCTCTGGCCAGAGCACATTCCTATCCTTTATGGATAGATACCTACCCCGTTTGGGTAGATGCCTATCCCGGATGGATAGATGAATTCTTGTCTCATATGGACAAATGTCTAACCCGTATGGTTGGATGTTTGTCCCGGATGGATGGATGCCTATCCCATATGGATAGAAGTACCTGAGTATGCAAGTGAATGAACACATAATAAGATAGTAAAAAAAAAAAAAATTAGTGGTAATTTTTGGGTTATTAGTTTGGGTTATTACATGTGGTATCAGAGCAAGGTTCGGAAGCTAGGCCTTGAGCCTACTACGACTTGCGTAAATTAAAATTGCATAATATTTTTTAAACTACAAATTGAACCTTTTGTGAAACTTATATTCATTATTAAATTATTTTCTAAGTTGTCTTATTTTATTATTTCTTGCTTGTGTATGTGGAATTCAAATTTTAATCTGACCTTGATAGATTCTTAGATATTTAGATTCTTAGATATTTATGACAATTTTGTTTGACTTATTTTATTTTGATATATCTTTCCTTCATGTTTGGATATGATACCTCTAAAACTATTTGATATTGAACCTCATGTGAAAATTAGTTTCATTGTTGATTTTTTTTCTAAACTTGTTTTATTTTCTCTTGGTTGTAACTAAATTTATTTATTTTTATATAAACTTATGATTGATGGAATTCTTGTATATTTATGAAGATTTTCTTTTATTTATTTTTGCCACCAATTTTTAATATGACCTTATGTATATTGAATTATTAAACTTTATACCTTATTGATACCTTTTTATACCTTACTGATGGAATTGCTATGACTTATTGTTGGAATCGATATATTTTTATGATTTGTTGTTGATGAAAGTTTTACACCTTATTGAACAAGTGAATAAATTTCATGATTTATTGTTTGAATGGCTATATTTTATGAATTATCGTTGGAATGAATATTCTTTTGACTTATTGTTGAAAAGGACATATTTTGAGACTTATTGTTGGAAGTGGATTCATTTTTTTGAGTTATTGTTGGAATTAATGAATTGATGGCTTATTGTCGATTTTATTGTTGGGATGCAAATACATTGATGTTTTAATGAGAAAATGAGGTTTATTTTATGACTTATTATTGAAGAAAATACATATTTTGACATACGATTGGAATAAGTATGATTATATAAATTTTATGACTTATTGCAGAGTGGATATATTTATGTCTTAATTAATGTTGTCCTCATCTTGAGATGACTATGCTTGAATCATTTAATTTGCACGAGTGTTGTTTTGGTTAAGATGAACTTTGGAAAAGAAAGGTACATAACATAAATGAATACGTGGAGCAATAATTTATGAGATTGGTTTAATTTTGATAAAAAAATATGTTAACTCCCATTTGGCACTTATAAGTGCATCGAGACGATGCACAATATAAGGGGGGAGGATGTCACAACCCTCTTCTTAATACATTTGAAAATGAAACTCTTTATTATCAAATTAAGTTGGTTTGGAAATAATTATTATTTTATTCTATTATGGAATTAAAACACATAAATGAATAAATAAATTAAAAATCAATATATTAAAATTAGATACTTTAAAATAAATAGAAAATTTATGATGCTAAAATTTAATTATGAAAATAAGCATGTTTTTCATGAAAGAATAAATAAATTTAATTTTTATTTTAAAAAATTGCCATACTTTTCTATTTTAACTTCTATTCTTCTCTCTAGTCAACACCTTGATTTTGTTATCTCTAGTCAACTTCTATTTTAACTTCTATTCTTCTCTCTAGTCAACACAAGCGCCTTGGATAAGTACCATGATGAAAACTGGAAAACAAGCATCATGTGTAAATCCCCCATCCAGTTTCCTTCCACACTTGGGGGAAACTTCATCCCCTTCCTCCATCTCCTCCATCCAGCCTATGCACCCATCCTACCCATCATATACCATTTATCTCAATCGATCCATCTTCCTTGTGATCCTAATAAAGACAGGGGCACCTATCTATAAAATGCTTTGGGCACATCTTGGTATACATTCCCTTCATCCGTACACTATTGTATTCCCTATCCACATCCATCTACCTTCCTTTTCCACTCAAGCAGGCATACTATCAAATAATCAATTCCCGGATCTATGATTCGACGATCGACTTTTACGTGATGCCGATCTTTGATTTTCGACTCTTCGCTTATATGAGAGCGAATATAGTCCTGATATTTCACCCATCGATCTCGATTATCCTTTTTCTGACCTTTATTTTATTCTTCCTTATCCACCTATCCAACGACCGATCTCGATCTCGACCTTTAATGATCTAAATAATCTTATTCGATTCTCGATTCTATTCTCTTCACGATCCAACACGATGATTTTTGTTCTCGGATTTCTCGACGATCTGGTGAATCTTCGATCTCGCCGACCGAGATTATCCTGCCGACTTTATCGCGGATTCTCTCTTTATCGACGATCTCTTATTCTTTATTCGACTTTATCTTTATTAGGAGATGATCCATCTTATTGTTATCTATCCGACGACATTACTTTGTTTTACACGCGACCTTCCGACGATTACGACGACTTTTATTTATCTCGACGACGGATATTGATAACGACCGATTTCGAGTTTATATCATTTCACCATTCCATCCTATCCATAAGGTTTGTCGTGTCTCATCATATCAGCTCCATCATTTTATCTACTTCTCATGGTCATCTCATCATCCCTTATCCATTTTCTATTGTTGGTATTTTAGTCGAACTACGTTTCCTTTGCACTTTCACATATGCACTTTCACGTAGGCAAGGCTAATAATTTGATCAACCCCAAAGGCTTTGTTCATCCTTTTGTGTCAATATTTTTCATCCATGTGGGTCTCCATTATCGTTTTTCTACTTTTATCCATGGTCAATTGTCAATCTTTTATTGAACTACGAGGTCTTTGTGCTTTCATGTAGGCAAGGCCATCAATCAATGAGCTCTTGAGACCCTAGGTCTATCCTTAGGGTGTATCTCGATTATGTGTCATGGCATCAAGTATGTCCTTATCCAGCTAGTTCCTAACAACAAAATCCATTGGTGTCTTGAGGTTCAATCCGTTTTGAATATCCTGAGTCATGTCAATATACTGATCTGCCCTCCATCTTTGGTCTTAACAGGATGTATCCTTCCTCATGTCAGACTGTATCAATCCAATCCACCCATTGGTCCTATGGAAAAGGATATTTGAAATTTATTGTAATCTTTTGGTGCTTTTGTATTTTTTTATCACTTAAGCTTCCTATTATACCTACTCAAGGTCACCACGATCCCTCATATCATGGTGCACTTTAAATGGTAGAAATAGGGGCATATCTTTATTTTCTACATGATCTTGTCTTCTCGGTTGTCCCGCATGGTACCCATCAAGATCCTTGCAATCTTATGTTACATTGGGGAATCCTTTGTGTTTGTGGTTTTCCAACATTAGCCCTACCAAACCCCCCATGACTTTGGGATGTTGGACTAACCTTTTGTTTGTCATGTCAGTCCAATGCATGTGATACAGAGTCACCTTGGTTCCTCATACCCTAGTGCATAGTATCTCATGCTATATCAATTTAAGTGTTCATTGCATGGCAGCATAAGGCATAATAATTAAATTTCTTGATTTGGTTACTATCCATTCATCTCCCCATCTCCCATCCTCTCATTTATCAAAATCCACCCATCCATCCACCCTAAATGTTTCTCATCCATTCATCCTTTATCACTCCTTCTCATCTATTTATCCTATATGTTTTCATCCCTCCACTTCCTCCATCCTCATCATATCATCATCTCTACAATCTTCTAAGGATAGTACAAAAATTTTATTCTAAGCATCTTTTCTTTCATTATTTTCATTCATTTCAACAATCTCACATAGCCATCCAATCCTAATCCATTCAATCTAGCAAAAATCATCTAATCACATCCTTGGTCTTGTTCCTAGCCTTGCAACAAGCCTTGATCCAATTATCATCATCGGGATGTATCCTTCCCTATCCTTTTGTGTTGTTTTGGGATGTATCCTTCCCTCATCAACAACACTCTCATCATCATCGGGATGTATCCTTCTCCATTATTTTATGTTGTTTTAGGATATATCATTCACTCATCAATAACACTTTCATCATCATCATTGGGATGTATCCTTCCCTATCCTTTTGTGTTGTTTTGGGATGTATCCTTCCCTCATCAAAAACACTCTCATCATCATCATTGGGATGTATCCTTCCATATCCTTTTGCATTGTTTTGGGATATATTATTTCATCATCAACAAAGCTCCATCCATCATCAATCCATTTTCGCTTGTAGCTTGACTGGGGCAACATCACATTTGTCCTTGAATCCATTTGTGCATGCTTACTTTTCATCTTCTCCTTTCATTATCTCTTCCTACTCCCATTCCATATTTCATCCATAATTTTGCATCACCTTCCCCATCTATTCTTGCATCACCTCATCCATTTCGAGAGCACACCCGTGTTCTCTTCAACTCGCATGTCCTCTCAAGGGGGCATCCTAAATCCCTAATCTTTACCTTCACTCCCATCATCTTTTCTCCTAGTCACTCTTTTGAATGTCTAGGGCATCTTTCCTAATCCAACCATCTTTTTCCTGGTGTTCTATCTTAATCTTCTTTGAAATGATGCTACTTCGTAACTATGAATTATTTTTTCTGCCTCAGTCATTTTTATTTTTGGTTTGCATAAATGTATTTGGCTTCAAGTGCACCCACACTCAAATAAAATCATCAGAAAGATGCACAATGTGTCATGTGGTGATTGTGCAACATTCATATTTCGTCTTCCTTTTGGGAGAAGGTTCAAGACACATGTTTACTTGTCAGACATTTTCTTGGGAACCATATTTACAAGCTCGAGAGTTTCTACCTTGTTGACACATCATCTCTTCACCACGAGTTATTTGCACCACCTATAAAGTAATCTGATTGAGGAGTTTGTTGGAGTTGGTTGGCCTTTTCTTCTCTTTTCCTCTGTCTTTGGGATGGAAGTTTTGAGACAATACCTAGGAGTGATGTGATCGATCAACTGGGTCTTTTTTCCAGGCTATTGTTTTTAGGATCTAATCACATTGTATGAGCTTTTATCTTTGCTAAAATATCTAAAGGGTATTAATGCAATAGCTGAGAATTAATGAGAAAAGATCATTTGTGGCCTAACCAAGGGTCAATGATCAAATCGTGTGCTATCAACTATCAACACCTAGTGACAATTAATTCTGAGCTGAGGCAACGTATATCTTTTGTTTTAGCTATATAGGGAGGGCAACGACACAAAAAAAAAAGATGATTTTTTTATTAGGTTTTCCAAGTGATATTTTCTTTGTTAAGAAAGTGTTTCTTAAGTTTTATTAAGGGTTTTTAGAACTATTTTTAGAAACAAGTTACAGAACTACTTTATTCTGGCATATTATATCTATTAAGGTTTAAACTATTGTTGAATTGGCATCTAACCTCTATTTCAAAGTTCATTTTATAATTAAAGCACGAACTATTGAGGAGAATTTATTGAGACTGTGCATGTATGGTCTTTTTTAAGATTTTTTTCTTTATATTGTCATTATGAATGAAACACTGTGTCTTGCAAGCTATAACCAGGTAGTTTAAATAGCATATTTTTATGATTTATACTTATATGGTAGAATAGTGGCTTAGGAAATTGGACTATGTCATTGGACTTTTCTATTTTTTTGAAAGTTGTTATTTTGTTGTGCTATGTTGTATTGGGAGATAGAGTTCATGTGATTTCTAAAATATTTTTCTTTTACCCATAAGAAATCTTTATGTTTGATCGGACCTTAATGAACACTACCTGTGGAAAGATCTGAAAGTCTGCACTATGCTTGAAGTTAGCCTTTTTTTTTGTTCTCTTTCCAACAATGAGGGGTTGTGGCGTTCTGTGTCTATTTATATCAATCATAGGAATGATTTGGGTTTGAAATGTTGTAAAAGCTTTGGCGCATTTCCTTTTATGTTTTATGTTTATATTTCCTTCTCCCCTTATCTCAAAACCTCAAAAGAAGAGTCAGCTTTACTTAAAAAACTCGAAGATATTTAGTGAGACACAATTTTTCCCCCACTCACTGAATTTCCCATAAGACTGTCGAAGAAGCACAAGCTTTGATGATCAATAGTTCTTTTTTTAGCACGCCCGATGGGACCAAAGTTTTTCCAAATGCCTAATTAGAAGTCAAAATATTTCTTGAATTAGGCTAAGGAAGGAAACTAGAAGTTTCATGCCTAGAGTCCAAACAAGATCATCCTTGAGAGGTCACTTCCAGTACTCTCAGTTACCTACCTCAATCCCTAGAAGGAGGAGACTTACAAGTTTTGTATCACCTGTAAGGAGTAATAGAGTGAGAAGTCAGAGCCCAGTATCTAGAGTATTATCTACTCCACCCGGAGGCTTAAACTTCCAAATAAGATTACCTGTATATCTGATTCATAGGGATCTTCTCTCTATGGCTCATGTACCTCCCCCGACTCCTAGAAATTTCATAACATGGGATAGTGGTAGTTCACTACAACCCCCCACACCCCCAGATGTATGGCCTACCATACTTGCTAATGCCCTCAAGGCTATTCCAATATTCTTCGGAGAAGATTTCAAAACCCCTTCTAAACACCTTCAAGATATAGCTGAGGTATGTAGGGTACATAACATATTGGAGGAAAACATCACGTTGAGACTGCTAGTTGCCTCTTTTAAGGGGAAGGTTTAAGATTGGTATTGATCTCTGGCCTTGGGTTCCATCCTTTCTTGGGACCAGCTTGGACAATGCCTATTTGAATGATTCTCAAAAAAAGGAGACCGTTCTTCATTGCTACAACAACTAATCACCATCAAGAAGGCTTCGCATGAAGCCATGAACAACTTCAATACCAGGTTCCACAAGACCTAGCAAAGGACCCTCGTGACTGCGATGGCGTTCATGTTCTATTTGAAGGCCTTTAACCCAAATATCGTAGTCATGATAACCTCCATGGAAGGGGATATCTTACCTGATGCATACGAAGTGGCGATACGCATAGAGAATAATTTGATCGATGTCGGGAAGCTTCTACCTTGGCCATCAATGCCAGTATTTGTAGAAATATTTGATGGTCATCGGGAAGAAGCCAATCTAGGTACTCCTGCAACACAATTAAATATGGTCACCTCACAGTTTACAAATGAGTATCATGTTGCTTAAGCAAGCACATTGGGTCTTTCCTCAATGGTAGCAGACATCATTGATATGAAGGATCTCATGTGAAATTTTTCTAATGAATTGGTCATTATCAAATGACAACAAGCAACGCCTCCAAAAATGACCACTCAATCCTACGATGGAGGAAAGCCACCTTATCAATAGAATTCATATCAAGGACCCTCCAGAGGGGGGGATCAATAGATGTCGTCAACAAATCAGATAGTTTCGACCACCATGCCATTACAGATAGTCAAGGGTAGCCCGAATAAAGAGCTAGTCCCGGGTCAGAACAATTTGGCGGAAGATGAAAATGTCTAGTGCTTCACGTGCAACAATAGCCATATGCCCTGAAACTGCCCAAGGGGAAATATGTAGCAAAAGGTGGCAGAACAAAGGAGTAAGGGCATGATCTCGAATGTGGACGAGTATGAATCATCTGAAATGGAGAATGCTCATTTTAGATCACAAATGCAAGGGATGTCCCTGGAGCAAGAATTAGACATTGCGCCTGACCAAGCTCTTTTCTCATGGTTGGAAGAGGATGAGGTTGTGTTTGCAAATGAAGCCTCGATGACTGGAATTCCACAAGTGCAGTCAAATTATGACACAAGATCAAAAAGAAGGCTTACGGGAGAATATGTATAGCAAGCTCTACCATGTCCGTAGCCACGTCAATTGTTCCCCCTAGAGAAGCAAGCTTTTTCATCCATCGTCCAACCTTTTCCGCAACTGCATAACGTACCATTGGTGGAAAAGGAGACAAACAAAACACTAAGCCTAGTCACAATGGAACGTTTTCTCCTGAAAACGAAGGAAATACCACCCTATAAGCCTAAGGCCCAAACAGTTGGGATGCTTAACGTGGTGGATCAATTGAAGAAAGCACCTACCAATGTATCATTGCGGGACGTCATATCAATTCCTGAGAAAAAAACCCTGCTTCAAGAAGCATTAAAGGTGGAAGAACAAAGCTTGCAGGTGAGTGTGACTCAATCGTGCAATCAAAGCGAGAATGAAAGACCTAAGATTCCCCCTAGGCTCTGAAAGCAATAGCTTATGTAAATGATATGGGCAACACAAAAGATAAAGAGGTAAGCATAACAAAGCCCACACCTTTCTTTTTAACACTTATAGTAGGAGAAAAAAATTGCATAATAATACGATTGATTTGGGGCTAGTAC
>VDFB02009784.1:0-15045 GCA_007258455.2 Sequoia sempervirens | reverse complement strand
TTACAATGGAAAATCTCTCCTTTAAAAATTTGCATAGTTGGTTGCTGCAGTTCCCCTATTATTTTTTTATTTTTTATAATATTGAAGTAGGGGCCCAAAGGTGGCAGCCATCGACAGGGTCAAGGGGAAGCATCCCTTACTGGGGTCAAGGGGGCATAACACTCACAGATTAAGTATTTTTTTAAAATATCACTATTTAAAAAAGACTAGAAATGAAAAATAAAATTGTCACCATTGATTATCCTTTTAATTGGATGGCTGGAGGTTGATTCTATGACCTATATGTGTGTGCCTTTTAAAAGGCTTGTTGAGACCCAAATTTTTTTTGGGGCCACATGATTAGATTTAATCGTGTGGCCCAAATAAAATTTTGGGCCTCAACAAGCCTTTTAAAAGGAATGCATATTAGGGCATGAAATCAACACAGATATCCTCATTAAAACTAATTGATAGAAATAAACAAAAGCTGAGATTCAAGGCTAAAATATCCCTAAAATTAAATGGTAATTTATTATTAGTGGCGATATTGCCCCAAAATTAATGGTAGGAATATAATATTATTGGCGAATATTTTTAATTACAGTATAAACTACTAGCAAATTAGTTCCAATGACGCATTGTTTACATGGTGAATCAATTCGATATATTATTTAAAAAAATAATACATAGGAAAATTAATCAAGATGAAATTATTTTCTTGGAAAAACCTGCTCATGCAATCTCCATTTTAGCTTGTAGTATTCACCATTTCTAGAGGTCCCAATTTCAATTATTCGCCAATTGGTGAAGATTCACTACCAAAGTTTTCCCTGAGAAGCATTGACCATTACAGGGGGCTCAGTAGGAGAATGAGAACTAGAAGAGGGATTAATATTGATCACTTGACAAGAAGAAGATAGTGGAGTTTTGATGATTTGCTTGAAGTGTAAGGTAGGATTAGAGGCAACCTTGGATAGGGAGGCTTGTGAAGGGGAAGAGGAAGACCTATTTTTTCTTGCTATGGAAAAATCAGATTAAGTGACCCTCTTGTCGGGTGAAATTTAAATGTCCAGGCTTGGTGGTAGCAAATCTATCCACAAATTATCCATGTGTCATACTGCAACATAGCCTAGGCATGCTCTATAGATTTAAACATGCAAGAGACATACCCCTTCCCTAAATCCTTTAATATTTCAATCACCCATCCCTTATTTTCCTAGTTTGTTCTTTCCCATTTGTAAAATTCTAATTTTGTAGGAATTCCTCTCAAAAATAAGATAACAATTTTACTTTGATTTTTCAGTAATGAGATCTCCAATTTCATTGGTAGTTGAAACTCTAGGGATTTACCTTGTTCTTCGTTTGAATCTTCTAGCCTCCTTTCTTCCCTCTCAACAATTTGAGGAGAAACCTTGGTCTTTGTGTTGAGCATCTCATTCGTCCCTGCTAACATATTTGTATTCTTCTCTTCGTCCATAGCAATATTTTCTTCCAAATCTTGAACCCGGGTAGAATCTATTAAGCTATTGACCTTTAAACCCCTATTTTCCTAGCCACATACCTCAATCTCATTTTGGCTTTTTAATCTCTTAAGTTAAGTTTTTTCCTATTGGAGGTTGAGGGTGGCAAAAGGAATCCACTAAAGGGATTCATGCACTACACACAATATGGAATCAAAACAGAAATAATCATTGGAAAATCCATAGAAAGAGCTAGGGTTCGCTATTGGAAGCTTCATGTGCGCCTATTCTCTATCACTTTCAAGATAGATTAGTTTTAGCCTTGATAAAAATTATGCATTTTTATTGAGTAATTTTTTGCACTGATGCATTGAAATTGAAAGTTTGGAAAGTATGGAAAATATTACTTGATGTTTATGATAAATAATGTCTCTATACAAATAACTTGATTCATTGTTAATAGAACTTTTAGATACAAAGTTAAGTGATGAGGACGATGTTACAATCTTAGTCAAATTGTAAAACCATCAAACAAAAATATTATGCAATAGATGGAAAGCTCAAAGAGGATATACCAATCTCTTTTATCTTAAATAACCTTAGTTAAAGTTAATTTTTATTTTTATTTTTTTACTTCTCGAATTTAAATACAAAATAAGCCAAGCTCAAAACTTCTAATTCAACATGATGTAAAAAAACAATTATTAAATTGATGAAACCTTTATTGTACTAAAAAATAATTTCAAAATGTAGCTCCTGCACACCTTTGAAAATTGATGAAGCCTTTGTTGCCCACCTTTGAAACCCTACTATTGTTGCTTGATGCAAGGCCCTCTCTAGTGCATGCCTTAGGATGCCGTAAGTCTTTTTACCGTGCACGCTACGTTATATAATTCCATAAAATGTTATCTTCATTTTCCCAAAGACATGTTTTCTTGACAAACCTAGACATGAACGGAGCCTATTCAAGTGTGTTTTTTTAAAATAGATAGGGTCCGCATGTTTTATTACGTTCACAAGTAAATATAAGTTAATATCTTAATAATGAAACTCAAATAATTTGAACTACATTAAAATTAGCATGACTCTTGTATGAGCATATGTGCATTATATGAATAGAATAAATGGATGATGTTAAATCATGACATGTGTAAACTACCTATTAACATGTAAAGAGAAGGATGTGAAAGAAATAAGTACACTTGAGGTATGTACTACATGAGCTCTAGTATAGTCTAAACATGGAAACCTCATTGAAGAAAAAATTACACAGCTTGACACATTCGAAAGAGCTCTGAGTTATCAAGGATATTATGCATAGATTGGGTTATCTTGTTAAATTAAATATAACCTAGTGGGTGTTTTAATTCCTTAGTTTAAGTGTGAGGTTCACTATTATTGACATGTAAGCAATATATCAATGAGCACATCATATTGTGTGCAAACAAGACAATGTTAGAAAGATCTCATTGGAGAATTTAACGTAATGTCAAGTCCACAAGTGCAATGACATGGCCAAGAAATTAGCTTGTGTAGATTGGGATCTTATTAGAGCTCATGAAGATATTAGGGCTGAATGGTTCGTTATATCAAATTTAATCTAATAATTGATGCATGGCTAAAGGGATAAGTGAAGAAGTCACCCCATAGGCTAGATATGATTGATTTTGCATGTGATGTAATTACTTGAGATTATGAAACATATGTGATAGTAGATTTTGAGTTTGAGGAATAGTAAGAATACTATAGATTTTAAACATGTGTCAAGTTTAGACATAATCTTTTTCATTTTATGGTTGGAAAAAATATGTGAAGACAACATTGAAGCATAGAAAAAGCTCCTTGAATAAAATTACACATCTTGAACTCAATTTCATGTACATGGTTTCAAAATATGACCCAATATATGTCTAAAATTAAAACTATCCCATTTGAAGAGGAATTTAAACATTATAAAACTAAAGTATAGATCAAGCAAGAATCAACCAGAAAACTTTTAATGTGTTCATGAATTTAAAAAAGAATCAGCTATTTACAAGACCATAAGTATGACAACTACATGGTGGAAAAAAATGAAATGGAAAGAATTAAACAAATAAGATATAAATAAACAAATGAGTGCCATAATTTCTTTGAGAAATTAAGACATAAAAAATATAATAAATTTTTTGAATCCCACTTTCTTATATTCAAAAATAGAATGTATAAATTCTCTTACAATAAAAAAATAAAAAAAATCTAAATCTAAATTATATTTTTATCTTGCTAATAACCATTGAAATTTCAAAATCTTGTTAATAAGTCCATTGTCACATATTCTAATATCCAATTCAAAGGTTAAGACATTTGTTTTCCAAGATTTAGGTCACTTATTTAACGTTTCCTTAATATTAGAAACCTTTTCCTACATATTATTTTGAAAAGAAGCTAACTTTGTTGACGTTATCTTTGATGAATTTGAATCTTCTTTCCTTAATTTCTTCTCACTGTCTAATTTGTTATCTCTAAACGACCAACCATCGCTTATTTTGAGTCCAAAGAAATGTGGTATACCTCCAAAATTCTTAATTTTAACATGCACACACTTACACACAATAATGTTTGTGTTCATAGAGTCATTTATAATTTTTTGTGACATATGCCTACAATTCATTAGTAGTTTCTTCTGAAGTAGAGTTCATTACTTATCTTTGACATTAACATCTCTATTCAAAATCATGTTTCATTGTTAGAATGGTCATCAAAAATGTTATTTATGTTACATTTCATGTCTATTTAGTACAAAAGGTGTTGCAACGTTGAAAAGGGATCTACCTAGCACCAATTATATTTCTCATTAGTGAAAAATCAACTTTGGTACCGATTAATTCACCTTACACAACCAGACTAAAGATAGAAAAATAATAATTCATAATTTCACATTTAGTGTTAAAACAAATATGAGCTACAAAAATGAATGTGGATGGAAAAGTTTAAATTAAAATATTCACTCCTTCTCAAGACTCGGAACAAGCTGCACCTTCTATTACACTACCTCAACAGAAAACAAAATATCCAGTAGACGGGATAAGCAATTTGTAGTTTAACAATAGCGCTTTAATAAATAACTACACCCACAAGCTCTAAATACCCGCAAAAAGTAACCAGTTGTATGAGGATATTTTTGAGTTTTTAATGAAATTTTTAATAAAAATATCAGAAGTACAGAACACTTGTTTGGAAGTCACAGAAAAATATTAAGAAAGAAAAATGACAAGAAGAATTAAAAAATGCAACGTCCATGTTAACGACAGAAAAAAGTTGTGTACAGAAACATTTGTCCTTTACTTGGTCTGCAGTGATAGCACAGAGCTAGTGGAACAGGCAAGCGAAATATATATAACAGCAAGTTGTTGGAAAAGTATATACCATAAACAGTTCTTCGATTTTACATATATATTCTTCGAAGGACGTATAATAAAATTCTAATAGGTGTGTGGGATGCATGTGTTACTGAAACATGAACTGAAAAAATACTGTGGATACTGACCATTGCGATGTCCGTATTCATTTCAATGCCGACAATTCCTTAAATTATATATTACATGCTGTAGGTTATGATGATTCAAACTATGGAATCTGAGGCTTTTGACCATCTCTATATAAAACATCGAAGAATATAATTAATTTAAGATTGGAATAATAACAATATTATATTTAAAAAATATCAAGCGCAGTAAAGGACCGAGTTCCCATCGGTATGGAGTTTAGTCAGAGACTTCCCATAGATTGAAAACCTCTGTTGTCGCGTTCCTGAAATATATGATCTTTTCTTGGAGAATGTCAAGCCGAATAAGTCTATATATACCGTGTTTGAGCTTACAGAAATGCAACAACCACTGTTCAGTGACGTCCTTAAGCTTTTAGTGTGAAGTGCTGCCTTGTTAGCATTTCTAATATAAGCAGTCTGAATAGCTTTTGTTTAGTATAAAATGAAATCTGCGCTTGCTTTTATTATTTCCCTGTCTTTTCTTGCTTGGGCTATTTTACTTTCTGAAGCTCGTCCAATGAACGCAGTCAATAGCGCATCCACAGACTCTGCACTTGCCCGTGCTCCCAACATTAGTGCAGCCTCAACTGTTGTTCAGAAACAGAGGGTAAGCTATATGCATTTGGCAAGAGATGAAAGCTTCGAGGCTGTAACATCTAGTGGGAGAAACTATGGTGCCTATAAAACAAGCAAGGATGATGTTAGTGGAGGACCACCCATCACGACCCGTTCAGAAGGCCATAGTCCAGGGGTTGGACATTGAATAGATCTATATTGGGAAGAATTCGTGTTGTGTATATCGTTGTCTGTTTTTTAGTTACTTGATATTATTTTCTACCACAGTATATTGTACAAGCATATTTATATATTTGCATCTCATGCAATGCGATCCGTTGATTTTAGCAGTTCATTGGATTGGATAACTTATTTTCTTGTTTATATGGTAAGCCTTAGTTCAAAGGCTGATTTTTCTTTTTTGTCTGAGAGAGAGTGCTCTAAAAATCCATCTAAAGCAATATATTGTCTATTTTGCATTCTTCAATGATTTTTTTTATTAGAGGCTCATGTTTAAATAGCACATTTTAAACTTTGATTTGTTTAGGTGGTTCATCTAATGTTACACTGGCTTCTCAGTAAGATTCATTTATTAGTGTGATTTCAAATGAGCCATTAAAACAAGTCAAAGCTTAGATTGTACTGTTTAAGCAAAACCATCTTGAAAAAACAGAATAAAAAATGTATGTGAACAAATGTAATGTCTATCGAGCACTCTAGAATGTTTTTATTTTCCTTAAAAATAGAGATATGAAATGCATTTAAATCAATGTAATGTCTATCTATCACTTTGAATATACATTCAAACATGTTTATTTATTAATTTACATTTAGAATAAATATAATTTTGAATCTCAATTATTTAATAAACATGTTGCATCTAAAGCATTTTAGACATTGTAGTGAACAAAAATTCATGTATAATTTTTTGAATGAGCTTTCACACAAATAAATCCAATATTTGTGTTCAAATGTAGAATAAGACACTATACTTTTGCTAATTATACAAATCACCCAATTTAAATGTCATTTATATTTACAAAATATAAATTGATTCTAACTATGTTTTAAAAAATAATTTAATTATAAATAATATTTTATTTACAAATTATCTATTTCCTATGCACATTAATTCATTTATAATAAACAAGTAACATGTTAACTTATTACCATTTAAATGTTTTACATAATAGTTAAAGTGCATGTGTGATATAAAAGGTATGTGAAGCAAAGTATTGTCTATCCACCACTCTAGAATGGTTTGTTTTTGTCCTTATAGAGAAAGTTATAAAATGCATTTGAAGCAATGCAATGCCTATCCAACATTCTGATAGGTTCAAACATATTTATTAATTAATTTAAGGTTAGAATGTAATATGATTTTGAATCCAAATCAATTAATAAACATGATTCATTTAAAGCATTAATTAGATGTTGGAGTGAAGCAAAATTTCTGTATATTTTTTTAATAAGTTTTAACACACAGATAAATCCACTTTTTATATTCTAAATATAAAACATGATAATATTATTTTTCTAACTATACAAACCACCCAATTTAAATATTATTTACAACTAAAAAAATATATTAACTCTAATTATATTTTTTTAAATTAATTAATTATAAAAATGCATTACATAATTGTTATATATTAATTATATAATCCATTTATAATAAATAAATAGCGTTTTACCTTATTACCATTTAATTACATACATAATACTTAAACTTCCTCCAAACCAAGCAGCTTCTTCCTTACTTCACTGCCTGTTATTATTTTCAAAACAAGTTGTGGAGGATTGAAGGTAAACTACTACGTAATTCTCCAAAATGAGATTCATAACGCAGAAGAGCAGACAATCATTTTGCACGGTTTTGAGTAACCTTTGTCAATGAATAAATGAATATAATAAGTATATCAGCTCATAGGAGTATCATTTTCTCATTGGATAGTCATTGTTCAACTACAACCACAATGTTTGGATTGTCTTTTTGCACATAGTTTTCTGTGTCAGCTTGAGTAGCCATATTCAACCTGATGCAAAGGGCACGGCTTTCTGTCTGTATTTGTTGATGTCTTTATATTAACTTTTATGAACATTTAACCTCTGCAATTTAAGGGAAAATGACTGCCACTTCTGGGATGCTGATGTTAACATGGGCATCTATGAAGAGGTTTAAATTTACTATGGAAAAACACCTTTTGTGCGGGAAAGAAATAAATGGCTTGTACTAAACAGTGAAAATTAAGTAAAACTATTTTCTCCTGGTAAAGGAATTAAGGTGCCCTTCCTGCACAGTGAAAACAAGCTTGGACAAGGCCTCTTCTGATTCAGCCTTTGAACGCCGAAAAGGGTAACTTTCCTCGTCTGTAAACACACAAAATCCTGGAGTTATGCAGTTGTTCCTAATTTCCTAATTTCATCTCCAGTTATCGTTAGACTCTCGGTGGAGGTCCTCATCTCCTGAGATGGGAAAATGATATCTTTCTCAAATATACTCCTCTATCTTACTCCAACTAATTCAGACCATTTTCCAAACATATATATTTAGAAATATTATAAATTATCAATTAAGGTTTACATGTTGTAGAAAAGTTATTTTAGTGATTTAATTTTGGTATTAAAATATTAATTAATTATGAGTTAATTTGTTATAAATAAGATTAAAAGAATGTAATGTTTTGAAAATATTTATACAAATGATTATAAAACCCAATCTATATAAACATTACTAATATTTTATTTATATTTTTCTATGTCCACTATGAATTAAATATTTCTACAACATTGTTTGTCTACATTTCTTTTAGATGATATCACAACAATTGATCCCATGAACTTGTGTGGACATGAAAATGGCGGCAGAATCCCAACTAGCCAACATTAAATTCCTCCACCGTAGAATTTCAAATTTTGTCCCAACCATATCTTTCCACGTGTGTGAATTTTTATTTTTTTTCTCCATCCTAGCTTATTTTTTGCATTCATATCATTCAATGTATTAAGACAGATTTAAAATGATAATTCAATGTCAATCTTCCCAAGGAAGATTTTCCTAAATGGAAATATTAAATGTAATTAATTTTTTTCTTTTTCCCTCCTTTGTTGGGCTTATTCATAGCTTCTAGAATAAGTCATAGTTTTTGGTTAATAGATGTATATGGTCATTTGTGAAGATCGTTGAATGAAATGAAAGTGTAGAAGTGGGATCATTTGTAGCTTCAAGAATAAGTCATAGTTTTTGGTTAATAGATGTATATGGTCATTTGTGAAGATCGTTGAATGAAATGAAAGTGTAGAAGTGTAGAGCAAAGCAACAAATATAATTTCTATAGCAACACTTAATAGAAGCAGCTAGTGCTATAGCGACAGCCAGAAACATGGGATTTTATGTTATTATGTTTTCTGAGCTTATAAAAAAGAGCAGCAGCTCTGTATTTTTCTTTCTGGTGAAAATATTGTAAGCTTTGAAAAATATATGAAATAGAAAACTCAATTTGGCTCATTTATGTGTTTAAATTTCTGCACTTCATTCATGTTCTCTACTCTGTTCTATTGTATTTTGTTTTATTACTCTGTCATTTGCCTCTTCCTTCACGTGGTATTAGAGCTAAAGATTTTCAAAAGGGATTTTGAAGGATTTAAAGTTTTCTCAGCACAAAGGTTTCATAGTCATCAATGGCAGCTCCAAGCACAAGTTTGAAAAATGCACAAATTCCTCAGTTCAATGACAAGAATTATGAATACTGGTCAATTACAATGAAGACAATATTTTTCTCTCAGGACATTTGGGAGCTTGTTGAAAATGGTTACCCAAAACCAGTAGATGTAGCAACATACAATGCACTTACATAAGCAGAAAAATATTTGTTAAGAGATAACAAGAAGAAGGATTTTGAAGCTCTCTTTTATATTTTCCAAGTAATGCATGAGAGCATATTTCCAAGATTTGAAGTAGCAATCAAATCTAAACAAGCCTGGGATATTATGCAAACACCATACCAGGGAATGGACAAGGTGAACACAACAAACCTGCAAATGTTGAGAAGAGATTTTGAGGCAATAGTCATGAAGGAGACTAAATCAATACTCATTTTTTCCACAAATGACTAGACTGGTTAATCAAATCAAGTCTCATGGTAAGGTACTTGAAGAAAGAAGAGTAGTTGAGAAGATTTTGAGAAGTCTACCTACAAGGTTTGAGTTCATTGTTGTGGCCATAGAAGAGACTAAGAATCTCCCTCAATTTTCTGTTGATGAGCTCCATGAATCTCTTATTTCACATGACAATAGGTTGAGTAGAAAAAAAAAATCATCATTGGAGCATGCTTTCAAGACACAAGCTTCAATCAGCCATGGTAGAGGTAGAAGAAGATCAAACTCAAGAGGAAGTAGTTTGTATGGAGGTGGAAGAAGTAACCCATAAAACTTAGGTGGAAGAGGTAGTAGCCAAAGTTCCAATAAAAATCAGCCCCAAGAACAAAGGTATGATAAATCACAAGTCCAATGTCATTATTACAAAAAATATGGGAATTATTTAATGAATGTAGTAAGAAACCGTTCCAAGTATGAGCGTGTTTGGTGGTGTTGTCATTAATTTCAATACAATGAACAGTATGTTGCAGATTGTGCATGTATAGTTGAGATGTTGTGAGTACATGGAGATATCCTTATAATGTTGCAGATGTTCTGAAATGATGAGTTTCCAATTGCTTTTAGGAAAATTAATAAAGATTGAAGTCACACTTATGTATGGACTCAGAATGTGCTCCGGTATGTGCTTTGTGTTTCTTCTATGTTGATCCTATGCTTATGTGGATCTGAAGGGTTGTTGTTGATGATCCGATGGTGATATCTCATGATTTGTACCTTCTAGTTTGTTGATGTGTGAACTAGTTTGGTAGAGTTGCTTATCTGCGAACTAGGAGAAATGTTTCTACTCCATAGTCCTTTGCTATTTTGTTTTAGATCTTTCATATTTGGAATATGTCTTGCAATAGTGTTCTCTGGGTTATGGAAAAGATGCTTGTGGTTTGGTGATCTAGAAGTTGAGTTTCAGAGTTGTTGTATGTGTTTGCATAGTCTGGGTGGACCGATGGAAGGAGTTTTGTATTCAAAGGTTGCTACACTTGCTGTGGATGTATTTAAAGGAGCCTGAGAAGTGTTCTCATGCATAATGAAGTGTGTTATGTTGTCTGTGTGTTATCTTCTTGGTGGGTAGCATGTACTTCAATGTTCATTTGTGTTTTCATTAGGTTTGGCCAACCCAGTGTTTACACTTCATATGAAGAATTAAAATTTAGTTAAGGAAGCATGTGGTTGATATGAGACATTATTTTTGGTCTTGGTTAAGTTTTTAATTAGTCCACTCGCATTCTTTTCCAGCACGGGAATGTTGAGCTGCTGACCTAATTTGAATTTATGAAATGAAGCGTATGTGGCCAACCTTGGATAGAGTTTCTAAGGTTGAAGCTAGTATAAATGTGAGTCGAGATGTGAAGGATTAACATAAATACAAGTAATGAAGTAAGCCACAAGTGAAGAGAAAAAGTGTGTGAAAGTGAGTTGAGGCAGTAGTACTTCATTGTGTTAGATTCCTAAAAGCAGCGAGATGAAGGTTTCTGCTATCTTCTATTCAACGTTGCGAATGTGTGTAACTTGTTGTGGTGGATCTTTTTGTTATATTTTGTATTTGTAGGTAGTGAGCCTCCGTGTTGGATAGTGAGTCCTTTTGTAGGCAGTGAACCTTTGTAAATGGGTAGTGAGCCCTTGGTAGTGAGCCTCTTGTATTAAGTTTTGCTATCACTTTATATTGTGAGTTAATCCTCACTGTGGTTTCTCCCTCATTGGGTTTCACATGTAAAATATGGTGTTCATTTTGTTGATTTTTTTTTCTGTTATCTGCATTTCATGTTCATACCTAACAACAAAACAATTTGGTTGTGAAGTTAATAAGTGTTTGAATTTTTTGACAATTGATTCACCACCCTCCCAGTTGTCCTACGCCTTTTAACAATTGGTATTAGAGTTGTGGTTCCTTGGTGTAGAGCTTAACTACTTAAGGAAGATTTGATGGTGCATAAGTTGGCGATCCCTATGTTCGATGGATCTGATTATAGTGACTAGAAATTGAAGATGAGAGGATATATTATCTCTCTTGGTTACAAGACCTGGAAGGATGTTGAGATGAAGTATGTTGCTCTAGTGAGTGGTCCTACTACTATAGACGAGGTTTCTGCTTATGAGCAGAATGAAAAAGCGAGGTATGCTATCTTTTGTGCTTTGTCTAAAACTGAGCAAACTAAGGTTCTTTCTTTGGACACTACTCATGAAGTTTGGAAGAAGTTAGAAGAACTATATGAAGGAAATGAAAGAGTAAAATTGACAAAGAATATGACAGAAAAGAATAGATACGAGACTTTGAAAATGGAAGAAGGGGAAGATTTTGCAAGCTATTCCCAGAGGGTTGAACTTGTAGAAAATGAAGATAAGAATCAAGGGGGAAAATGGACTAATGAAGATATAATTGAGAGGATTTTAATAACCCTACCTGACTGTTATAGTGATAAGATATCAGTTATTGAAGTGATGTATGATCCTAAGAAGTATACTAAAGAACAATTATTTGGCACCTTCACAACATTTGAGATGAGAAAGTTTGGAAAGGAGGAAAAGATATAAATTGCATTTAAAGCAACAAATACTGAGGATGATCTAGATAGTGATGGTTCTGATGAGTTGGAAGCAAATTTTACCAGGAAGTTGAAGAAAGGTATCAGTAAGTATATAGGTATGTTTCCCTTTAAATGTTTCAGTTGTGGTAATATTGGTCATTATGCTTCAAGATGTCTAAATAGGGTTGTACATAAGAACAATTATTATAAAGATAAGGATAGAAAGGATAAGAAATATAAGAAGTTGTATTATGCTAAAGAAGAAGCCAAAATATCTGATTATGGGGGTGATGATAGTGAATGCTTGTTTTTAGCTTTGGAGAATAAATCTGTCTCTGCTAACCTTGGAAAATGTGTAAGAAAGATTTTTTTAGAGAACAAAAAGAATGAGATGGAAGGTACTTTGGTAACCTCCTTTCATGCTTAACAAGATGAAGACTACTGGGTGATTGATAGCGGATCTATAATCACATGACCAGAGATAAAAGTAAGTTTACTAAACTTGAAAAGTATGATGGTAGTTTGGTATTGTTTGGTGATGATTTAGGAGAAAATATTGTTGGGAAAGGTACAATTAGTTTTGATGGAATACATAGCACTGGTGATGTATATTATGTAAAGTAATTAAGACAAACTTTTGAGTGTTGGTTAGATGTGTACCTCAGGTTTTAAACTTTTGTTTCAGGATAATACCTATGTGATGAGAGAAATATTTGGAGATATGGTTGTTGTAGGAAGGAGAACTCATGGAAATATCTATCAACTTAAGGGTGTTGATGGTTAGTTCCTTGTAACTCAAGTCAATGAAAGTTGATTGTGGAACTAGAGAATAGGACATGTAAACTTTGATAATCTAGTCAGAATCAGTTCAAGAGATGTTGTTTGAGGTCTTTCTAAAATCACAAGCCTTGCTAATACTATTACAGTAGTTGTAAGTTAGGTAAACATATAGGAAGCAATTTTAAGGGAAAAGAGCAATCTACTACCAGAATTCTAGAATTAATTCATATAGATCTTTGTGGTCCAACTAGAATAGGAAGCCTCAATGGTGATAGGTATTTCATTCTCCTTATTGATGATTATTCTTGAAGGACATGGGTTTCTTTTCTTAGAGAGAAGACTAAGGCTTTGGATAGGTTTAAAGTGGCGATTTGATGGGTATCTGTAGGGTATGTGGCTGATGACTTTTGTTTTACCCAAAATTCATGAAACGAAAAGGGTTTTTAAAGGAGATTATCAACTTTTTACCAATATAAATTATGATTTTCTTTGAATTTAATAACTAAATATTATTCATTTTCTATTTGAATTACAACTAAAGTCCTAATTGATAGGCTAATTGAAAAACATCTATAGCTTTCAAATGGTATCACATTTTTTGAATTCGAAGCATGTGTCACATTTTATATGTCACATACTATAGGATTTAAAAAAAATCATGAATTTTTGACCAAGTTAAAGTGGTTAGACATACAACTTTTTATTTTTTAAAAAATTTGTAATAAAAAATTCATAATTAGTTATTTATTTGGAAAAAAATTACAAAAAAATATGCATCACATCAGGACATGAGTCCTCTACTTATATTTAAAATCTTATAAAAAAAATATTACCATTTTATTGTGGTTATGGTGGTCAGACAAAACACAAAATTGATATTTTTTCCCTAAAATTTAAGTACTACCATCGCATTGAAATTTCTCAAATTTCACCAAATTGATTTTTTTTGAAAACCTAGTAGTTTAGAAACCAGATTCAATTTTCTATAGATTCTATTCTTACATATTATTGAAATGATATAGAGAACTTATTCATTTTTATACGTAAAGTTTCGTAACTCTGATTTTTCTAATTTTTTTGCCACTTAAGGGCCTGTTTTTTCCATGATGATCCTGCACATACCCAAAAATTAGTTTGGATTTTGGAAAACTACATCAGAGCCTATTTTAGTGAAATGGGTATCCAAATCCACAAAAATATTTGAAAAATAGGTACAATGGGACTCATTTTTAACTCTTGGTGAATGAGTCCACTTTGACTTTTTTGGAAACTTGAAAGTGAAACTTGTAGCTCTTGGTCTACTCTTTCTATTCCTCCAAGTGTCTTGATCTGAAACCTTTATTTTCAGGACTGTAAGTGACTTTTTGTGTAGATTATGACCTTGCGAATAGAAAGATGACCCCAACAAGTTTGAAACCTATTATTCAATCATCTACAAGCCTTCAAAGTACCTAGATCTGAAATCACACAAAGAAATAGAACAAAAAGTGTTGATTTTTAGGAATGGGGTTTCTCGGTCAAAGCCCATTTAGGTAATTAAACCAAATGATGAAATAATATAATTAGAACCTTTCCATGATGATGGATCTTGAATTTCTACAATAATTGATGAAGAATCTACCCTTCAAGACACTTGAATGCCCTTGTGAATGCTTGACTCTTGCTTGCTTGACTTGATATCATGTAGGCTTATGTTGCTTGGATCTTCTTATGTGATATGAGGATTTGAAATCTTTCTTATATAGGAAAGGCATTCAAATGACCATTATTTTGATCCCCAAGCCTGACATTCATCAAAATTCAACCTAGAATTGCAATTTTCCTGCTCAATTTTTAAAAATTATTTAAAAGGGACTCATTCACCACCCTTAGCAAATGGGTCCTACCTAAGGGAACTCATTCACCAAGGGTGGCGAATGAGTCTCACCTTCATGTTTTTGAGGTGGATCTTCAATATTTTGGGGTTTTAAAGTGTTTTTATCAGGATATTGGTAAAACTATGCCTTGGGATGCAAAAATAAGGGTCCTAGGAGCCTATTAGTGATGATTTAAGGGTGATTAGGGC
>VDFB02009783.1:0-18757 GCA_007258455.2 Sequoia sempervirens | reverse complement strand
ATCTTGAAACCAAGAGAGATAATATATCCTTTCATCTATCCCTTCAAATCATTGTAGTCAGTTCCATCAAACATAGATATCACCAACCTGTGCACCATCAAATCTTCCTTAAGTGGTTAAGCTCTACACAAGGAACCAAAAGCTCTGATACCAATTTTTAAACAAGTGCAAGACAACTGAGATGAGGGGGTCAATCAGTTGTCACATAGTTCAAACTTAAAAATTTAATACTTTTCAATTCCACAACCACAGTATTCTATTATTAAGTAAGAGCATGAAACACATATAACAGAAAGAAAATCAACACAATGAACACCATATTTTTATGTGGAAAACCCAATGAGGGAAAAACCATGATGAGGGTTAACTCACAATATAAAGATTATAAAATTGAATATAGAGGCTCACTGCCCAGAAGAGGACTCACTGTCCAAATACAAAGGCTCACTGCCTACAAAAGGACTCACTATCCAATAGGGAGGCTCACTACCTACAGATACAAAAAAGAAAAAAAGATTCACCACAACAAATAGCACACATCCGCAGATTTGAATAAAAATTGCAGAAACCTTTAGCTCATGCCTTCAGGAATCTGACACAATAAGAACTGTCATCACAACTCACTCACACACACACACTTATGCTCTTATGATTTGTGGCTTACTTTTGTCACTTCACATCTCTCTTTTCTTCAACTCTTCACAATTCGACTTGCTCTTATACCATCCTAACCTTACAAGATTTCACCAAGGTTAGCCACAAATACCTTATTTCATAAATTCAAGTTAGGTCAGAAACTCAAAATTCCCATGGTAGAAAGGAATAAGAGTGGACCAGTAAAAACATTTTCCAAGATCAAAATAATATCCTCTAATCAACCACACATTTCCTTAATTGAATTGTATTCTTCAAATGAAGTGTAAACACCAAGTCGGCCCAACCTAATGAAAACACAATTGAACAATGATGCACACGCTTCCCAACATGAAGATGACATGCAAACCCCACAACACGCTTCATTATGCATGAGAATACATCTCAGATTTCTTTAGATACATTTGCAGTAAGAATAATATGCTTCAAACACTGAACACCTTTCAGTAGTTCATCTGAACTATGAAAACCTACATAGGAATCTAGAAAACATGACTTCCAAATCACCAATCTTCAACCTTCTTTGCCAAAGCATAGAGAACACCATTATAAGATAAGTCCTAGATCCACAAGATTTGAAACAAACTAGTAGAGAACTACGAAGCAGAAACATTTCTCCTAGTTCACAAAAGATCAACTATGCTAGTAGAACATTCATACCAATGAACACAACTTTCACATACTATCACACCAGAAGATGAAACTCAAGATATGTCACCATAAGATCATCATTATGAAATCTGTAGAACCCCACAAGAATAGGATCAACATGGGAGAAATGTGAAGCACATACCCGAGCACAATCTAAACACATCCATTACTTTGACTTCTTTTCTTTATTAATTTTCTCAAAAGCACTTGGAAACTCATCAACTCAGCACATTTGCATCAACACAAAGATAGCTCCATGTACTCACAACATCTCAGTAACATCTCAACTATACAAGTACAATTTGCAACATACTGAACTTTTTTGACATCAATGACAACATTAATGACAATACCACCAGACTAGCCCATACTTGCAACAATCTCCCCCTTTGTCATTGATGGAAACACAAGGTGTGAAAAACCATCAAAGAAAACAACCTGCATGATATTCCAGGAGAACTCCTTCTCTTTTACTGCAATTTTTTTTCACATGACTTTCTCTCCCCCTTTGACATCAATGGAAACAACCAACTACTCTGATTACTCCCCGTTAGGAGCACACTCATACTACAACAATGAGAATATTTTCTACTCCCCCTGTGGAGTAGACCCATCTATTAGTCCAGATAAATAAAGATTATGTGAATTCACTAGATTGATGCACCTTCATGTGCACTTAGTTTGAAGGGCCAATGATCCCCAACCTCTCCCTAAGATACTCAAAAGTATGCTTCAGAAGAGCCTTAGTAAATATGTCTACAATTTATTCTTTTGTTGTCACATACTCCAAATTGACTTCATTCTCCAACACTTTTCCTCTTAGAAAATGATATTTGATAGATATGTGCTTTGTTCTTGAATGCATAACCAAGTTCGTTGAAATGTTTATTGCACTAGTGTTGTCACAAGAAATAGAAATAGGCTCATCACATACCACTCCAATGTCCTTCAGAGTTTGCTTCATCCACAAAACCTGTGTGCAACAAGATGTTGTAGCAATATATTATGCTTCTATAGTGGATAAAGAAATGGATTCTTGCTTCTTACTCAACCATGAAACTAGTCTCCCACCAAGAAAGAAAGCACCACCACTGGTACTCTTTCGATCACCTACACATTCAGCCCAATCAACATCTATATAAGCACTCAGGGAAAAATCATCATTGTTAAGATACCATAATCCATAATTTGGTGTACCTTTAAGATATCTAAATATCCTCTTCACTACTGGAACATGTGATTCTTTAGGATCTACTTGGAATCTGGAAACTAAACATACTCCATGCATAATATCTAGTCCAGTAGCAATAAGATACAATAGTCCACCAATTATCAATTTGTATTTTCTTTGATTATTCTTAGTAGATTCATCATCTTTGCTCAATTTACATCCAATTACCATAGGAGTACGAACCGGTTTGGAGTCATCCATCACAAACTTCTTCAACGACTCTTTTACATACTTAGATTGCAAAATGAATATCCCTTTATTAGTTTGATTCACTTGTAGACCAAGAAATAAATTCAATTCACCAATCATAGACATCTCAACTTCTTTCTGCATTTCTTCATCAAACTTTTTTCACATGCCATCATTTCCACCAAAAAAGATATCATCAACATACACAATTACTATTAACATTTTGTTACCTTGTACTTTGAAGTAGAGATTACTGACAGCAGAACCCTTGTTCAATCCTTGCTTTGTCATATATCTATCCAATCTTGCATACCAAGCTCTGGAAGCTTGCTTCATTCCATACAATGACTTCTAAATATTACCTGAGTGGTAGCAATCCTACCAAATGCTTCTACAACACTTAAATATTCCTTAGCTCTTTCTCTTTCGTACTATACTCTCTCCTTTGAAATTCCCATTTCTTTCACATACACATCAACCATCTTATCAACATTATTCTTGATTGTGGGTTTTCTTTGTTCCATGTGTACTTCCATAGAATTTTCTTTATATGTATTGTACCTTGCTTTAGTTTCATCTTTCGGACTCTGTAGCAAAATTTTAGCACAACCAATTACTTCTTGTTCACTAATCGCATACCCCATTGTAGGGATCCATACTTTCCTTGGTTCCACTACTTCCATCATACACTCATCTATTGATATTAGAAAAGTGATGTCATTTTGACATTTTTCAACCATTTTTCTAGGTATCTTGTCCCTTGCATGCATTCTCGTTTTAAAGACTACAAATAAAGTAGCAAGAGCTCATCATATTGTGCCTTCCCATCTCCAAGTCCTATCATATGATCTCTCATTTGATGGGAAATAGGTCTACCTTTGAGCCATGTCACACTTTGAGTTTTAGGTAGTTGCTTAGAAAGTAAAAAAGTAAACATACTACAAAATTTCCACCATTAAATGCATACTTCTTTTCCTTAGTTTTCATTAAATTCTCCATCAATTTCTACCTAAGAAACTCAAAAAAATATCATAGTCTATACCATTATCAACCATCTCATATGCCTCATTGATTACGGTGGAAGATACTAAATTGTCCCTATTTGTGAAGTAAATTTTATAGCCAATCATCATTGTTGCATATCTTATAGCTAGGTTTCTAATAGGAAACACTTCTAGAGCTCTTTTGTCATATGTAGCACATGTCTTCTCCATAACCACTTCATTCTTTATAGATTTTAGCACAAGAATTAGTCTGATAGAGCAACGATTAGTAACCTATCTAATTATTTCTTTAGTTGTCATGGATTCTGCTAAGTGCCATCCTAACCCATTTTTCATCAAAACAAAAATTAGAGAACCCTTACCATACATCCAATTTCTTTGTAGCTAGGTTTTGAAACTTTGGATTTAGGGTGAAGTCTTATCTATTAAGTTCATTAATCCAGAAATCCCCTAAATTAGAATGATCAAATTCTTCTATCTTGTCATGAATGTAGATCCTGATATCCTCAATTGGTAAAATCCCATAAGGAATGTATGAGAATGCGCCTAACGGGTCATCTTCTATGGATTTCGTGGGATAATTCTTGAATTTTTTTTGTGGTTTCTCTATTGTCTATAACCCTCAATGTATCCATTGTGAAATAGATTAAAACTTCTTTTCCAACAAAGTTATTCAAAAAATAGGGTAAAACAATTTGTAAATGCCTTTATCTTCACTCATCGAACTAACATTTGAACAATCTGATTCACAAATCACCTTGAATACTTTGACTTCTTTCCTCACCACTCTTCTCCTTCTCGAATGCTTTTCTAAAATGAGTTTTCCTTAGTGGAATCACTTATAATCCATTAATTTGACCTAATTTTGCATTGAATGATTCAAACCATCAAGTTGGAAACCCTTTATCTTTATGCATAGACACCTTTTGAGGCTCTGCAAACTTTAGCATCATCATATTTTCTTCCACAATCTTCACCAATAGATTAAGTATGTTAATCTACATCACATATCTTTGTACTGGGGCTTCAAAAATTCTTCTCTAGTAGGGGACAAAAGATATTCATTAAAGCTCCCCCTAAGCCATAGCTCTTATCTTAGTTTCCAAAGGAAACATATGCACTGAAGGATGGTACAAATTATCTATCTTTTGTTTCTTCCTTCTTTCTCCAAATATTTTCCATTTCCTTCTTTGTTTCTACTGGATCCACCTTTTTAACTAGTTCATTCCTTTTTACCGAATTATTCTTGTATTTCTAATTTTGCAAAACTTGGCAATATATCCAAGTCTACTACAATTGTGACATGTGATATTCTTATAAATAGTATTCCTTCCATTCACCCTAGATCTACATTGATTATCTTTGTACGTCCAAATCCATAACATTTATAAGAGTAACCATTGAAAGATAAAATAATTCTACCATTGTTATAGTCATTCATCATTTGACTTTTCCATTCATGTGCTCTATGACAAAATATTTTGCATGTAAAAAATTGACCAGTAAAAGATAGAACATTCAGATTCATTATGCTTATACTTTCCATTGCCTTATGTCCAAATTTATTGCAATAATAACAAAAACCATTGAAAGATGGGTACCTTTGTACATTTGGTTATCTTACTAGTGGTCTTTTGGCTTCATTTCTTTGATTTTGGATCTCTTCATTGTTCTTCTTATCTTCAATCTTTTTTTCAATATTTGATGTCTTTGAAATTTCTCCTATCCCAAATCCCAAACCTTCTTTTCCTTTAGAGCCTTTCTGATTTGCAATCATTTCATCAAGCTTTGTAGCACTCATTTTTAATTTTTCTTCATGACTCCTTACTTTCTCCAAATATAATCTTAGATTTACCACTTCTTATTCAATCCTTGTACATCCCTTTGATTTTCTTTTAACCATTTCATTCAAGCATTCTTCAATGATTCTTTTCTTTTCTTCAACTTGCACTTTCAGACTAGTGATGGATTCATATGCTTGAGCTTCAATTTCTCACTAACTTGTACCTTATGCCTTTCTCTGAACTTCTCGATTTTCTCTCTTAATTTTTTGATGCATTCATTTTCTTCTTTGACAGTTTCTTTCAAATCTTTGTTTTCATCTTCAATCTTTTCAAGATCTTCAAGGGAAACTTTGAGTTCTCCATCTATATCAAGCATGTAATCTTCTTCTAGGAATCCAAATGTTGGAATATCTTCTGGAGGAATAGGAAAATTTCAATTAGCCATGTGTTTAACCTCCAAGACCTTCCCAAAGTGGTTAATTTATATCAATTGTTGAACACTCGAAATACTAAGAGGGGGGGTGAATCAGTATTCCCTTAAACCATTCAATCATTAAACATCCAATTACCAAAGAATACTCAATTGTCATAAAGAAAGAAAGCAATAAACATTAACAACACCACATAACACATGAACACTAGGATTTTCACATGGAAAACGCAAAATGAGAAAAACCACAATGAGGGCTAGCTCATAATATATTATAATCGGTTATAGTATATTTACAAAAGTTCTCAATGCAAGTGGACTCACTATCCACAAAGAAAAAGATAGAAGAGAGATGGTGGCTCATATCCTATTTTGAATTGTTACAATTACATCTAGTATATGCATGAATATAGTCCCATTGAAGTGTAATAAACAATATTCATCTAATTTTGATGCAACACTCTATCTTGATCTTCATTCACATAACTTTGATCTTCAACTTAACATTCACAACTTAACTTCATGCTACTCTAATCAAATTCGCATGTAGAAGATTCACAACACTCATCATATATTCATTACATACATCACAAACACCAAAAATATCTAACATATATATCCACATCAAACATAGCATCAATTAGGTTGGCCTAATTAGATCTGTAACACTTAAAATATAACTTTTTAGCTCCAAAACTTTCATACATACAATGTTGCAAGATACAAAACTCAAAAAAACTTGCAATAGGTAGGTGTGGACCTATAATTGATCCCACATAAGACCGCAATACTTTCTTAACCTTCACACAACATCATGCATGTTAGGTCAACACAACATAAGACCTAATAGAAAAAACATTCAACTGTGTATCCACATCTCAACATGTGGATCTCAAAACTTGATGCCAACTTTAATTTATACTCTACTACCATCTAGAAAGTTTTCTTCAAGAGTGCATAGTCAAAAACTCATCTGTGGAGATGTGTGGAGTCTCCCACACAACTGCATTATACATAAAACAACTATCAATTTCTAGGTCGAACTTTGTTACTCAACTTTCAAACCACTTGTCAAAACATGATGAAATATTGGAATAAGATACATATAACATCCACCAAAATTATGTTAGAAACTAAAATGAAAGAAAAATAAGTGTGGGGGTAAAATATTATGAAAGGGGGTTCACCACTTGATGACCTATTTTCCTAATTTCATTCAAGGAAATGAGATCCAAATGATGAAGTGACTATCAACCAAAAGGTTAGTCAAATCAAGGTATGAATCAGCAAATTTTCTATCTATGAAAGGATGGGGGTATAAGCTAAATAATAATTTGTGGAGAAAGTTTAAGACCATCAAAGAAACTCCAAAATGCAAGCTATGAAATACAAACATTTGAAGAATAGTAATCAAATCTAATAGAAATAATAATCAAAAGGAAGATCTAGAAAGGGGAAAACAATACATACCTTTAACAAAAAGTCACCTTTTGAAGCTCACTAAGGAGTTATTCGACCTATGGAAAATGGGTCCTGGCTAGGGATCTACAATTTAATCCTTTTTGGGTTCTCTTATGTTGTGTTTGTACTCCCAAATTCTAGATGTTCACTATTGGATAATCAGAAATAAATCATGTAGAGAATTTTTTGTGATATGACAAATTTTCTTGCAACTTTGACAACTTTGCAACTCTCTTCAATTTTTATCTTCAAAGGATCTTCAACCTAAAATCTACAATCACATATCAAAGAGAGAAAAATGTTTTTTGTTAGGTGAATTGGGGTTTTCCTTGGTCAAACCCCATTTTCATAATTAAACCTTGAAATGAAATAGAAAAGAATGAAGGAAATGATGAATGAACAATATAATGTCACAAATCACCAAACCTTATTTGAAGCTTGGATTGTAGATCTACAACTTGCATGAGTTGGCTTCAATGTGTGTGAATCTTGATCATGAAACTTGATTAGAAACAACGTCCTTGAATACTTGATTAGATCTTGAACATTACATCACCATATATAGCTCAAACAACATGCATGATGCAATAAATATTTGACATGATGGGAATCTTGATTGCTCCAATAATCTTCTATAAATATTCCCTTGAATACTCATAAAATCATTGTTGATCATAAACCTTGCTCTAGGATTTGAACACTTGAGAATCTAGGTGAAACTAAGTGAAATAGCATCTTATTTATACATATCTTAAGATAAATTCCTGAAATTCAAATATCATAAGCTAACATTGAATTGTGGATTTGAAATCATTAAAATACCACCAAAAACATATTTTAAAGGGGTTTCCTCGGTCTAAGTGAGGATCCATTCACCTTATGGTGAATGGGTCCTAGTCACTTTCCTAGGACACACATTACTTAGTGTTGAACATAGTTTAAATGAGGTTCCTAGGTCAGAGTGAGGACCCATTTTCCCTATGGTGAATGGATCCTAGGCCACTTACCTAAGACACACATCTTCCAAAGTTAAGTGTTGTACTTTAATGGAATTTATGAATGTCAATTTGCATCCCTCAGAAATTCAATTTAATTAGGCTTGGATTGGAATTAAAGGGTCCAATTAAGGAAAAATAATCTCAATCAATTAGTGAAGCCCTAGATTAATGTGATAGTGTAAAGTTACACCTTACAACACCAAAAATAAGGCACAATTAAGTCCATATTATTTTAAAGGCCCCTAAACTTAATGTAAATATGTAAAACATATTACAACACTAAATTAAGGCATCATTAAGCTCATTTTATTATTAATTATTCCAAAATTAAGTGTGTTAAAGGGATGTTTTTTCCTACACTACATTTTTCCTGCATTTTAGTGAGAAGATGATCTCATGTCAAACTCATGCTAAAGTATACATTCAAGACACTTATGTATGCAAAAATGACAAATATATACAAGCATACAACTTCAAAGACCAAGAATATCAAGCCTAGATGGTTTGATCAACGTGGAACACATCTAAGCCTTTTGTTTCATGTTTTTGTGTGCTCACTCCGGGCTAGTGGAACCTCAAGTTGTCCACTATGTGTGTATCCCAAAGAGTGGGAAAAGAGAGAATCATATTAGGTTCCCATGCCATATAAAAAGTTATCCTCTTGAAAACTTCAATAAGGCACCACAATGCTAGCTTTCATGCTTCACAAGGCTTAACAAGATGTGTTGTGCTAAGCACTCGTGAACAAGGGAAAGGCTCCACATGCAAGCAAGGTGTGTTATGTTAGGTGGCCTTGAATTTAGGGTTCGAGCTTCTTAAGGTTAGCAAGCTACGTTATGTTAAATACTTATGAACAATAATGCTAGTAATTTTTTTTGTTCAAAATGATTTTGCTTAGTTTGTGTAAGGTCTTCTTCTTAGGGAACATCTTGCCTAATGTCCCCAAGAGAGGACAAGTCAAGAGTAAAAGATTCAAAACCAAGGGAATGCAATGTGTCACATCACCACTAAGAGGAAATTCATACAATAAGAAATGTTGCATTCTTGGAGGACATCAAACCCAATGACACAACCAAGAAAAGGATGTAGATCAGAAGAAGAAATAAAATTGCACAATGAAACATGATAAATGTCAAAAGATATTATCAATGTATGCCCCCACTTTAAAGTGGTTGTTAACACCTTTGTTGTGAGAAATTTCTTTAAAGTATCTAATGTTAAATCTTAAGACATGAGAGCTTCCTCAGAAAGCCCTATGCCAAGTCATATGTTTCTAAAATGAGGCTATATCATGAAAAAGGAAGGAGGGGTTTCCCCCAAAAAACAAATAAGGTTGATTTATTGATTCAGGGTGAGTATGTCTTTACTACAATGTTATTATAGAGCTCAGAAATGTCATCATTCCCCAAATACTCATACAACTAGAATAATGACACGCAAAGAGAAAAAAAAAATCCTTTCAGGTCAAGATGGAAGAGAAATAAATGCCTCAATGCCTTGCATCATCCCCAATAGAGAGAAGAAAAAACACAGAACAAAGAAAATAAAGAGATAAAATGTTTATAACATATAGAAGAATATAGGTACATATAGAAGAATGCACAAAAAGAGAGAGAGAGAGAGAGAGATAAATCAAATAGAATAATACAGAGGATCATATTATGCACATGCAATCACATAAAGAAACGTGAAAAAGAAAATAAATCAAAATACTAGTCAGGCACATGTGATTCATCCTATTAGCAAGTTGTTTGCATCCTAATCTTGGTCAGTATATACAAAAGGTAGACAACTAGCCAAATGAACAACATCAAGTGCCAAAAATAGGACAAGGCTATCTAACCCCTTTCCCCCACTAAGTGCAAGAGAAGGATAAACTAAGATAAGTGATGAGAATGAGCTCCTTCTGATAAAGAGAATGATTTACAATGAATGTAAAGCATTTAATAGTGAGGATTCTACAATCCTTCAACTATTACATGACAAGGAGTGAAATGCATGTCCTTTTAGTCAAGTTTGATTCTTAGAGGGTGAAAACTTCTTCAATACTTTCTTTAAAGGATGACAATTATCAATGTGATGGCCAAAGAATCTATGATAAGCACAATATGGCTCATTTTTATTAGTTTGTCTTTCGGTGGTAATTTGATTAGTTGCCAATGTAAAAGAGCATAGAAGATTGTCTTGGTTTTGGATAGTTGTAAATTGTTATAAAGAGATTTAGGAGGTTCATAAAACTATTGTAACTAAATTTTTTGATCATCATGTGATCT
The DNA here is from genome assembly GCA_007258455.2 of Sequoia sempervirens. NCBI lineage: Eukaryota > Viridiplantae > Streptophyta > Pinopsida > Cupressales > Cupressaceae > Sequoia > Sequoia sempervirens. The sequence continues at coordinate 8,082 of VDFB02009783.1, read as the reverse complement.
TAGTTTCTTCTTCTTTGGTATGATAATTGTGCTTTCATCAATTTCATCTTCTAATTGCAAGTCCTTTCCTTTTTTAGAAAATGATGTGTGAGGGGTAGTAAAGTCTTTAGAAGTTGTGGCTTCTTTTCACTTATGCATAGGTATTGGAAGTGGGTTGAGGGGGAGGCAATTTTTTTGTTGATGAGATAAGCCAAGCTACATACATACTCTATTCCTTGTTTGTATGTAACTTCCATAAGTTTCCTATAAGGGGAATGCCATGGACAACAATAGGTTCATCTCTCACAAAGTCTTGTAATTTTTTTAATTCTTCATTAGGAAATCCTATGTTTTCTTGTGGGACATCATGCACATTGGTTGTAGGTAAGAAAGTCATTGGAAATGAGGTATGCATGCTATGATCCATAGGGGGTTGATTATCAACACTATTAGAAAAGAGTGTTAGAAAACCCAAGATCCACAATAAATGGTTTATGATGGGATGACATGAGTCTCGAACTACATCTCACAATAGTATTGTTAATAAAAAACCAAGTTGTAAAGCTCATACAATTTTTACAAACTTAATGTATGCACCCAAAATGGAAAGAGGGTAAAGTGCAATGCAATGACCTAGAATGCAATATGTAAATGTAATTTTTAGATTCTAAATAATGTAATTTTCTGATTACGCTATGCAAAACTCTGAAAAATGAAGTCTTGTAAATGCAATTTTGAAATCACACAATGCACTAAATTTATCAAATTAAGCTAGATATGATCAAATTGATGAAAAAAAAAATCTATAAACATAAACTAAAATTTGAAAACAACAAACAAGAATGTAGAAATGAATGTTTTAATGCCCAAAAAATTAGAATGTGACTCTGATCAGGGACTCATTCACCCTAGGGTGAATCGATCCTGGGTGAGGGTTTTGAAAAAGCTTTTACAAATTTCTGAGTTAAATTTAGTGGTTTCCAGATTCTAATTTGATACAATTTATAGTTTTAATTTTTTGTAAATTCAATGTTGAATGAAAATGCAAAATGTGACAAAATGACAACCTAGAAAACCTATTTTTATATGCAATTTTGTTTCAATTTTCAAATGCAAGTTACTATGATGTAATGCTATCTAAATGATAAGCAAAATGACAATTTTTTTATAATATTTTCAGATTTAAAAGGTGCAAAGATGCAATCCTAAAACCCTACATGCAATGCCAAGTTAAAACAAACTAGAAACCCTAAATGAGACTCAATTCAATGCAAAAAGATGCAAATGAATGCAAGATCTAAATCTAGGGTGAAAGAGGACTCCAAAATCAGAAAATACAATGATCAAACTTAGGTTCACCACAATGAAATGAAATAAAAATAGGTTTGTGGGTAAAATGATATGAAAGGTGGTTCGCCACAATGACATATTTTCCTAATTTCATTCAAGGAAATGAGATCCAAACAATGAAGTGAATATTCGCCAAAAGGTGAGTCAAATCATGTGATTCTAGGGTACAAAGATTTAGGAATGCAGTGATGATTCTCAGAAGAATGAAGGATTATTTAAATGACAACCTATCCAGTTGGAAAGGCATAGGCCATTATTCTTTGATGGCATCCCTAGTTATCCAAATCCCATCCCTGTTGACTTGAGAGAAAAGATGAGTAAGTTTGTTGGCAATAATGTTGTGATAGCAGAGGAACACTTAAAATCTTTCATGGATATGTTAAATGATTATGAGGTAGAACATGAAGATGTTGTAATGAAATTGTTTGTACAATCTCTGGTAGAATATGCAAGGGATTGGTATAGAGGTCTACCTAATGCTAGTATTGGTTCATGGGATGAGTTTGAAAAGTGTTTCAAGGAGCAGTATGGTGATAAACTAATGCTAATTTCATGCTAAATGAGTTTAATAACATCAAGAAGTCATTGAATGAGCCTATGATAGAGTTTAATTTAAGATTTCAGAAAGCAATGTATAAGTTGTTTAAGGTTTTGAGGCTTGATGAAAATGTTTGTTTAACTACATATTTCAATGCTTTTGATGCTAAAATGGCATATCTCCTTAGAGATAAAGACCCTCAGACTATGAGGGATGCATTTAGGGTGGCTATAAATATTGAAAGTAACAAAAGAGATTCTGGGAAATATGGTAGGAGGGAAGAACCTACACTTCTAAAACATCCTAAGAATAAGACTGAGAAGGTTCCGGCTGCAAAGCCTAAAGATGATGAAAAGTGGGAAAAGGTCTATAGTACTTTGAAAGACATAAAGAAAACTATTGCTAAGCAAGAGAATGGTATAGGAAATGAAAGGAAATCCTATAATAAAAATGATAGGCAGCCTAGATTACAAAATTATCCTTACAATACAAATTGGAAAGATGGAAAACCAATCTTGCCTAGCCAGAAGCTTAACAATGATCAGCATACGTAGACCCCTTCCATAAACATTCAATAAATCTAGTACCGGATAGACCATGGTGTGAAGTCTACGAACATCCACATGATCAAAATTATTGTGGTGTTGCTCAGTTGCTTGTTGTTGATGAAGTAGAAGAGGATGTTCATGATCAAACATCGGAATATGAGCAGGATGATGTAGATGTTTGTATGGCTAGATCATACATTGATGAGGCAGAATGTTCCTCTGGTGATGAAATACAAGAAGTTGATGTGGATAATCAGAGGCAGAGAAGTGAGATGTATCATCAACAGGTCTTTTCTAATGAGGAAGGTGATTTTGATCATAATGCTTGCAATATGGAGCAGGCTGAAGATTTAGTGTCCTTAAGGAGATCGTCAAAAGAAGAGATTGCAAGATTGACTGAAGAAATGGCTGCTCAAATGAGAAGTTCACTTCAATTGAGAAATAAAACTGTGGGTGGTGAACAGGGTAAACCTGTTGGCCTGTTTATTAAGGAACAAAAGGATAAAAACAAAGGTGTTAAGGTTGACAACAAAAAGGATGTTGTAAAAGTCAAAGAAGCTAAGAGTGATAAGGTTTGGGAAAAAAAGAATGAGACCCCAAAGCCTCAGGAAGATGTAACTACATCATTGGTGAAGACAAAGGTGATTACAAAGGTAGTTGAACCTGTTGCAGAGGATAAGAAGCAAAAGAAGCTAGGAGGAAGTAATCAACCAAAGAGAAAGGAAAATGATGAAGGTATGATGTCTAATTTTCCTAAATATACGCTTGTGGATATGTTTCATGTTCTTTCTTAGGTTAAAGTAATTGTACCTTTGCTAGAAATGATGGGAATAAATGAACACAAAGAAAAGACAATAGCCTTGATCACAGATGTTGCTGGTAATAAGACTAAATAAGGAAGTGGTAAAGAAGTGAAGGAAAAGGAGAAGGAAAAGGAAGTGGAGGGAATTGTGTCACAAATTCGCCCTGTGTATTTAGGAAATTCTATTAACATGTGCCTTGAAAATATAACCCCTTTTTTCTTAAATGTGGCTATAAATGGGAAAACTTTAAAGAACTGTATGATAGATTCAAGGGCATCAAATAATGTTATGCCAGTCAAAATAATGGAGGTAATGGGCTTGACAATAGATACTACTCAAGGTAAATGTTATGCTATGGATTCAAGAGAAGTGCCAGTTATTGGAACTATCAGAGCATTGCCTTATAAATTGACTCAGTACCTTGACAAGGATTTAGTCATGACCGTACTAGTTGTAGACATCCCACCTCATTTTGGAATGATTTGTCAAGAAAATGGAGTGCATCGATGGGGGGTAACATGCAATGTGATTTGTCGTTCGCTACTTTCTCCATTGATGGTAAGGATGTCAAAATTGAAAGAGAATCAAAAGTACCTCATATGATTGAGCATGGCCCGATTGAGAATATGACATGTTTTATTGACAGTGGTATAGATGAATTTAGGGTTGAGGAATTTTCTAGCAATTGTGATAAGCCTACTGCATTGATTGATACAAAAATAAAACAATTGTTAGAATCTGATGACTTGTGGACTATATATTTTGACGGTGCAAGTTCAAAGGAAGGCTCTGGTGCAAGTGTCTTGTTACGGTCACCAACTAGAAAGACATTCAGGTTCTCTTTCACTCTATTATTTGAATGCACAAATAATGTGGAAAAGTATGAAGCCTTGTTATTAGGGTTGAGATTGGCTGAAAAACATGGTATTAAGAAGCTCAAGGCAATTGGGGATTCTGAGCTTGTGGTCTCCCAAGTCAGATCCAAGTTTGTATCAAAGAATAAGAGGTTGAAACAAAATAGGAATGTTGTTTGGGATGAATTGGAAAGCTTTGATGCATTTGGCATAGGATGGACGGAAAGAGGTCAAAACAAAGTGGTAGACCTATTAGCCAACATTGCATTAAAACCAAATGATATGACTTATGCTGGAATTTCAAAAGTTGAGGTGCAAACTAGGCCATCTGTCCCTGATAATATAAAAAATTGGCAATTTTTTGATAATGATGATGACATATTAAGGTTTTTGAATTGTGTGGGAGAGTATGAAAATCAGGAAATTGACTTTGGAGCTTTTGTTGAAAATATTGATGGTAAGGATACCATATTTGGAAATGAGGTCATTCAGTTAAAGACAAACACAATTCCAAAGGGTCTAGTTGTACTAGAAAGAGTGTTTGATAATCAAGATAAGAAAAAGGCTAATCACATTGTTCCCCATCCTGATGACTTGGAAGAGATAAATCTTGGAACATAAGCATCCCCAAAGAAGGTGTATATTGGAAAGAAAATGTCACCAAAGGTGAGAAGGATGCTAATTGACTTATTAAGGAAGTTTAGGCATGTGTTTGCATGGTCCTATGATGACCTTAAGGCATACAGGGAGGATCTTTTCCAACATGAGATTCCTTTGCATGATGATGCCAAGCCATTCAAACAAAAGCAAAGGCCTATTAATCCCACTCTATCCCCCAAAATGCAAGAAGAGTTAATGAAACTAAGGGATGCATGAATCATCAAGCCAATCAGACATTCATCCTGGGTGTCAAACTTGGTACCAGTAAGGAAGAAAAATGGAGACATTAGGTTATGTGTAGATTTCAGAAATTTGAATGTTTCTTCATTAAAAGACAATTATCCATTACCCAATATGGAAGCCATGTTGCAAAGGGTGATAGGTTGTGAATTAATGTCTATGATGGATGGTTTTTTTGGTTATAACCAGCTCATGGTCAAAGAGTCTGAGTAGTTTAAGACAACTCTGACCACACCATGGGGAACATATGTTTATATAAGAATGCAATTTGGTTTAACAAATGTAGGGGCTACTTTTCAAAGAGCCATGGATGTGGTGTTTTCAGATTTCATTAACTTGTTTTTGGTGATCTACCAAGATGACTTGACAGCATATTCTAAAAATGAAGAGGATCATTGTGAGCATCTGAAGAAGATATTCATTAGAGCCTTGGAGTATGGTATTTCTTTGAATCCAAAGAAATGTGTGTTTGGAGTACTAGAAGGAAAATTATTGGGACATATAGTTTCCAAGGATGGAGTAAAAATTGATCCAAAGAGGGTAATTGCAATTGATAAAGTTCCACAACCCCGAAATGTCAAAGGAATACAATCTTTCTTTGGACAAATAAATTTCTTAAGGAGGTTTGTGACAAATTTTGTTGAGATAGTTTGCCCTATTTCCAAAATGCTCAAGAAAGGAGCCAAGGTTGAATGGGATAAGGAGTTCGTGTAGGCTTTCCAAGCCATTAAGCAAGCAATAAAAGAGGCTCCTATGTTAAGAACCCATGATTTTTCCAAACCATTACAAATTTTTTCATTTTCTTCTTTCCACATGATTGCAGCTATGTTGTTACAAAAGAATGCAGAAGGTTTTGAACAGGTTGTAGCCTTTTTTAGAAAATCTTTACAAGCTGTAAAACTTAAGTATGATATAAATGAAAAACATGCTTATGCACTGGTAAAAGCAATAAAGGATTTTAGGCCTTATTTGATGGGAGATATTGTAATTGCCTATGTGCCTAGTGCTGCTATTAAGGACATCTTCACACAACAAGAAGTGTTAGGAAGAAGGTGTAGGTGGATAAATAGGATCTAGGAATTCAATATTAAGGTCTAGATTACTAAATTGGTAAGGGGACAAGGATTAGCCAAGCTTATGGCCCAAAGTAATCTAGAAGCAAATCACATAAATTTGCTAGAAGAGGAAAATAGATCACACATATGTGATATGGAGCATTCTGAATGGTATAAAGATGTGATATATTATTTGCAAAGAATGAAATGTCCTGAAAACTTGAGTGAAAATGAGAAAAGGACATTGAAGTTACATGCTATCAAATATGTTATTGTAGATGGAAAGCTCTAGTGGACAAATGGAGAAGGTCTCATGCTGAAGTGTGTTGACCAAGATCAAGCAAGAGAAATTCTGAGTGAGATGCACGGTAGAGTTTGTGGGGGACATTATATGGCTAAAACAACTACACATAAGATAATGAGGGTTGGATTTTGGTGGCTTACAATTTTTAAGGATGCACACCAACTAGTGAAGACATGTGATGCTTGTCAATGTTTCTCTGGTAAGTTAAAGTTTTTTGGCAACTTGCCTCTAAAACCAGTTATAGTACAAGCTCCATTCCAGTAGTGGGGTATTGATTTTGTAGGAGAGATAGCATGTAAATCTAGTGGAGGCCACTCATGGATATTGGTGGCCACTAATTATTTCACGAAGTGGGTGGAAGCAATTCCAACAAAGAAAGCCACTAGTAAAGTGGTAATTGACTTCCTGATGAGCAACATATTGACTAGATTTGGATGTCCAGAAAGGATTGTGTTAGACAACACAATGTGTTTTAGATCTGAAGAATACATAGAATTTTGTGAGAAGCATGGCATCCAAATTTCTTATTCATCACCATACCACCCACAGGGAAAGGGACAAGTAGAATCAAGCCATAAAAGCTTGATGATGATTATTAAAAGAATCTTGGATCAGAATAAAAGGGCTTGGAATTCTAAGCTGAGATTAGCACTCAAGAGTAGGGTAACTAAGAAGAAGGCAATAGGTTGCAGCTCCCATTTGACTTGGCTTATGGGATAAATTCTGTGTTGTCCCAAAATAACTTAATGGAAATGTATAAGTTTTTCCAAATCTATGATAAATCTAAATTGATGATGAGATGCAATTGGAGAGTGGAAGCTCTTATTGAATTAGATGAAACCAGGAGGGAAGCACAAAAGAGAAATGCAAAATTGTAGTTGCAAGTAAAGAATTTGTATGACAAGAGGGAAACTGCTAGGAGTTTCAAAGATGGAGATTTGGTTTTAATGTGGAATGCTAGACTGGAAGATAAAGGAAAACATGGGAAATTTGATACAATCTGTTTGGGTCCATTTTTGATAAATGGTAAGTGGGGTGAAGATTCATACTTCCTCCAAAATATGACAGGGGATATTCTTGAACTGCTAGTTCATGGAAAGTTCTTGAAGTTATACTTCACTTGAAGTATTCTTTTCCATGAACAGTAGTTTAGGGTTGTATATTTTTTATATAGTTGGGGTTGTTTTTTCTGAATAGTCCCTTTTTGGTTGTCTCTGCATCTTGGTCTACTCTTCTTGAGATTCTAAATTCTTGCTTCATTCTAGTGGAATGAACATCCCCAACTGGAGCCACTAATGGAACTTCATAATTTTTGCTCCTTGTGTTCCACCCATGCCCTACCTAGTGTCACTAGTTTTCATGGTGTTGGAAATTTCTTAGGTTTAGGGTTTTAGCTTTTCCTACATGTAAAACCCTCGCCTTTATTTCTTTATGCCTTGGTTGGGTTCCTATTCCACTATTACTTTTTGAGGGGGTTTTAAAACATCTTATGTCCTATCGTTCTATCTAGGTTTGGTCCCTTTGGTCTTAATTTTTATTTCCTCCGCAGGTTTTATTTCTTTCCTAGTCCCGGGTTGGCCCCGGGTTTCATCATTTAAAAACAACTTGCGTCGTTGTTTACCGTTGGCCTAGTGATGTCCCCTTGTAGTTTTAATAAATGTTTTATTTTAAACATGGATCAAATTACCGTTGATCAATTTCCTTTAGATATCAATAGTTGCCTGCCATCGCATGATCGGGAATTGTAGGAT
>VDFB02009782.1:0-10141 GCA_007258455.2 Sequoia sempervirens | reverse complement strand
GATTTCTCTCAGAAGAAAAATATTCAATAAAAACTATCTAACCAAGTGGGAAGCACATCTAGATATCGAAGTTACAAATCTAAATTTTATGAATTAAATTTATCTTTCAAGGAAAAAAGTTATGTGTTATACGGTGTGTGTCACTTTTTAAAAATGTTATTTTTTGATAAAAACCAATTTTCGTGGGAGATGGAAAAAGAAGTGCACTCTGATTCCAAAAAAATTGAATTTTTTTTTTTAGAATCTACAGACAAAATATGACAAGACTCTAGTTTGCATCATCTTCAAATTCCTTACGGTTTAATTGCTATAGGTGCCCGAATGTGGAGATTGTGTTTTAAAAAAAAATATCAGTGTCCAGTTTGGCCAAAAATTGTAAACCACTATTGTGGGATCACCCATTTAATAATGATTAAATGGTTAGCACACCTCGAAATTAATTATATATATTGACCACATTTGTGAGTGCAAGGCCATAAAGCTCCATAAACATAAAAACACAAACAAAAGCCAAAACTTTCATATTTGAACATTCACAATGTGCACATCAGAATATAATTCTAAACTAAATTTCACACAAATGTCTTTTAATTTCTTCTTATCATTAACAATCTATATCCATGCATTCAATTATAAACTCAAGTTCTCACTTTCAACATAGATTGTGTGCCCTTCATCAACCAACATGCACACGAGTCCAAATTCTCATTTTTTATTTCAAACAAGGATAAGAGTGGAGAGAAACAAAGCAAATAATTACAATGATATAGCCAATGTCAATTCACTTAGTAACTCAAAAGAGAAAGAGGCACATCAAATGCCACATAGGAAAGGGTTATAACTATTGGATTCACATTCCATGTCACATCTATGTATGACCTAGTAGTATAGTCTGCCCGATCAATCCGAATATTTAAGGACTTTACTACTAAATATTTAAAAAATAAAATTTAATACACTAGTATTTATTCATAATTCTCACATATTCCTTACCCCTCATTTTATCATAGTTTTGAACAACAATTTAGCACTACTATCATAATTTTAGTTTTAAATATATGTTGCTAGAATGTTATAAAGTTCACTAATACATCATGAGAGGTATATGACTAAATGCATAATCTATTACAATAGTAGTATGTTAAGTATTTAGGTCTCCATACTATTTGTTAATTAATAGTTTTTTATCTACTTCCTCCAAGCATTTTACCTTGCTTTCAAAATAATTTAGATACATTACCAATACAATAATATTATAATTTGGATCAAGATAACACATCTACATTTGTTACTACAATGAAACATTTATAAGGTCTCCACAATCAATTAGAATCGTGATAATAAGAAAAAAAAAATTAATACATTTACCAATTCTGCTATCATTATTACACATGGGTTGATCAAATCAATTTATGTTAATGCATCAATTATATAAAGAATATGCAATGAACTTAGACCACAAAGGAGGTGCATGAATCATTAGATTTAATAATGATTAAATGGTTAGCACACCCCATAATTGATTATATACATTGACAACCTTTGTGAGTGCAAGGTCATTGGATTAAAATGAGATCAACTATCTCAATCCTCCCCACCACTATAAAGCTCCATGAACATAAAAGCAACAAACAACTCATAAAATATGAAAAATTGAATCAAACAAAAGCGAAAACTTTCTCTTGTTATTGCAAAAAGAAACTTAAAATTTTGATTTTTTTTTTTTGAAACATCAACATAAACTTCTTAAAGTGTGAATCCATTCCACTAAAATATATTTAAAATATTTAATATTAAAATATAACACTAATCACCATTGAAAAAGAAAAGAAAGAGCTCTAATACAATTTTCACTAGTCAAAAATCATTAGTGTCTCTTTTTCAATCCTAGAGAGGACAAGACTAACAAAATGATTGTGTGTCATGATTATTGCAGGGGACTAGTCTTTCCCCACTCGTCCCATGTACCCAAGATAGGACTGCTGGGCTGAGTCGCAGGGATACCCGTGTCATTAAACCAAAAAAAAAATTGAAAAAAAACAAAAACAAAATGATTTTGTGTCATGATTATTGTCGTGGAGTTGGTTTGTATGTTACTATTCTATCTAACCGTGCCTGTCCTTACCTTTCAGTAAAGAATACAAAACCATTAAAAGCTCTGAAATAACACTGCCATTTTCAGTTGTTTTGCTGTGAGCAACAGCTTTTCCCTTTGTTCATATCGTTACGATAAACCCCACGTCAGAATCGTCATTTCGGTTCAGAAAGCATGTGAGGGAAATTTCTAAGTAAACCTTACTACCATTCCACAACAAACCATTAAAAATAGTCTATACACTTCATCTAGATAGGCAGAGCATATCCAATATTTAGCTGTCACTTTTAAATTTAAGAAGTGTTAGAAGAGATGGTACTCAATTGTGCAGTAATTAAATTCACCATTGCTTTTGTACGGTCTTTAGAATCCCTCCTGTTATCAGGTTCCATAAGTTTTTATTAATCATCTCTGTAAGCTTTAATCTTTTTATTGCTAAAGAAGAGCTCCAGAAGACATCTATGATTAAAAAAAGATGAAAGAAAAGCATCCTGGCCTGACTCCAGATCCCAAAAGAACAGCAGCAATCGTTAGACAATTTGCAAGCATGCAAAGTAGACACAGTCATTACTAAAAACAGTCATGTTACTAAAAATGAAGAAAAACATCCAATACGATATTTATATCCCATATGAAATTAGGCAGCAATCCTTACAAGTACTATAGGAGGCCATAACTAGCAGCGTCGTTAACTTCAAGGTAAACGACTTTAATACAATACACAAAAAGTGTATTTTAACAAACACTGCTATTAATGCAAAAGAAGCTCAGTCGCTCAGCTCAGAAAAACTAAAAGACAAAAAACAATAGACGGGAACCGAAACAAGGCGCCACAAGGCGTAGCTAGCTAGTGTCCCTATAACAACGCGTAACGGCAGAGCAACCCCTGTGATAGGGTCTCACGGGTCCACTTGCTTTGTAACAGTTCGGCGTGTAGTACGATCGCCCCGAGCGGGGGGGACACGGCACCCGATTCGCCGCCAGAGCACCATAGCTAATGTAATAATGCACTGGCCTCAGAAGCCTTCCATGGCCACTCCTTTCTTCACCAAAAACCCCACATTCGCCCAGGCTTCCATCGCAGCTTTGGACTCCCTCGGATTCGATGGCGAGATCAAAGGAGGCACTGCCAACATGGCCGTAGGATGGCATATCGGAAATCCAGTCGGACGCCAGCTGGGCATCCGCAGCCACCACAATACACACAGTTACCAAAACCGCCGCTATCTGGGTTCTTGCTGTCGCCATTGAAGCGTCGCTATATACCCTCCGCTAAACCTGTGAAGAATAAGCCTGGAAAGACTAACCAGTAAAGAATGTGAGCGCCAAGATGGGGAGCGGACGTCAAGAATAAATAAAAAGTGAGGGATTGTATAGGGTTTGTTAGAGCCTAGTGTGCCAGGCTGTGGGGGGAAGAAGCGCCATAGAAATGTTAATTATGGGGATGCGGCTGGCGCACCAGTCAGTACTGCTGCCGTTTAAATATTTGGCGTGGGATTTGTTTGATGACATGGGAAGTGGGACCCGCCCATGTGCGCCGGAGCCTGGTAGAATTATGTTTCACTCCATCCAATGGTGGGAAGGTGATGGCTCATGAAGCATGACTGCCGCGTGATAAAGTGAGTGGGTCCTGCCTCCTGGGGAAGCGGCAGTTTTACTTGCCCCCCTGCTGTTTCTGCTGCTCCCCTTTTTCTCGGCTTTCCCCTGCCCCACTTCCATTTGGTTCCCCTTTGCGCTCTCTTTCTCACACTTGTCTTTAAAAAACATTCATCTTTTTAAATACTGTATTATGGGACTCCAACTGGTTCAAAACCATAGGTGCAGTTTTGAAGTTGATTTAAAATTATATGGGTGGAATTGACTCATTTAATATAATGAATTTTAATCATGAATTCAAGCTGCTTTGGCTTCAATGAGTCATTGTCCCTAGACTGCAATAAGAGTTAAGGTTTGTATAAAAATATAAAGTTTTAGTTTATTTTACATATCTACTATTTTTTATTTGATTAGATTATTATCTTACAAAGTATTGTATTAATATTTGAAATCATAGTTTAGATAATGTCATGTATTTTTGTTTCAAAGGGGTTTTACTAAGATTCAATATAGAAAGTTGGTCAATTTTTCTATCCTAATTTAACAAGTTACTATCATTCTCACATATTAAAAGTAAACATGAATCTAAAAACTAAAGTGCTAAAGACTACAAAGCAAGTTCAAAATTGTAAATATAGGATAGAAGTTACAAGTGTGAGGATTAGACCAAAATAGAGCACATGTCATTTCTTGGTCTATCGAATCTTCAAAATTGTAAATAAAGCACGAGTTTCATCAAAACATCCTCTTGTTGCATCCAAAGTTGAGTACCTTGTATCCTCTTTGTTAATTTTATAAAATATTTTACTATCGTTTCTAAAATTATTTATTTTATTGTATAGAAATATATAATTTGTAAATAGGAAAGATGCAAGAAGCAAAATGTAAAAACCTCAAGAAAGGCAACCATCAAATTTCTTTAGTATTAATCAAGATAAACATCTCAATGCTAACAAAATGGCACAAGTTAACATTCTAACAACTTTCATTAACTTCAATGATACAGTATTACAATGATATGCAAGTCATGCAAGTGATATCCAATAAAAATTCACACAATATATAGCACTCCCACTTGACTAGTACAATAAGGAAGTACATTTCCAATACATTGTAATAATATGAAAGTCTCACAAATACATCTCTAGCACTCAACAATGAAGATAACATCTTATTACAACCAAGATATACAAGGGGTCAAAACTACAACCCTCATCCATGGTAAGAATACACTAGGTCATGGAACATATACAAGTGGTCTAAAAATAATACACACCATAAATAGTACTCAATGAACTCCAAGCTCAATCTATGAGCTAAACCTCTAATATCCCATGCTCTTCTTGTTGATTAGGGAAGAGTTTGAACCCACCATGAGGAAGTCCTTTTCCTCCCCATCCATCAGTCTCAGTGATGAAGCACCATCCATAATCCAAAGGTGTGGTACAACATAATATTAATAATTATCCTTCTTAGTCCATTCCTTTAGTAGTGCACATCATACATATGAAATTATAGATCCAAAACATTCAAAATACATAGAATAGATTTCACAATGCATATTCTCAATAACAAGTACTTATCAAATCATCATTTCAAGATAACCAATGGGTAAAAAAAAACCCATGTCACACTTTTATAAAAGAAATGACTAACATGAATTAAGTTTTCCAACTTGAACTACATAAAAATGGTTTGTCTTGAATTTCAAAATGATATAAACTAATGAAATGTAGAATTTTTGATGAAATTTATGTTTGTAATTTAGAAAAAAAATAGTTTGATATATTTTTTTATAAATTTAATAGAAGAATTTTAATTGCTAAAAAATTATGAAAAAAGTGAAGTTGATGGGATATCGCAAAAAAAAAAAATCTTTTTCCCCTAAATAGCTAACTTCAATATCTAGTGTGAAAAAAAAAATTGATGAATGTTTTTTTTCTGTAATGATGTTTTAAAGTCAAACTTTACCAAAACGTCATAGTTTTCATGGGATGTCAACTTTTGTCTAATTTTTTTATCATTTAAAAAAGAAAATTAGACCTTTTTGGAGAGGATTGCCTCCTTTAGTGCACCATGTAAGGAAGGGGAAAATTTATGAATAAAAAAGCTAAGACCAAGTAGCAACCACTCTACCTAAAATCTAAGTCAAATTTCAAATCCAAAACAAGAAAGTACAATCAATATGAAAAGAAAAATGAAAAGAAAAACTAATCTAAACTCCCCATGTCGAACTTGATTATCTTCCTTGCTTCTCCTCCACTCTTCTCAAGTTGCAAGCTTGCCCTTAGATTTTGGCGTGTCCAAGTACCTGCAAATGGCAATGACTGATAGTAAGAATTTTGGAAAAAATGTGGTTCTAAAGCCAAAATGAAAGAGACGACCTTTTATAGAAAAACTTATCAAATGGATAGACAAGATTGAAAGTTTAGAAGATGCCAAGGGTTGAGGTTTCATGCACCACATAGTAGTGGGCTAGGGATGACTAAGAATAGACAGTCAAGATTGAAAGATGACTAGAGGGAATCAACGGTCAATATTCAAAAGAGGAAGTGGAGGGAAAGTGAGGGAATTAAATAATAAGATTATTTAATTCATGGAGAAGCATATGAGGGATTAAATAACCATTTAAATTATTTATTTGTGAGAGAATAAGGGAAATGGGCATTTAATTAAAATGATTGTGGAGGAGTGGTAAAGAATAGTCAAATAATTAAAATGATTATCTAACTATAGAAAGATGAAAAGGTTAATGAATAGTCAAATAATTTAAAATAAATATTTAACTATAGATAAGTAATGGAGAGCAAATAATTAAATAAATGGAAATTTATTTAATTATAGAAAGAAAGAGAATGTTAGTGAAGCAATTAAATAAATATTAATCTATTTAATTAATCGAAAGAAGAATAAAGAAAGGGAACATGAATTAATTAAATAGGGGAGAAGAGAAAATGATGCAGAAAAAATGGCATTCGCAAACCAAGACATTTTTTAGTGTAAGTATATTTTTCAAAAACTTTAAATAATTTTTTTTTAATTTCTAATTTACCTCATCTTTGATTATAATAATCTACTTGCAATATTTTTAATATATATATATATGGATTGCATCCTCGAAGTCTACCAAAGGGTATTTTTATATTTTTGAAAAAATCTAGTCTGACTACAAAAATATTTAGGTGAAGTAGAGAGTTTCAAAAAATTATTTAAGAGGGGGGAGTTGGTTGTCGAGCAGGATGTCACATAGATGGTTTTTTTATCGAAACGGTTTGCCTGAAAACACTTCAACCAAGATGCATAACCATATAATTATTATTATTATTATTATTTAATCCAACTTTTTTTTCAAGCAAGTGAAAAAAGACATTAAAAAGTTCTTTTGATGAAACAAGCTACAAATTTCCAAGTACAATTTTTTTCACAAAGTTAATATATTTTTTCTATTTTTTCAAAAATGTATCAATCATATAGTATTTAGCATGCTCATATCAAGTTCTAAGAAAAAAGAAGACTCAACATTGATCTAAAATAGACATCCAATTACTTATACTTAAAACTAGGGTTGTACCTGTACCATCTAACAAATTTC
This sequence comes from Sequoia sempervirens, assembly GCA_007258455.2. NCBI lineage: Eukaryota > Viridiplantae > Streptophyta > Pinopsida > Cupressales > Cupressaceae > Sequoia > Sequoia sempervirens. The sequence goes on along the minus strand of VDFB02009782.1, from coordinate 2,858 downwards.
AGATAGTTTAAGGACCCTATCAAACAATAATCACTCCATGACTATCATATTTTATCTAATGAAACACCCAAACCAATTCATGTAACTTTGTTGAAATCTACCATTTACATCAATAAGCATTTGCTGGCTTAACCTCTATATGATATCAATAAAGATAAGTCTATAAAACACCTATCACCATGTTCTATGTTTCCTCCCCTCTACCTAATAACCTTCATTACTAATATATTATCAAAATACCCATCATTGTTGCTAATGATAAATCTATATAATGTGGAATATGAAAGTGTTCATATACCCATGTAAAGTAGAGATAAGTCCCTAATATTGACCTACCTATCTTATCTACAAATTTATGTAAATTATTGCTCATTTGAGAAAGCATGTATCTACCACATTTGAATAGCCTCTAATGCTTCTCAATATCACAAAAAACCTAAGAAAACTAATAGGAGATAGAAAAACCCTTACCATCAAGAAAAATAAGAATACACATTATCAATAGTAACCACTTGTGCTCACAAGATGTACCACTAAGGACAATCTCACTATATAGGACACTATCACATTTGTATCTAGCTCAACCAATGCATTAATAGTACAAGTACCTATCCTCATACTAGGTGGCATGATGATTCTCAACTTGTCTCCACTTCACTAGGAGGTGCACAATCTACCAAAAATCCTCCCCCAAAGGAATTGTAACCTCACTAGTAGGAAAATTAAAAGTGTTGGTTGGGTAAGTGCATAAAGATGGGGGACCAAAAAGTGGCCACACGACTTTTTGGTCCCATAGAAGACATAATGTGAGCGCATTATGATCAACATAAAAACAAAACAAGAGGTTGGGTTTGTTTGAACTTGGCCTCTCACTTGCAAAACAAAATATTGCAACCTTGCAAGAGCACACTCACATTTTGAATTTTCTCATTCTTCACTAGATCACTACCAATTCACTATAAAAATATCATCGCGATGTGCATGAGGTTGAGGAGGTAAGTTTTGTTAGTTTTTAATTGTAAAAATTCAATTAATTAGCAAGATTGAAATGGTTTTGAGTCAATTTTGTTTAGTTTTGAGGAATTAAAAATCCCCCATCAATTGACGAAAACCCTCATTCACTGATTCATGAAAAACCTAGTGAAGAACAACTGCAACAAACCCTTTCAACAATGCCTTGAAATCCTCCTGGGATGTAAGAAAATATATTATGGAAATTGAAAATAACAAGAAAGAACTTGAAACAAGAATTGGAAATTTGAGAGATCTAAGTAGAATAACTTTGCATCGCTCTACCCTTGCCACTTCACAAGAATCTATCATCTCTCACATAGATTACATGAGTTTCCAAATTAACACTTGGTCAAACAAGAGGGAAGAAGAAATGTTCATACCTTTATGCCAAATAATTATCCTATCAACAAATATAAAAAATCAAACTTTTTGTATTGTTCATTGACCCACAAATTAATGCACCCTTACATGGAACTTGTAGGAGGTTCCCTATCCATAAGTGCCACCACCAAGGAATAAATAATAATTTTTGGGATAGGTGGTGGATGGTTTTTTACCATCCTCCATACAACAAAAATGAGGTCCCACAATACTTTTTGAGGAAACCCTATTGTGAGTTTGTCCTCAACAAGATCACTAACTACTTCAACATGTACAAGTTCCAAGGTAGAGATGGGATATCTTTATAGGATAGAGTAGGGGCACAACATGCCCCAAAATAGGCATGGAGACCCCTTGATAAGCCATACATTGAGCATATCACAATCCCTTCCATTGTGAAGGAGAGTGTTGAGGTTGAGATCCTACAATATGCCAACTCACTCACTCATACCCTTTTTACAACACATTAGACCTCTAGCATAGGTTGATGAGGGCTAGTCTTCCAGGTCTTGATGTTCACCTCACATATGTCAAAATTGTGGGTCTCCTTGTGAGGATGCACATGGTCAACATTGGGGTGCATCTATATTGGATCAAATGGTCTTCACAAATTTGAGTTGTCAATGAGATGTTTGACATTGATAGACATGTAAATTTGAGCAAGGTCAAATTCAAATTACTATATTTCATTTTTAAATGTAAGATTAAATAGATTAATAAATTGATTGTGATAAAATTTTAGATTTGAAGTTTTCATATTATGATTGGTAGCCCTTCAACTCCCAATTACACAATGATATCAAGTCCACAAGTATGTAATTAGTACAAAAATAGTATGAATACCAATCTTACAACTCACAATGGATGTTGAATAGGTGGATGTGGCCTTCAACATTATGATATGTCAATAGGAGTGGTCATACATTTTACATTGAGGTACTTGCTTGACTATTTTTAATCATTAAATGTTTGTAAAATAATGTTAGGTATATTTTGGTAATTTAATAACATTGTTGAACATTTTGAGTTTATGATATCAATTGATACTCCTCCTGGTATTCATACCACAATGGAGCATGGTGTTGCCACAACAATATTATCTTTGATGCCTTTGATAAAGGTATGAGCCAAATTAGTAAAATATATATTTTTTGTTTTATCCCACGTCTATTAGTACAAATTTGAATCATATTCATTTTTAGTTTGATTTGATTATTGATTCTTTTCATAAGATGTCACAAATCGAGTTCATGCCCCTTAGATGAATGAAGAGAGGCAAATATTGGTTTAGAGAGATTATCCGCCGATGGCAAGTTATTATTTCATTATATATGTCATTTTCTAAGTCATTTTTATATATTAATTTGTGTATGTTTTTTATCGTATTAGGTGGAGATCCAATAAGTAATGAGAGGAGGTCTAGTTAGTGAGTTTGAAAGAAACCATCATCATTTGTCTCTCCA